>CM033471.1:273742595-274305095 GCA_019447015.1 Hymenochirus boettgeri
AAGTCATTTATCGAACTGTATATGAACTTACGTATAATAGAACTTAATAATGTACAGTATAAGAACTGGACGAATGATACAATTATATAGAACTGTAAGGAATGTACAGTATATAGAAACTGTAAGGAATGTACATATATTACTGTAGGAAATGTTCACAGTATATAGAACTGTAAGGAATGTACATTATAAGAAACTGTAAGGAATGTACATAATTGAACTTAGGACGTACAGTATTCGAACTGTAAATAATGTACAGTATATGACTGTAAGGATGTACATTATATAGAACTGTAAGAATGTAACAGTATATTAACTGTAAGGAAGTACAGTATATAGAACTGTAAGGAATTTATCAGTATATAGCACCCTGTAGGAAATGTACATATATAGAACTGTAAGGAACGTACAGTATATGAACGGTAAGGAATGTACAGTTATAGAACTGTAAGGAACGTACAGTATATGAACTGATAAGGAATGTACAGTATATGAGAACTGTCAGGAAATGTACGGTAATATAGGCACTGTAGGAACGTACGTAAAGAACGTAGGAACGTACGGTATAGTAGAAACGGTAATGAATTTACAGTAATAGAACTGTAATAACTTTAGCATGATCTGAACTGTACGTAATGTACATTATATATAGAACTGTAAGGAACGGTAAGTATCTAGAACTGTAAGGAATGTACAGTATATAGAACTGTAAGGAACGTACAGTATATCGAAACTGTAAGGAACGTACAGTATATAGAAACTGTAAGGAATGTAACAGTATATAGATGTAAGGAACGTACGGTTATATTAATAACATATTGTGCCCCCCCTTGCACAGTGTAATGTAAACTCAACGTGGAGAGTGGGTGCACACTTCCAAAATGATATACAAAAGACAAAGAGATAAAGCAGACCGAGGCACACTCCGAGCCGTGAATACATATCCCCTTTAATTTGGCTAACTCTGGGAAGCCCGTTCAGGTCTGTCCCAGTCCATGGGGGATCAGATAAGGCATAGTAGCAAACACACACGCCTAATAAAGACGGTAACATGAGATTAACGGTGTGAGAACAGTATATAGAACTGTAAGGAACGTACAGTATATGGAGAACTATATGTAAGTCGAATGTAAACAGAATACGTATAGACAACTGTAAGGAACGTACAGTTATCTAGAACTGTAGACGACATGTAAGTATGAGAACTGTAAGGAACGTTACAGTAATAGAAATGTAAAGGAATGTACAGTATATAGAACGTAAGGAACGACAGTATATAGAACTGTAAGGAACGTACAGTATATAGAACTGTAAGGAACGTACAATATATAAACTGTAAGGGGAATGTACAGTATATAGAACTGTAAGAACGTACCAGTACATATAGAACTGTAAGGAACGTACCTTATATAGACTGTAAGGAATGTACAGTAATATAGAACTGTAAGGAACGTACAGTATATAGACTGTAAGAAGTACTTAATAGAACTGTAAGGGAATGTACAGTATATCGATTACTGTAAGTAAATGTACAGTATATAGAACTGTAAGAACGTACAGTAAATATAGAACTGTAGGAACTGTACAGTAATATAGAACTGTAAGGAATGTACAGTATCTAGAATATGAATCTGTACGGAACGTACAGTATAAGAACTGGTAAAAGGAATGTACAGTAATAGAACTGTAAGGAACGTACGTATAAAGAACTGTAAGGAGTACAGTATATTAGAACTGTACGAATACCAGTATATAGAACTGTAAGGAAGTACAGTATATATAACTGTAGGACTGTACATATATAGACTGTAAAGTGAATGTACATATATAGAACTGTAAGGAATGTAAGTATATAGAACTGAAGGAACTGTACAGTATATAGAACTGTAAATAATACATATATCAACGAAGGAATTACTTATAAGAACTGTAAGGAACGTACAGTATATAGAACTGTAAATATGTACAGTAATAGAAATTCTAAGGAATGTACAGTATATAGAACTGTAAGAACGTACAGTATATATAACTGTAAGGAATGTACAGTAATATAACTGTAAAGGAACTGTACAGTATATAGAACTGTAGTAACTGTACAGTATATATAGAACTGTAAGGATTGTACAGTATATAGAACTGTAAGGAATACATTATATCAAACTGTAAGAATGTACAGTATATAGAACTGTAAGGAATGTACAGTATATAGACTGTAAGGAATGTACAGTATATAGAACTGGTGTAAGTTAAGACACGTACAGTACTATAGAACTGTAAAGATGTACAGTATATAGAACTAAGGAATGTAAACAACTAAGTATAGAACTGTAAGAATGTACAGTAGTATAGAACTGTAAGGAATGTACAGAATATAGAACTGTAAGGAATGTCATCGAATATATAACTGTACGGAACTGTACAGTAATATAGAACTGTAAGGAACGTACAGTATATAGAACTGTAAGGAATGTACAGTATATAGAACTGTAGGAATGACAGTATATAGAACTGTAATGGAATGTACAGTATATAGAACTGTAAGTATGTACTTAATAATATGACTGTAAGCGTACAGTATATAGAACTGTAAGTGAATGTACAGTTATAGAACTGTAAGGAACTACGTATATCTGAACGGTAAGGAACGTGGCACAGTTATAGGATGATAGGAACGTACAGTATGATGAAAGAATGTACAGTATTAGAAGCTGTAAGTGACAGTACAGTATATAGAACTGTAAGGAAGTGTACAGATATAGAACTTTAAGGAACTGTACAGTAATATAGAACTGTAAGGAACGTACAGTATATAGAACTGTAAGTAACGTACAGTATATAGAACTGTAGGTATTTTTTTTTACCCTGTCTGTTTAAAGTAATAAAGGAAGAAATAGAAAAAGGTGGGAGCGTACGAACATACGGAAAGACTGGGGGAGGAAGAAGGGTCAGGGTAGGGTGAGGGAGTGAAACGGAAAGGGGAAATAGTAGTAAAGGTAAAAGGAAATATAGGGTATCTCATGATATATATCTATGAAGTATGCTATTATCTATGGATGGTGATGTTAATTCGTGTAAAACAAAATGTCCAGTAAGATGAACCTGTAAGGACGTACTTAAGTATAACTGTAGAATGTCATATATAGACTTTATGGTAACTTACCTTAGAGAACAGTAAAATGCACAGTATATATGACCTTTAGAGGAACGTGGACAGTCTTAAACTGGTAAAATACAGTAAGGCTAACTTTAAATGTACAGAAATACCACACAAAGACTGTGATCATAAAAGCGTTGCACTAATAACTGAACGTGTAGGGGAAGTACTATAGTACCGTGTATTATATGTTACATAAGGAGACTGTAAGGACGTACAGTTATAGCTCGTAGAACGTACTTAATAAAAGAACTGTAATGATGTGACATATAATAGTGTAGAATGGCAGTGTAGAGCTGTAGAAATGTACATTATATAGACGTAAGTAATTTACAAGTAGCTAGAACAAGGAATTTACATATTGAACTGTGGAATTAGGAGTAAATTAGAACTAAAATACACTATATGAACGTAGGACTGTACATATATAGAACTAAGGAATGGTATCCTTAAAACTGTAGGGACGTACGAAATATATCAGAAGCTATACGAACGTACGTTATAGAACTGTAAGGACTACAGTCGTGCTGTGACTGTAGAATGTACACATCTATCTAGCACTGTACAAGTAATTACAGTAATCGAGCCTGTAAAGGGAAGTACAGTAATGCGTAGAACTTATGCAATAAGGTGAAGGTATCCAGCTATATAGAACTGTAAGGTGAAAAGAGGGAAAAAAAGTAAACAGTATAGTAGACACGTAGGAAGCGTACATTCTAGAACTGTAAGGAACTGTACATTAATATAAAGAACCCATGTAAGGAATGTACAGAACTATAACAATCGTAAGGAATGTAACGATTAGAGCTGTAAGAATGTACATTAATAGAACTTGTCCGCGTCATAGTACAGATATAGCTGAACTGTAAAGGAATTTACAGTATACTAAGAAGTCTGTAAAGGTGAAATTACAGTATATAGAACTGTAAGAATGTACAGTTAATAGAACTGTAAGTAATGTACAGTATATAGGAACGGTAAGGGTTCTGTAACCTTATATAGAACTTAAGGACGCAGTAATATAGAAAGACTTAATCGACGTACTAGATAGAATGTAAGGACGTACATATATAGAACTGTAATGAATGTACAGTGATATAGAACTGTAGAGGAATGTACCGTATATAGAACTGTAAGGACTGGACAGTAAATCTTAACTTTTAAAGGATGTACAGTAGTATAAAGGAACGTGCAGTAAAGGATAGTTCACCATAGCGAAGTCATATATGAACTGTACGGTGACACGTACTATATATATAACTGTAAGGAAACGTACAGGACCTGATAGAACTGATAAGGAAACGTAGGCGACTTACATAGAACTAAGTAGGAACGTACAGTATAGTAGAACCGTAAGAATGTACATATCACTAGAACTGTAAGTAACTAAGTATAATTCAACGTACAGGAAGCGGAACATATTAGAACTGTAAAGGAACGTAAGCAATACTAGAACTTTAAGGAAATGGTACAGTATATAGAACGTTTAATATCATGTACAGTATAGCTTTGAACTGTTAAGGAATGTTACAATTATATAGAAAAACTGGTACGGAATAGTCCTTAGAAAATAAAACTTTTACAAGGAATGTCCAGGTATGAAGATACTGTAAAAAAGGGAATGTACAGTCACATATAGACTTAAGTGAAATGTACAAATTAATGATAGAACCTTAATGAGCATTTACATACTAATACGTAGCAATGTAAGTAATTTACAGTATATAGAACTGTAGAGAATGTTCAGTGATATAGACTGTAAGGAATGTACATGTATATAGACTGTAATGAAGTACCAGTATATTTAGAAGCCTGTAATACTGATCAGTAATAGTATACTGTACGGAACGTAACAGTCATATGAGAACTGGGCGTGTGGGGTAGAGGAACTGTAACAATATATAGAACAAAAGGGGCGGTGTAGGAGTGAACGCACACACAGTGCATAAAACGGGGGATATTCAGTTGTGTTGTAAGGAACATAGCCACTACTCGGTGTGGAGGTTGGAACAGGAGGCTGAGTGTCAGGCGTTATGTGTGTGGGTGATTCAAGGGGCGCGTACAGCGTATAGAACGTAAGAAGGAACGTACAGTAAATAGAACTGTAGGAACTTTACCCAGTATAAAACGTAAAAGGAACACGTACAGTATTTAGAACTTGTAAGGAATGTACAGTATATACGAACGCCTTTTTCCAGGGAATGTACAGTCATAAAGAAAAAACACCTACAGAATTTACGTTCTAGGAACGCTTAAGAATTGAATGTACATGCTATCTTAACTGTAAGGAAATGTACATATTAGAACGTTAAGGATGTACCGATATATAACTGTGGAAGGAAAGACAGTATATCACTATTAAGGAATGTACAGTAAATGTAGAACTGTAACGGAATGTACATTATATAGCAACTGGAAGGGAATGTACAGGACGTATATAGAACTGGTATGAATTTACAGTAATATAAGTGAACTGTAAAGGAATGTCTACAGGTATATAGAGACTGTAAGGAATGCCATTATATAAGAATGTAGAGGAGAATTTACAGTATATAGAACTGTAAAGAGCAATCGTACATTAATAATCAGAACTGTACAGGAATTTACGTAATAAGAACTGTAAGGATTTACAGTATATAGAACTGTAAGAACTGTACATTATATAAACTGTAAGGCATGTACAGTATATAGAACTGTAAGGAATGTCAGTATATAAACTGTAAGGAATGGTACGATAATAATAGAACTGTAAGATGGTCAGTATATAGACATGTAAGAACGTACAGTATATAGAAACTGTAAGGAACTACCGTATAATTAGAACTGTAGGAACGTGCGAGGTATATGGAACTTTAAGGAACGTAACAGTATATAGAACTGTACAGGAAGTACAGTATATAGACTGTAAGGAATTAACAGTATATAGAAACCTGTAAGAACGTACAGTATATGATAACTGTAGAGGAATTACAGGTGATATTGAACGTTTAAGGAGGTACAGTATATAGAACTAGTAAAGGAATGTACATTAATAGAAACTGCACTAGGACTGTACAGCTAATATAGAACGTTTATGAATGTACAGTATAATAGAACGTAAGGCGAGCGGATGTACAGTATATAGAAATTTAAAGGAATGTAACAGTATATAGAAACTTTAAGGAAGGTGAATTTTACTAGAACTTTAAGGAAGGGTACCAGTATAGATAGAACTTGTAAGGAATGTACAGGTATCTAGAGAGACTTTAATGAAGGTACATTAATAGACTGTAAGGAATGTTACCTAATATAGAACGGTAAGGAATGTACATATATAGAGTATTTAGGAAGCCACAGTTTACTATAGAACTGTAGGAATGGACAGGTATTCGACACTCTGAGGTAACGCTGTCGCCACGGTATATAGTCGTGCGCTGTAAGAATGTACACAGTAATAAAATAAGAACGCCTTTAAAAGGAATGTACTATATAGAACTTTAAGAAGGAATGTCAGTAAAGAGCTTTGTCCAGGAATGTACATTTAGAAAGAACTGTAAGGAATGTACATTAATATCAAACATTAAGGGGAATGTAAGTATATAGAACTGTAAGAATGTACAAGATATAGATTAGGAATGTGTACAGTTATATAAACTTTAAAGGAATGTACATTATATAGAACGGTAAGGAATGTTACATTATCGTACCCGTTACGGGAATGTTACATTCTAGTAGAACTGTAAGGAATGTACCGTATATAGAACTTTAAGAATGTACAGTATATAGAATGTAAGGGAATGTCCAGTATATAGAACTATTAATGAATTACAGTATATAGAACTGTAAGGAATGTAACATTATATAGAACTGTAGGAATGGACAGTATAATAGGAACTGGTAAAGGAATTTACAGTATACAGAACCTGGTAAGGATTTGTCTACAGTATATAGACTGTAAGGAATGTACAGTATATAGAACTCGCAGTAGCAGGGAATCTAATACACGTTACCTGGTCTGCCCAGTGATGGTAACGGTATAATAAACTGTACATCTATTATAGAACATGTACGTGACATTTATACGATATAGGTGTGTAGTAAGGAACTGTACCGTTATATACGAACTGTTAAGAAATGTACAGAAGTCATAGCAACTTTAAGGAATGTACATCGATATAAAACTGAAGGATGTACATTTATAGAACTTAGGGAATGGTACAAGTATATAAGAACTGTAAGAATGTTACAGTATTAACTTAGGAATGTACATTATAAATAGAACTGTTACGCTGGACTTTACAGGTCTTATAATTAAAGGAAGCACAGTATATAGACCTGGTAAGCGAATGTACAGTATATAGAACCTATAACCGGACTGTACAGTAGATAAAACTGTTACGGAGTGTACAGTATATAGAACTTTAAGGAATGACAGGTGATATAGACCTTTAAGCGGAATGTACAGTAAAATAAGACAAATTTACAAGGAAGTGGACACATTATTTATATACCTGTAAGGAACTGGGGTACAGTTAATATAACAAAAACTTTAAGAGTAATGTACATTATCATAGAACTCGTAATGGATGTACCCGTATATAAAATTTAGGATGTTACGTATATAGAACTTTAAGGAATGTACATTATATATGAACTGTAGTGACTGTACAGTATATAGAACCTAAGATGTACATTAATATAGAAAACTGTATGAATTTACAGTATATATAATTTAGGAATTGTACAGTAATATAGAACTCTTAGGATCCATATAAGGAAGTCAGTATATAGAACTTAAGAATGGTACAGTATATAGCACACTGTAAGGTCCATTTACATTTATTAGAACGGTAAGGATGTACAGTATATAGACGTGTACAGGAATTTTACAGTATACCCGGTAGAACTGTAAGGAAGTTTACATATATTAGAACTGTAGAATGTACATATGCATAGAAACCTGCGTTATGGATTGTGACTAGTATATAGAACTGTAAAATGTATATGTACATTATATAGAACTGTCAAGGAATTTACAGTAATATTAGAACTGGGTAGGAGGATTTTCAGTATTAGAACTGTAAGAAATTGGTATCATTACTATAAAACTGTAAGGAATTACATACTAATAGAAGCTGTAAGTTTGAGTATCATTATATATATGAAACTTTAAAGGATGGACATAATATACCTACCGTCGGACAATTACAGTATATAGAACGGTAATGGAACGTACTTTTTCAAGTAATAATCGGAACTGTAAAAGGAAGCGTCACAGTATATAGAATCTGTTAAGGAACGTACAGTATATAGCTTTAGAGGAACTTACAGTATATAGAACTGTACGGAACGTACAGTAGCACTAAGAACTGAGGAGGAATGTACAGTTATAGGAAACTGTAATGAAATGTACCTCATATTAGAGCTGGTACGGAAAAGTAGCGTATATAGAACTGTAAGGAAGGGTACATTATAATAGAACTGTAAGTAAGTACAGTATATAGAACTGAATCTTAAGGAGGTACAGGGTATAATGTAACTGTAGGAATGTACAGTATAATAACGAATTTAAGGGAACTGGGCCGGATCTAGACCTTTTTAAGGCGTGTCATATATAAGAACTGTAAGTGAATGTACCCCGGTATATATAACGTTTAAAGGATCGTAGCAGTATATAGCAACTGATATACAGCCGAATGTGACAGTATATAGAACTGGTAAGAATGTAACAATTATATAGAACTGTAGAATGTACAGTATATAGAAACTTTAAGGACAACACAGCTATATTACAAGAACAATTGCTAAGGAATGTACGTGATATAGAACTTTCGGACGTACAGTATATAACACTGTAGAGGCTGTACAGTATATAGAACTTTAAGTGCATGTACAGTATAATAGAACTTTAAGTAATGGAACATCTATAGAACTTGTAAGGAAGTTACATTCTATAGACTGCTAAGGAAGTGTTCACAGTTATATTATGACACTTTAAGGAATGTACAGTTGATAGAACTGTAAGGGAAGATGCAGTATCAGAGAAATTTAAGTGATGTACATATATAGAACTTTAAGGATGGTACACATTAATATAGGAACTGTAAGGAATAGTCTACAGTATATAGAACTCTTAAGGATATGTACGTGAATATATATAACCTTTATGGAATTATACGAGTACATAGTAAACTGTAAGGAATGTACATTATATAAATAACTTGTAAGGGAATGTAACACCAGTATATATATAACTTTACAGGCAAGCACAGTACCTATAGAACTATTAAGGAATGTTAACAGTATATAGAATCGTTAAGAGGACGTACAGTAATATAGAACTGAGGAACTTACAGATAAGAACCTCTAAGGAACGTACAGTATTAGACCTGTGGACTTTACAGTATATAAAGCTGTAAGGAACGTACATCTATAGAAACTGTAAGTATGTAACAGTATACTAGAAACTGTAAGGAACGTAGCATATATAGAACTTAAAGGAATATACAAAGAACTGGATGTATAATAGAACTTTACAAAATGTACATGTATATAGAACTGTTAAGGAAATTACAGTATATAGAACTGTAAAGGACATTTACGATATATAGAACTGTTAAAATGTACAGTATATAAACTGTAGGAGTCAATGTACTTATAAGGAATCATGTAAGGATAATGTAAGAGTATATCTAGAACTGTAGGAATTACAGTATATAGAACTGTAGAGGTACAGTAAGAAGAAGGATAATTAATAGATTAGAACGTCTAATATAGAACTGTAAGGAATTTACAGTATATAGATACTGTACCGGAATGTACATATATCGAACTGTAGAGACTGTACAGTATATAAACTGTAGGAAGTCATTAATAGAAACTGTAGGAACTGTACAGTACTATAGAAACTGTAATGAACGTATATCTGTCCTAGTATAAAAACTGTCATTGAGATATATAGAACTGTAAGGAACTACGTCATATGAACTGTAAGTACGTATATAACGTACAGATGCATATAATACTTTAGAATAAGTATAGAACGTAAGGTAGTACAGTATAGATGTAAGGAATGTACACGTGTAATAGAACTGTAAGGAATGTACAGTATAAGAACTGTAAAGGAAGTACAGTATATAGAACTGTACGGACTTAGTAAAAACTGTCACGGAAGTATCAGTCAGAACTGTAGAGATATGACATATATAGAACTGTAAGGAATGTACGTATAAGAACTGTAAGGAACGTCACGTAATATGAACTGTTAGGAACGTACGTATATAGAACTTAGGAATGTACAGTTATAGAACTGTAAGATATGTACATAATAATGAAACTTAAGGAAATGGACAGTATATAGAACTGTAGTGGAATCGTACAGTAATAGAAACTTTAAGACGTACAATGTATATAAACTGTAAGGAATGTACAGTATATAGAACTTAAGGAATCGTTAACAGTATTAGAACTTAAGAATGTACAGTATCATAGAACTTGTAAGGAATCGTACATTATATAGATGTAAGGATGTACAGTAATAGAACTTTAATTACAGTATATAAACTGTAAGGATGTACATATATAGAAGCTAAGGAATTCAGTATATAGAACTTAAGGAATAGTACATTATATGTGAAGCGTGAAAAATGTACAGTAATATATAGAAACTAGGAATGTACAGTATATAGAACTTAAGAATGTACACTATATAGAACTAGTAAGGATGAACTTATATAGACACTGTAGAACTGTACAATCTAGAACTTATTAGGAACAGTCACAGTAGAAGAATGTTAAGGAATGTACAGTATATAGAAACTTTAAGTATACAGATTCTAACAGTAATATAGAACTGGAAGGAACGTACAGTATTAGAACTTAGGAAACGTACAGTTATAAGAACTAAGGAACGTTACAGTATATAGAACTGTAAGGAACTGTACGTATATAGAACTGTAAGGAGTACAGTATATGAAACTGTAGAATGACGTATCATTAGTACTGTAAGGAACGTACAGTGTATTAAGAACTGTAAGGGCAAACGTACAGTATAGTAGAACTATTACAAGAATGTTCACTTATTAGAACTGTAAGGAAGTACAGTATATAGAACTGTTAAGGAACGTACAGTATATAATAAACTGTAAGGAATGTACGTATATAGAACGTAAGGAATGTACAGTATATAGACCTGTAAGGAATGTACAGTTATGACACGTAGGAAGTTACAGTAATAAAACTGTAAGGAACTGTACAGTAATTAGAACTGTAAGGAAGGTACATTAGTAACTTTAAGGAATGTCAGTATATAGAACTGTAGAATGTACAGTATATAGAACTGTACGGAATGTACATATAATAGAACTGTAAGGAACGTACAGTATTAGAACTTAGGAATCGTACAGTATTATAGAACTGTAAGGAATGTACAGTATATAGAACTTTAAGAATGTAAAGTATAATAGAAATGTAATGAATGTAACGTAAGACTTAAGAATGTAGCTACTGTAAGTACATATAGAACTGTAAGGAATGAACGTACAATATATAGAACTGTAAGGAATTATACATTATATAGAACTGTAGAGAATCGTACAGTACATAGAACTGGTAAGATATGTAACAGTAATATAGTAGCTGTAGGATTACGTATATGAGCAATTACTATAAAGAATTAAGTACAGTAATATGAACTGTAAGGATTTACAGTATATAGAACGTGTAAGGAATGTACATATATATAAGAATGTAAGAATGACACATATATAGAACTGTAGGAAATGTACAGTATATCGAACTGTAAGGAAACATAACAGTATATAGAACTGTAAGGAACTGTACAGTATATAAATGTAAGGAAGTAACAGTATATAGAACTGTAAGAAGTACAGTATTAGAACTGGTAAGAATGTCCGTATATAGAACTGTAAGTGAATGTATCAGTATATAGAACTGTTTAAGGAATGTACAGTATATGAAACTGTAAGGAATGTATAAAACAGTATAGAACTGTAAGGAACGACCGTAATATAGAACTGTAAGGAACGTACAGTATAAGAACTGTAAGGAAGTACATGTATATGAACTGTAAGGAATGTACAGTATATAGAACTGTAAGGAAGTACTTCATATAGAACTGTAAGGAACGTACAGTAATATGAACTGTAAGGAACGTACGTATAAGAACGTTAAGGAATGTAAACAGTATAGAATAAGGAATTACAGCTATATTACTTTAAGGAAAGTACACTATATAGAACTGGTGATAATGTACAGTATTATAACTGTAAGGAAGTACAGTATATAGAACTGTAGGAATTACAGATATAGAACTTAAGGATAGTACATTATATAGAACTGTAAGGAATGACAATATATAGAACTGTAAGGATACGTACGATAGAACTGTAAGAACGACAGTTCAGTAGATAGAACTGTAAGGAAGTACAGTATATAGAACTGTAAGGGAACGTACAGTATAGAGAAACTGTAGGAACGTACAGTATATAGAACTGTAAGAACGTACAGTATATAAGCTGTAGGAAGTACAGTATCTAAGAACTTGTAAGGAATGAACGTACAGTATATAGAACTGTAAGGAACGTACAGTATATAGAACTGTAAGGAACGTACACATATATGAACTGTTAAGGAACGTACAGTATATAGAAAGCGTTGAAGGGTAGAGTGTAGACAGTATATAGAACTGTAAGAATACAGTATATGAACTGTAGGAATGTACTTATATAGAACTGTTAAGGAATGTACAGTATATAGAACTTAAGGAATTACAGTTATATAAACTTAAGGAAGTACATTAGTATAGAACTGTAAGGACATGTAAACACGCTATATAGAACTGTAAGAATGTTACAGTATATAGAACTGTTAAAGGAATGTACAGTATATAGAACTGTATAGAATGGTACAGTATATAGAAAACATATTAAGGATTACAGTATATAAACGTGTAGGAATTACAGTATATAGAACTGTAAGGAAATACGTAACAGTACTAGAACTGAAGGAATGTACCAGTATATAGAACTGTAAGGAAGTACAGTATATTAGAACTGTAAGACATGTAAACATTATATTAGAACTGTAAGGAATTACAGTATATAGAACTGTAGGAATTTACAGTAATAGAAGTAAGAATATACATTATATAGAACTTTAAGGAAGTCGTTAGAACTGTAGAATGTCAGTATAAGAACTGTAAGGAATGTACATATATAGAACTGTAAAGGAATTGTACAGTATATAGAACTGTAAGGAATTACATATATAGAATCTGCGAAAGACTAAGTATAATAGACTGTAAGAACTGTACAGTATATACGAAACGTAGAGGTAATGTATATAGAACTGTAATAACGAACAGTAATTAGAACTGTAAGGAACGTACAGTATATAGAACTGTAAGGAACTGTACAGTATATCGAAATCTTATAGCAGGAAGTACAGTATATAGAACTGTAAGGACGTACAGTAATAGAACTGTAAGGAAGTAAGTAAAAAAAAACTAAAAAAAAAGTAATAAAACGTAAGGATGACAGTATATAGAACTGTAAGGAAGTACAGTAATAGAACTGTAAGAACGTACGTATATAAGAACTGTAAGGAACGGTACAGTATATAGAAACTGTTAAGGAATTACAGTATATAGAACTGTAAGGAGAGGCTGGTACTATATTAATAGAACTGTAAGGAATACAGTATATAGAACTGTAGGAACGTACAGTATATAGAACTGTAAGGAATCGTACATTATATTAGAACTGTAAGGAACTAGTATAGAACTGTAAGGATGTACAGTATATAGAACTGTAAGGAATGTACAGTATATAGAACACTGTAAGGAATGTCAAATAGACCGTAAGGAAATGTACATAATACAATACACTGTTACGTACACGGTACAGGTATACGTTGATGACTGTACAAGGAAATGATGTACATGCTATCGAACTTAACGACGTCAATGTATAAGACTGTAATTATATAGAACTAAGGAAGTCAGTATGTCGAAATTTACGGAATGTACAGTATGTAGAACTGTAAGGAATGTACAGTAGGAATAATAGAACGGTAAGGAATTACAGTATATAGAACTGTAAGGGAATGTCACATATATAGAACTGTAAGGAAATGTACATTATATAGAACTGTAAGATGTACAGTATATAAACTGTAAGGAATGTACAGTATATAGAACTGTAAGGAATGTACAGTATATAGAACTGTAAGGAACGTACAGTATATAGAACTGTAAGGAACGTACAGTATATAGAACTAAAGGAACGTACAGTATATAGAACTGTAAGGAACGTACAGTATATAGAACGAACTGTAAGGAATGTACAGTATTAGAACTGTAAGGAAGTACATATGATAGAACTGTAAGGGAATGTACAGTATATAGAACCTGTAAGGAATGTACAGTATATAGAACTGTAAGGACTGTACAGTATATACGAACTGTAAGGAACGTACAGTATATAGAACGGATGTAGGTGGAACTGTACACGAATATAGCAACTGTAAAAGGAACCGTACAGTATATAAACCTGTAAGGGAATACAGTATGAACAAGAGTAAGTAATAGAACTGAAGGAACGTACAGTATGATAGACAAACTGTAAGGACGTACCTATATCAGACTTTCCAGGAATGTACATATATAAGAACTTTAGGAATTGTACGTATATGAACTTGAGGAATGTACATATATGAACTGTATAGGAACGCCTACAGATATATGAACTAAGGAACGTACAGTTATATAGAACGAGGAAACGTTATGAACGTAAGGAATGTAGAGAATCTGTAAGGAACAGATACAGGATACAGATATAGACTGTAAGGAACTGTTCAGTACTATAGAACTTAAGGAATTACGTATATAGAACTGTAAGAGTTACAGTATATAGAACTGATAAGGAACGTACAGTATATGAGAACTGTAAGGAAAGTAAGTAAAGAACTGTAGAAGACGTACAGTATATAAGAACTGTAAGGAAACGTACCAGTATATAGAACTGTAAGGAAACGTACAGTTATATAGAACTGTAAGGAACGTAACAAGATATAGAACTGTAAGGAACGACAGTATATAGAACTTAAGGACTACGTATGACGTAAGCTACAGTATTTAGAACTGTTCAAGAATGTACAGTAATACGAACTTTAAGGAATGTACAGTATATAGACACTAAGGAATACAGTATCCCTAAGGATCATTATATGAGGACTGTAAGGAATGACAGTATTAACTTACGGAATGACATTATGAACTGTAGAATGTCGATAGTGACTTAGGCAGTATATAGAACTGTAAGGAACATTATAAACGAGGTGACAGTATAAGAAAGGGATTCGTTTAATGTAAGGAACGTTACAGTAAGTAGAACTGTTGAAGGAAGTACAGTATGGAGGGTGGTAGAACTGTAGGAAACGTGACAGTATATGATAACTGTAAACGGAAAGACAATATAGAACTGTAAGGATTGTACAGTAATATGAACTTAAGGAATAACAGGATATATTGAACTGTTAAGAAATGTACATTATATATGAACTGTAAGGAATGTACAGGATATAACTGATAGGAACTTGTACAGTATATAGAACTGTAGACATGTACCTAATAGAACTGAAAGTGAATGTACAGTATATAGAAACTGTAAGGATGTTACAGTATATAGAAACTGTAAGGACAACGTACGTATCAATAAATGAGGGGAAGATACGTATAGGAATTTAAGAACACAGTATATAGAACTGTAAGGAACGTGTTAAACGTAGTTACTATAGTAAGGACGACATATAGAACTTAAGGAATGTACATATAGCGGAAGTGTACAGTATAAGAATGTAACAGCTAAGAACTGTAGGAACGTACAGTATATAGAACGTTCGTTTGAAGATATGCTCGTAATGGAACTGAAAGTCAGTATTATAGAAACTGTAGGAAGTAGTAAAAACTTAAGGATGACATTATAGAATGTAAGGAACTTACAGTAGATAGAATTAGCAAATACTGTAAGGAACGTACAGTATAGAATCTGTAAGGAATCGTACATTATAAGAACTGTAGGAAGTACAGTATATAACTAGAACACGTAAGGAACGTAAGTAATGACATGTATATGAACTTTTAAGGAGTAACAAAGTATTAAACTGTAACGGAATGTACAGTATATAAACTAAGGCAATACAATAAGAACTTTAGGAATGTACGTATATAGAACTTAGGAATTTCATTATTAGAACTTAAAATGGTATATGTTTAAGATGTACATATATAGAACTGTAAGGAGGTACATATAAATTAGAAACAGGTTAGAATTAAGGAATGTACATTATATAGAATTGTAAGGAATGTACAGATATAGACTGTAAGGAATGTACATTATATACTGAAGTAACTGTTACGTATGATTTAAGGTGCGGATATAGAACTGTAAGGAAATTTAGATCCTTATAGAGAATGTACTGTAATAGAACGGTAGGATGTACATATTTAGAACTTAAGGAATGAAGTACTATAGAACTTGAAGGAATTTCGTAATAGAAGTCGGTAAGAATGCATATCCATAGAAACGTAAGAATGTAACATATACTGTAGGAATACTATATGAATTAAAGAATTACATGATATAGAACTGCTAGGAATTTACAGTATATAGAACTGTAAGGGGGCGACGATTAATATGATAAAGAATGTACAGTATTATATAGAACTGTAAGAAATGACAGATATAGAACCTTTAAGGAAATGTAACTAATGTTAAAAACTGTAAGGATATGTACAGTATATAGACCTATTAAGGATAATGTACAGTATATAGACTTAAGGAACGTACAGTATATAGAAATGTAAGGAACTGACATTATATAGTAACTGTTAGGAATCGTACAGTATATAGAACTTGTAAAGGAAAGCAGTCAGTAAAGTAACTTAATAAGGAACTTCAGTATTAGAACTGATGTAGAAAAACGTAAGTCCAGTAATCTAAGGAATGCTCGTAATAGAGCTTAGGATACAGTAAATAGAACTTAAGGCAATCGTACATTATATAGTACTGTAAGGTTAATGTACAGTATATAGAACTTAAGATGACAGTATAAGAACTGTGACACGTATATAGAAATTAGGAAGTACAGTAATATAGAAACTGTAAGAAGTAACAATGTATATAGAACTGTAAGATGAACGTATATAACCTAAGGAATGTACTATGTAACGTAAGAAACGATACAGTATATAGAACTTGTAAGGAATGTACAGGTTATAGAACTGTAAGAAGAAGATATAGACTTAGAGTACGTATAATAAACTGTAAGGAAGTACAGTATAGAACTGTAAGGAACGTGTAAGTAATAGTAATGTAGGGAATCTACAGTATATAGAACTGTAAGGAATGCAAGTATAGAACTGCTAAGGAATGTACAGTAATATAGAACTGTAAGGAATTACATAAGCATCGAACTGTAGGAAATGTACATTAATAGAACTGTATTGCGAATTTACAGTATATAGCAACTGTAAGGAATGTACGTATATAGAACCGTAAGGAATGTAAGTATATAGAACTGTAAGGAATGTAGCAGTATCATACGAAAAACTGTAAGGGAAATGTACAGTCTATGAACAGTACGAACGTAAAGAGTAAGTATAGAACTGTAAGGAATCTTACGTATAAACGTAATGGTACTACAGTATACTACAACGTGTGACTACATATATGAATGTTAAGGAACGTACAGTATATAGCAAATTAAGGAAATAGTATAGTGAACTAAGTGAACGCAGTAAGGACTGTACGGATGTACAGTAGAGTAGGTATACTAGAAGAACTGTAAGAATGTAAGAATGAATGTAAGAGTCATTATATAGAACTGTAAGGAATGTCGTATTAAACAGATAATTATGAACCTGTAAGGAAATGTACAGTATATAGAGATTAAGATCGTACAGTATAAATGAACTTGTAAGGAATCGACATGGTATATACGAATGTCACGGAACGTACAGTATATAGCAACTTTAAGTGAGTAACATATATAGAACTTTAAGGAAGTACAGTATATAGAACTGTTAAGGAAATACTGAATAGACTTAAGGTGTATATATGAACTGTAAGGAAGCCAATTGAACTGTACAAGTAAGTTATATCCTTAAGGACATGTACAGTATATAAAACTGTAAGGAATGTAGCAGTATATAGAAACTTGTAAGGATGTACAGTATATAGGAACTGGTAGGTGAACTGTACAGTATATAGAACTTTAAGGAAGTATACTATATGAACTGTAGGGAAATCGTATCACAGTTATAGACACTTCCCATTATATGTAGACGTAATGATACAGTATATTAGAAACTGTAAGGAAGTTACAGTAATAGAATCTAAGAATCCAGTAATGAACTTAAGTACATTATACTGTAAGAGAAGTACAGTATATAACTTAATGCTATAGAACGTTATAGAAATGAAATAGAACTTGTAAGAATGTACAGTTTATAGAACTGTAAGGAACATATAACTTAAGGAAGCTATGAGAACTTAGATGTAATATTGAAACTTTAAGGAACCGTACGTATGATAAACTGTAAGGACCGTACAGTATTAGAACTCTAAGGAACTACAGTATATAGACACGTAAGGAACTTAACAGTATAAATAGAACATTGTAAGGATGTACGTATATAAGACTGTAAAGTAACTGTACAGTGTATATAGAACTGTAGGACGTACAGTATATAGAACTGTAAGGAACGTAACAGTATATAGAACTGTAAAGGAACGTACCTTATATAGAACGTAAGACTACAGTATATAGAACTGTAGAACGTACAGTCTTAGAACTTTTTAAGAATGTACGTATATAGAATTTAAGGAATGTACCGTATATAGAACTTTAAGGATTTAAGTAATATAGAACGGTGTAATGACGTACATTATATATAGAACTGTAAGGAACGTCCAGTATATAAAACTGTAGGGAACGTACAGTATCTAGGAACTGTCAGGACCGTTACTTATAATAGAAAACTGTAATAGACGGTACATTATATCGAACTGTAAGGGACGTACAGTATATAGACCTGTAAGGACAGACCGTACCGTAATAGAATCTTACAGTTCTATATAATGTACGTTCCTTACAGTTCTATATACTGTACGTTCCTTACAGTTCTATATACTGTACGTTCCTTACAGTTCTATATACTGTACATTCCTTACAGTTCTATATACTGTACATTCCTTACAGTTCTGTTACAGTTCTATATTACTGTAGTTCCTTACAGTTCTATATATGTACATTCCTTACAGTTCATATACTGTACGTTCTTACAGTTTCTATATAACTGTACGTTCCTTACAGTTCTATAATGTACACTTCCTTACAGTTCTATATACTGTAGTTCCTTACAGTTCTATATACTGTACGTTCCTTACAGTTCTATATACTGTACGTCCTTACAGTTCTATATATGTCATTCCTTACAGTTCTATATAATGTACGTTCCTTACAGTTCTAATACTGTACGTTCCTTACAGTTCTAATATAGTACATTCCTTACAGTTCTATATACTGACGTCCTTACAGTTCTATATAACTGTACGTTCCTTACAGTTCTATATAATGTATCATCTCCCCCCATCCTTACAGGTCTATATACTGTACATTCCTTACAGTTGTATATAATGTACGTTCCTTACAGTTCTATATACTGACGTTCCTCACAGTTCTATATACTGCTACGTTCTATTTCGTTCTACAGTTCTATATACTGTACATTCTTACAGTTCTATATTACTGTACGTTCCTTTACAGTCTATATACTGTTCTCCACCGTTCATTTCCATGTTACCCGCTCTTTATTAGGCTTGTGTGTTTGCTACTATGCCTTATCTGATCCCCATGGACTGGTGACAGACCTGACTGGCTTCCCAGATGTTAGCAAATTAAGGGATATGTTTCCCTAGGCCTAGTAGTGTCCTAGTCTGCTTTATCTCTTTGTCTTTTGTATAGCATTTCTGACTGTGTGCACCCACTCTCCACGTTGAGTTTACATACACTGTGCAAGCAACAATAGTGTTATATTACTATATAACGTACGTACAGTTCTATATACTGTACGTTCCTTACAGTTCTATATACTGTACGTTCCTTACAGTTCTATATACTGTACATTCCTTACAGTTCTATATACTGTACGTTCCTTACAGTTCTATATACTGTACGTTCCTTACAGTTCTATATACTGTACGTTCCTTACAGTTCTATATACTGTACATTCCTTACAGTTCTATATACTGTACGTTCCTTACAGTTCTATATACTGTTCTCCACCGTTCATTCTCCATGTTACCCGCTCTTTATTAGGCTTGTGTGTTTGCTACTATGCCTTATCTGATCCCCCATGGACTGGTGACAGACCCTGACTGGCTTCCCAGATGTTAGCAAATAAAGGGATATGTATTCCCTAGCCTAGTAGTGTGCCTAGTCTGCTTTATCTCTTTGTCTTTTGTATATGCATTTCTGACTGTGTGCACCCACTCTCCACGTTGAGTTTACATACACTGTGCAAGCACAATATTGTTATATTACTATATACCGTACGTTCCTTACAGTTCTATATACTGTACATTCCTTACAGTTCTATATACTGTACGTTCCTTACAGTTCTATATACTGTACGTTCCTTACAGTTCTATATACTGTACATTCCTTACAGTTCTATATACTTACAGTTCTATATACTGTACGTTCCTTACAGTTCTATATACTGTACATTCCTTACAGTTCTATATACTGTACGTTCCTTACAGTTCTATATACTGTACATTCCTTACAGTTCTATATACTGTACATTCCTTACAGTTCTATATACTGTACATTCCTTACAGTTCTATATAATGTACATTTCTTACAGTTCTATATACTGTAATTCTTTACAGTTCTATATACTGTAAATTCCTACAGTTCTATTATGTAAAGTCCTTACAGTTCTATATACATGTACATTCTGTACAGCTCTATATACTGTACATCCTTACAGTTCGATATACTGTTACATTACTTACAGTTCTATATAATGTACTGTTTACAGTTCTATATACTGTACGTTCCTTACAGTTCTATTATACTGTACATTCTTACAGTGTCTATATACTGTACATTCCTTACAGTTCTATATACGGCACGTTCCTTACAGTTCTATATACTGTACATTCCTTACAGTTCTATATATGTATCCTTAAAGTTCTATATACTGTAGTCCTTACAGTTCTATTAACTGTACATTTATTACAGTTCTATATACTGTAATTCCTTACAGTTCTATATACTGTACATTCCTTACAGTTCTATATATGTACTTCCTACAGTTCTATATACTGTACATTCCTTACAGTTCTATATACTGAATTCCTTACAGTTCAATGATACTGTACTCCTTACAGTTCTTATACGTACATTCCTTACAGTTCTATATACTGTACATCCTTACAGTTCTATATAATGTACATTCTTACAGTTTATATACTGTACTTCCTTACAGTTCTATATACTGTACATTCCTTAAGTTCTATATACTGTACATTCCTTACAGTTCTATATACTGTACTTCCACAGTTCTATATACTGTACGTCTTACAGTATTACTGTACGTTCTTACAGTTCTATATACTGTACGTTCCTTAAAAGTTTTATATACTGTACATTCCTTACAGTTCTATATCCTGTACGTTCCTTACAGTTCTATATACTGTACATTTTTTACAGTTCTATATTACTGTACGTTCCTACAGTTCTTATACTGTATTCCTTACAGTTCTATATACTGTACATTCCTTACAGTTTATATGTTACATTCTACAGTTCTATATATGTAAATTCCTTACAGTTTCTATATAATGTACATTCCTTACAGTTCTATTACGCTGTGTACATTACTTACAGTTCTAATACTGTACATTCCTTACAGTTCTATATACGTACGTTCCTTACAGTTCATACTACTGTACGTTCTTACAGTTCTATTACTGTACTCCTTACAGTTATATATAGTACATTCCTTACAGTTCTAATACTCTAAAGTCCTTAGTTCTATATACTGTACATTCCTTACAGTTCTATATACTGTACATTCCTACAGTTCTATATAATGTACGTTCTACAGTTCTATATACTGACATTCCTTACAGTTCTATATTACTGTACAGTTCCTTACAGTTCTATATATGTACATTCCTTACAGTTCTATATAAGGTACGTCCTTACAGTTCTATATACTGTAAATTCCTTACAGTTCTATATACTGTACGTTCCTTTACAGTTATTAGTACGTTCTTACTTCAACTGTACATTCCTTACAGTTCTATATACTGTACGTTCCTTACAGTTCTATATACTGTACATTCCTTACAGTTCTAATACTGTAATTATTTACAGTTCTATATACTGTACGTTCCTTACAGTTCTTATAATGTACATTCCTTACGTTCTATATACGTACGTTATTTACAGTTTATATACTGATTTAGTTCCTTACAGTTCTATTACTGTCGTTCCTTACAGTTCTAATACTGTACATTCTACAGTTCTATATACTGTACATTCCTTACAGTTCTATATACTGTACAGTTCCTTACAGTTCTATACTGTACATTCCTTACAGTTCTATAACGTACGTTCCTTACAGTTCTATATACTGTACGTTCTTACAGTTCTATATACTGTACATTCCTTACAGTTCTATATACTGTACGTTCCTACAGTTCTATATACTGTACATCCTAATCAGTCTATTTACTGTAAGTTCCTTACAGTTCTATTATACTGTACGTTCCTTACAGTTCTATATACTGTACATTCCTTACAGTTCTATATACGTCGTATTCCTTACAGTTCTATATACTGTACGTCCTTACAGTTCTATATGACTGTACGTTTCCTTACAGTTCTATATACTGTACATTCCTTACAGTTCTATATAATGTACGTTCCTTACAGTTCTATATACTGTACGTTCCTTACAGTTCTATTACTGTACATTCCTTACAGTTCTATATACTGTACGTTCCTTACAGTTCTATAACTGTACGTTCCTTACAGTTCTATATACTGTACGTTCCTTACAGTTCTATATACTGTACATCATTACAGTTCTACTATACGTACGTTCCTTACAGTTCTATATATACTGTACTTCTAGTTCTTTACATTCGTTCTACAGTCTATATACTGTACATCTTTACAGTTCTATATTACTGTACGTTCCTTACAGTTCTATATACTGTTCTCCACCGTTCATTCTCCATGTTACCCGCTCTTATTAGGCTTGTGTGTTTGCTACTATGCCTTATCTGATCCCCATGGACTGGTGACAGACCTGACTGGCTTCCCAGATGTAGCAAATAAAGGGATATGTATTCCCTAGCCTAGTTGTGTGCCTAGTCTGCTTTATCTCTTGTCTTTTGTATACATTTCTGACTGTGTGCACCCACTCTACGTTGAGTTTACATACACTGTGCAAGCACAATATTGTATATTACTATATACCGTACGTCTTACAGTTCTATATACTGTACATTCTACAGTCTATATACGGTACGTTCCTTACAGTTCTATATACTGTACGTTCCTACAGTTCTATATACTGTACATTCCTTACAGTTTCTATATACTGTACGTTCCTTACAGTTCTAATACATGTACATTCCTTACAGTTCTATATCCTGTACATTATTTACAGTTCTATATACTGTACATTCCTTACAGTTCTATATACCGTTCTCTTAAGTTCTAATACGTACGTTCCTACAGTTTCTATATACCGTACATTCCTTCAGTTCTAATACTGTACATTCCTTACAGTTCTATATCTGTACGTTCCTTACAGTTCTATATACTGTACACTTCCTTACAGTTCTATATTACTTACGTCCTTACAGTTCAATACTGTACATTCTTACAGTTCATATTACTGTACATTCCTTACAGTTCTATATACTGTACGTTCCTTACAGTTCTATATACTGTACATTCCTTACAGTTCTATTAAATGTACATTCCTACAGTCTATATACTGTAAATTATTTACAGTTCTATATACTGTACGTTCCTTACAGTTCATATAATGTAAATCCTTACAGTCTTATATACTGTACTCCTTACAAGTTCTAATATGTACATTCCTTACAGTTCTATATAAATGTACATTCCTTACAGTTCTATATACTGTACATTCTACAGTTCTATATAATGTACATTTCACTTACCAGTTCTATATACTGTACATTATTTACAGTTCTATATATGTACGGACTTCCTTTTACAGTTCTATATAAGTACATTCCTTACAGTTTATATACTTGCATTCCTTACAGTATCTATACTAGCTCTCCTACAGTTCTAAACTGTACAAACAGTTCTATTAATGTACATTCCTACAGTTCTATATAATGTACATTCCTTACAGTTCTATATACTGTACATTTTTACAGTTCTATATAAGTACAGTCATTACAGTTCTATATAATGTACATTCCTATCAGTTCTATATAAATGTACATTCCTTACAGTTCTATTACTGTACAATTATTACAGTTCATATAACTGTACGTTCCTACAGCTCTATATAAAGTACCTTAAAAAGGTAAGGTGATGGTAAAAAAAGTAATGCGTCAGGGCCTGACCATAACATAAACAGATGATATACAGTGGAGAGGCATGGTGATATTGTTCTATAAAGACTCTTTACCTTCTCATTTCCTGTAGTGTATTTATGGTGGTTTTATTGGTGTCCAAAAGTTCTCATGAGAAGGTCCAACAGTGCCTGGTAATATCCCTCATTATCCTATCGTGTCTTGTCCTGGTTCTCTTAAAGAGAAACTAAAGTCCCAAGACAATATTTGTCCAATAGACAGAGCACATTCACAAACACACAACAAGCTGTGTCTCATGTCTCCCTTTGCTGTGGATGCTGGGTGATTTATGAAAATAACCTGTGGTACTAAGGGTCAGCTCCCATAATTCCCTATCTGGGAACATCCAGCTAAGTGTGTGCCAGACACTTCACAGGAAACTGCAGTCTTGCTTCCTGGAAGCTGACAGCCAATCATGTTACAGCTCAGAGTTCCCTCCCTCTGACACAGAACACAGATACCAGTGCAGTTTTTGTGTAAATACATTAGAAATGCTCCTGTCCCTAACAATGATAAATTCCTATGCTTTACATACAAAAAAGAAAAGTAATCTTGCAGTGTATGTCTTTTCTAGCACGGATGAAAGAAAAGAAACAGATTTAACATTTCAACAAAAAATAAAAGTAAGTATGGGGAATCGAACAGCAACCTTCTATTCTGTGTCTTTCTAAAAAGAAAGCTTTCTACCTCTATGCACATGGGTCAATAAGTAACAGACCAGTACATGTAGAGTCTTTATCTTTTGCCAGACACATAATAAAAACAAAAAAAGGGAACATGGGGAATCGAACCTGTGTCCCAATAGTCAGATTTTTTTCCTAACCCAGCACTTTAGCAGAAACACGCCACAGGTGAATTCTCAATCAATTGAAGTAAATGCAAGTAAAATCAGTTAACTATTTGTATCGCTACTGGAAGACTGTCAGCAATTCACACTGGTTGGTAAATAAATAACAGAGCTGCTATTATAAAGTTTGTACATATGTAGAAACTTTATATTTTTCTAGAAACATGGAAACAAACAAACAAAAAAAGCACTAAACTCAGGCAGTAGACCATGTTATATTGTTTCATAAGTAAAAAGGAGATTTGAACATAGAGACAGTGAATCCTGGGGTCAGGGGGCGTGGCTCTTTGAAGCCAACATGGGCTATGAGTTGTATTGGCAACAACATGGAAGCCTCCTTGTTACAGAATCTATTACTTATATCTACTAAATGCAAAAAACGAGAGAAAAATCTTTCAACGTGGGCATCCTGGGGAGAAAAACTTTCACATTAGGATCCGAAAAAACGAAGTTTAGTTCTCCTTTAAGGGACCTTATTTTAATAGTGATCAGTGAAAAATATGTAGCTTGATACTGATACTTCCCTAAAGAAATCTGTTTGCTTGTAACATTATAGAAGTATAATTTCACTCAGTTTAATTTGTTCTTTTCTCTCATAATAGGTTTGATCTTGAGAATTACCAGACTTTGCAAGCTCATATTTGCATTGGAGGAGATCAACTCAGATCCAGAATTCCTTCTAATGCACATTGGGCTTCCTTATTTTTGACACTTGTGTTATTTTAAGAAAAGCAATACAGGGGACTTTCACAATGCTCTCAGGGGGGAAGGAAATAATCCCTAATTATCATTGCCACAAAGCAGCACCCCTTGCTGGTGTCATTGGTGACTTTTGGTCTACATCTTCTATTCTTATGGCACAAATCTTGGGACTCTACAGATACCCACAGGTTAGAATTTGCGAGATGCTGTATAGGATTCTCACAATTCATACTATCCATGTTCCTCTATGTAGTAAGTTCACTGCATTTTATTCGGTTAGACCTTCTATGACGGATTTTTTTAATTTGATGAACACTTTACTCTCATGGTTTAAAGTAAAAGTCATGCTGTCCAACATAATTCTAAAAAACTTCTCTCTCATGCAAATACCCATACTAACAAATTATAATATTTCACCAAATGGCTGGGTTAATGTGGGTGTTGCACTGAAACATGATGATAGTGCCTTATACAGCACCTCCATGACCACTTTGTGTGTGTTTTGTGGTTTATTGGGGGTTATCAATAAAAGTTTCTCAGGGTTATTCAAAAAAGTTCTTATCATTTAAAATGGTGCTAATTTTGCTCCAACCAATCAGATGTTAGCTTTCAAATGTTAATAAGTTCTGAATGGTTGGGGGAAAACTAGCACTGTTTTAAACGATAAGAACTTTTATTAAATAACCCTGCTTACTTTTAAAATGGTGCTAATTTTGCCCAACAATCAGATGTTAGCTTTCAATGTTAAAGGGTAACTGTGGTCTCAAATTCTTCCACACTAGCAATAATTATATAAAAAGCCTTCAATTACACCTTCAAAATTAAACCTAAATCACATCTCTAGATAAAATGTGTGAGAAGTTATTGCTGGAAAGGTTCAGCAATGTAACTTCCTGGTTGAACTCTTCCTGATTTAAGCATGTGACCAACTTGTAGTCATGTGATCAGCGTATGTCTGCATTAATAGGCTCCCCTTTAACTGTCAATTTTTTCCTCAGGTACTTCCTGATTTCCCCATCAATAAGTCTTAAATGAGCATGCTTCTCCCCGGGGAAAAGGGCCATCAGAAGTCAGGTGATGTCACTCAACCTACTGGAAGCAGGAAATTTGAACATTCACCCCAATGTAATTCTCCCAGGCTCCAGCCAGAGATGTCATTGTGCTGAGTGTAAAGGATTACTGCAGGCTTTCATTTAAACATACACAAAACAGAGCCCACGGCATAACATCCAATGGGGTCAGAAAGGAAGCGGGCAGCGGTCTTCAGTAAACAATAAATCTCTTTATTCGGAAACTTTTAAAATCATCAAACCATCACAGTTAAAGTTGCAAACAAACGGACTAACGGACAAAAAACATGTGAACCTTCCAGGCTCACCCGACGCGTTTCATGGCCATAGCCACTTCCTCAGGGGCATGAGGGAGTGTCCTCTCCACCAGCTCCATTTAAAGCCCAGGTAATTAACCCTTTGTCCCGTGAATCATGTACCAAAATGAAAAAAGAGACACTCTGCAACAGACATGGTATAAATATAAAAAACATTAAAAACAAACTAGACTTATTATATAATCATACCCAAAGAATAGTAAAAATACATTAGGATGAAAAGTCACAATGGCTCAGTATATTAGGCAAAAATAGGTAAGTATTAAATAACAGCAAAAGTTATAAAAAGTTGTTATAATAATGTGCATCAGAGGATAGTAATATATTATTTCCAATCGTATATATTTTAATCACAGAAACAACTAATTCGAAATCTCTATTCATACCAATGGGGGCTAAAGTTCCAACATATAAATCCAGAAAGCGCTCCTTACATAACAGGATGGATTTCTATCTCCCTTACGTACATTAATTTCAGCAGTCAATAATTTGGAATTTAATATTTAGAACACCCCCATGTCGTTCAATAATATGGGTTGATATGGCAGAATCATGTTTCATTGATCGTCGCATTGATGTTCTGCTAGTCTTTTATGTACAGATCTAATGGGTTTGCTACATATTGGCTCCCACAACTACATGTAGCTAAATATACCACATGAGTGGATTTGCAATTGTAATGACGATTAATTTGAAAAGTTTGTTATACTGCGACTTGTGAATGAATTGGATACCTCAATATTTTTACAGATTTTACATCTTTTATGCCCCATGGAAAACAACCTTTATAATTAAGCCATGTAGGTTTGGGTTGTATCGGTGTCTTTACTGTAAACATACGGGTGAGACTAAAGAACCAACGGATTTCTCTCCCTATATATAACCCTCGGTGTTGAGGGCATAATATCTTTCAAAAGGGGGTTGAGAGTAGAATAGACAATATTTTTTGAGGATACCCCTGATTTGTTACTGTCTCTGATATGTGGTCACAAAGCCCCGACCCTTACATCTCGGATGACCATTTTTTTGGCTATTGGCCACGAAACGTGTCGGGTGGAGCCTGGAAGGTTCACATGTTTTTGTCCGTTAGTCCGTTTGTTTGCAACTTTAACTGATGGTTTGATGATTTTAAAAGATTCCGAAATAAAGAGATTTATGATGTTTACTGAAGACCGGCTGCCCGCTTCCTTTCTGTCCCCATTGGATGTTATGCCGTGGGGCTCTGTTTTGTGTATGTTTGCAGCCTGACTGAGAGGGAGACGGTACATTTGATGGAAGTGTTTTTTGGAGCGCCGGCGTTACTGTTTGGAAACTGTTCCCACTACTACAGATGCTGTAACTCATTAGCTTCGTAGGCTTTCTTTAACCCTAACTTGTTTGAGACGACAGTTGCCCTATAAAAAAGTTCTGATCGGTTAGCACCGTTTTAAACGATAAAACTTTTATTGAATAACCCTGCTTATTTTAAAATGGTGCTAATTTTGCCCAACCAATCAGATGTTAGCTTTCAAATGTTACATAAGTTCTGATTGGTTGGGGCAAAATTAGCACCATTTCAAAAGATAAGAACTTTTATTGAATTCTCCTGATTAGGTATAATATTATGTATTTATGCTGAAGGTTTCGTTTTAAATTTAATTACCTTGATTTCTTTCTTTATTTTGATTACTAGATCAGTTATTTTGCAACCAGTCCTGTTCTCAGTGATCGTAACCTGTTCCCTTCCTTTTTCCGAACGATTCCCAGTGTGAATTCCAGATGAAAGTTTTGCTGATCTGATCTTTTATTTTTGTGTGTGGTCGTGGGTTGGCATTTTGGTCAGTGATAATGATTATGGACAGTTTGGGCTTCAGATGACAACACAGGAAATAATATAAATGGAGGAGCTGTGTGGCTTTTGCTGAGTATATATTTAATGGAAACTTAAAATGAAGCTCCTTACCTTGCCCAGGTTATCAAAAAGTCTACCGCCAAGGTGTGTGGTTGTGATAGCTGATGATTTTTTTGATTGTTGTGGAAGAAATGCTAAAGCAGAATGTGACCGGAAATATCTTCATGCCAGTGAATCTTGGGCCACCTCCGGTTTATTCCTTACGAGCGATACGGGGGATATTACTGGGCACTGTTGGATAGCTATTCATCAAGGAGAATGCCAAATTTCCATACATATCTCAGTAAGATAAAGCCCTCCAAATCTAGTGTGATGCATTCTAATGGAATTTTGGAAGCAAACCTTCTCATGTGAGTGGCTCCCTAAGAGACCTTGGAGGACAATAAAACCAACATGAAAACATGTACAGGAAATGAGGAGGCTGAGAATCTGATGACAGAACAGTATCACCGTGCGGTTCTCAATGTTACACATCTGTATTCTATAGCATGGGCCTGCAGCATTTACTAACTGCAAACGGGAATGGTCCTTTCTTTGGAGGACTTGTGCCAACATCTCTACTTTTTTGCCTTGGCATGTAAGTCACTTACACTTGTAAGGCGATAGTAAAATGGGGGGTACTTAATTTGCTCCAGAGACTGAAGCTTATCAAAATTCTATGAACAAGACTCTTATTATCAGGATTGGGCCCTCACATATGTTGGAGGCAGGGTGGTGTTGCTGAACTACCACTCTAGGTAGAATGCAATAAATGGGCGCCAGTGGTTCTTGAACTTAAACAGATCTTATTTATTAACCTGAACAATATTAATAAAGCATTGCAATTGCACAATAGAGGTGGACATAACATGGCACAGATATACATAAATACTCACAAACCAGAGGGATCAGAAACAGTATAAATATCAATCAGCTGTTAGTGCCACCCCAGTCCTAGGTCACTGTATTGGATCTTCTACCCTATGTCTGGCACTATCCTATTCTTGGGATGCTATACCCAGGACTTAGTCCTTACATAAATATTTTTGTTGGAGCTCAGGCTGCTCCATAGCTACCCTACTCCTATCTATCACTCCTGGGGTGTCTATAACAGAATCTAATTTCACATTTACGGGGCTACCTGATATCTAAGGTCCCCTGCTCTTCCATATCCGCAGGGGGAAACTCCAGGAAGTTAAAAGAGGCTGAGCACATGTCTGCTTGGCTTCTTATTCTTTTACAGTATAAAAAGCCAAGCACTGTCTAGTGGCCAAAATTCTGAACTGCCAGAACAAAAAGACTAAAGGGTAACTAGTTTACAGTTCCCTACACACTGAAGCATTTATTAATATTTGCCCTTACTATACTTTTGTTTACTTTATAGCTTTTCTACTATGTCAAAAATGTCATGTTTGTGGATAAAAATGGGAATTCGATCTTTTTTGATGGAAAGGGAAACCCTCCAGCAGTTTATGACATTGTGAATTGGCATCTGAATGCAAAGGGCACACGGAGCATGTTGTAGTTGGAAGTTTTGATTTTAATGCAACTAATGGCAGAACATTGAATATAGACAGTTCTAAAATGATATGGGCGGACAAGAAAATACAGGTAATGGCTGTCAAATTCTGTATATTTAACTTTTATGAGCCAATGATTAACCGGTCCCCAACTCCTGCCCCCGTTTTTAAATTTAGTTTAAAGGGGAACTAAACCAAAATTTTTATTTTACATAATTTGAACGCATCCGTTCCCAGAACACAAATAAACAGTAAAATCTCACTACAGTAAATGGCATTAAAGTAAATGTAACCCCGTGAAGAACTGGATACAGAACTGTGTCTGGCCAAACCTGCTGACTTTAGTCACATGGTCCTGCCTTATATACAGTAGACTGTAAAAGGATTGGCTAGAGATGACTAGTAGGCGTGTCCTGCTGTAACAAGTTCCTGCAGTAGATTAGACTGGGCATGTGCAAAGAACACATAGTCAGCGACAACACTGTGTGGTGCTAGTAGTTAGGAAATAAACACAAAGGTAAGTTTCCCAGCACCAAAACATTGAAACGAGAGGTAAGACAAAGGTAACTGCTTTTATTTCAAGGTGTTCTGCCTTCTGAATCTGTGTTTTTCTGAAGCTTTAGTTGTCTTTAAACAGAAAATGACATCATAAATCCTTGTGTGTTTGTGGCAGAGCACTGCGTTAATGCGACGTTTCTTAAAACATGCAACAATATCAGTCATTTCATCTCTCCGTAATTACTTCATTTAAAACATTATCATGGGAACTCACTTTACTTGGATGTCAGTTTTCATTTACAGGCTATAAATCCCATTATTATTATAATTAATACTATCCATTGAAATAACATAACCACTAATTATTGTTATAATGTATCCAGGTTCCTCCTTCACATGCAGCCCAACCTGTGTCCCAGGGTCATGGAAAGTCTCATTACCAGGAAAAACCCTCTTGCTGCTATGAATGTGCTCGGTGTCCCCAGGGACAGATTTCCAAACAACAGGTTCTGTTAATTTTCATTGTTACTCGTGTAAAACATTCCCTCTATTTATATAATAAACTTCATTTCAATGTTGTTCTCCAGATGCCGTGGAATGTCAACCATGTTCCTGGGACACGTGGCCCAATGTACAGCAGGACAATGTTCACCAAGACCAATAGAATCCTGTCCTATGAGGAACCTTTGGGTTACAGTTTAAGTAGCCGTGTCCACTTATCTTCTTTGTTCCCTCTGATTATTTTGGGGATTTTTATCCACCATAAAAAAACACCATTGTCCGAGCCAAAACTTCTCCATTAGTTGTCTTCTATTGTTTTCTCTCTTCATGTGTTTCCTTGTGTCTTTAGGTTTTATCGGTTCCCCACAGACGGTAAAGTGTATCTCCGCCAGGTGGCATTTGGGACGGTGTTTTCACTCTGTGTCTCCTGTGTTCTGGCCAAAACCATGATCGTTGTCATTGCTTTTAATGCCACCAAACCCGGAAGCAGGCTGGAGAAAACTGACAGGGGTGAAGGTGACCTACAGTGTCATTATATTCAGTGTCTTTATCCAATTGTGTGTGTGTGTCTTCTGGGTGATTTTCTCCTCCATTTCCTGAACTTGACACTATCACCAAAGCGGAGTCATTATAATTATCTGTAATGAAGGTTCACCCATGCCTTCTGGTGCATGCTGGGATATCTGGATTATTGGCCACCATTAGTTTTATGTTGCCTTCTTGGCCAGAAGACTCCTGACAGTTTTAATGAAGCCAAATTGATCACATTCAGTATGTTGGCTTTCCTCAGTGTCTGGGTGTCCTTTATCCCGCCTATCTCAGTGCGAGGGGAATGTACACCACAGCTATGGAGGTCTTTGCCATCCGTCTTCTACCTGGGCAGTTGTAATCTGTCTGTTTATCCCAAAGTTTCATTAATGTTCAGACCCACCATGAACTCTAAGGATATGTCATGAGGAAAGACAAAGTCAAAAATGAAATTATTACCAGTGTCAAGAAAACTTAAATAAAATAACTCTAATTAAATTTCATATTGTCTATTTCCATTGATGCCTTTCTTATATCCATATCTATTCTACTCAGCTCAATATTGTCAGACTGTCTTTTAAATTTCATTTTGTTTGTACTAGACTTTAAATATTTTAAAGACGTTCTTGCGAAACACTTGTGAAGGTTCTCATTCATTAAGGTCATGGTATATCTGTGAAATCCATCAGTAGCAATAAATACCTTGGAATGTGCCCAATCAGAATTTAACAGCAAGGGTCAGGGACCTACATATAAGATTAGGGGTCAGGGACCTCCATAAGAAAGAAGAATAAGCGGCAAGGGACCTTAATATAACAGCAAGGGAAAAGGGACCTCCATATAACACCAAAGAGTCAGGGACTTCATATAACAGCAATGGTTCAGGGACACTTATATAAAAACAAAGGGTCAAGGACCTCCATATAACACCAAGGGTTCAGGGACTGCCATATAACAGTAAGGGATCAGATAGGGACCTTCATATAACAATAAGGTGTCAGAGACCCCATAACTGCAATGAGTAGGGAACTCCTATAACAGCAAGGTGTCAGGGACCTCCATATAACATCAAGGTGTCAGGGACCTCATATAACATCAAGGGTTTGGACCTCCTATATACAGCAATGGGTCAGGGACCTCCATATAACCGCAATGGGTCAGAGTGGATGAACATCTCTGAGAACTTTTTCCTCCTGCCCTAATTTTTCATACATGTTCAGACAACCCTTGTGGGTCCCTCTGTATCTTGTTACATGGTTAAACTGTGGGCACTGTTTTTAAAAGATTTATCACTGGTTAAGTACATTAAGAGGAACCATAAGTAATTTGGAGATATCTTATTTAGCTATACAATGAGCACACCAAACAGTTTTCTGATGAGGAAAGGGATATAATTTTAGAAGAAATTAGTTTGTGTTCATTGTGTGGGATTTTGCAATAAAAATGGTATTGAATTGTCCTTAGTGGTTCATAGGATAGTGTGGAGAAAGACGGGTTTTGGCTAGAGATGGTCGAACTATATAAAGTTCGAAGTTCAAATTCGGACCCTAAAGTGATGGAGTGGGAGTGATAGTTCGAAAAGTCCGGGGTGATTTTCAGCTAAACTAACAATGGTAACTTACTGTAAATGGCTGTGGCACCTGGGAAATGGTCTGGGGAACATGTCACTGTCACCAAACTTGTTAAAACACTTATTAAACACGAGCGAGCAATTGTCGGGTTTGCGCAAGCTACATTCGAGGGTTACAGCGAATTCGAGGGTTACCGAATGATACTTTCGAGGGTTAGCGAAATTGAACCATAAATTCGAGGATTCCCAAAATCAATCAATACTTTCGGGATTACCAAAAATGAACGCTACTTTCGAGGGTTAGCAAAACTGATCTGTACATTCGAGGGTTAGAGAAAATGAACGATACTTTCGAGGATTAGCGAACGATACATTCTAGGGTTAGCGAACGGTCGTAAATTCGATAGTTATTGAATTTACCATATAGTAAGTCCAGAAAATTGAAAGTCCCGAAATCCAGGTCTGGGATAGTTTGAGAAGTCGAGTCCGTTCGGACTCGATAAGTTTGAGTTTCAACTCGGTACGGCAAATAAAAGGGGGTTAACCCTTTATAAACTATTATTCTATTTATTAGGATTTCATTTAAAACATAAACTGATAGCACACAGGGAAGTTGGAATAAGTGTTCTCACTATCTGTGAATAAAAAAACAGATTTCATGTAATTAATGAAGTTTAGTTTCCCTTTAATAAAGTGTGACGTAAGTATATTATTTTTGTTAACACCGCGGTATATTTTAATTCTAGAAAGTGAACGTTTATTTTAAAAGGATTTTTATGCCATAAAAAAAATAATATTAAAGGTTTCATGTTTAGTTCAAACGTTTTAGATCTGAAACATTGGCACGTTGCATGTGAAAATAACGAGAGGAAGGAAAGCATGCAAACACATTATATTTCATTAAATCCCTGTTCACACATTAAAGGAGAATGAAATTCTAATGATAAGTTTGGTCTAGGTGTAATGAGGACCTGAATTTATTTCATTTTGGTATGCTAACAAGTATTAAAACGATTTTTTTTATTGATGCTTCTTTTCATCCTGCTTCCCATGATTCTTTGCTGCTTGGATGTTTTGCCATATCTCATCGATGGGACTGGTGCCAAATAAAGATTGGCACACAGGGAGGTGTTACCAAATGCAGGAAACCTTGGAGAGGGGAAGGAGGAGCAGCACCAAGTCACCTAAATGCAGATTAAATCAAGAATGTGTTGGGCTAGTTGCTGGACTGTATAAATATCAATAATACACACAAAACGTGGTGCACCCCCACTAATTAAATAAGAAATATACAATACGAGAAAAAAGTAGTGGTTTAAGTACGGGCCAACACTACAATTGCGTGGGAAAACAGTCCTATACTTATATACCATCAGTGTATTCTCATATAAAGTACAATACAGATTAAAAAACACATCTCCCTATATAAAAAGCATCATCACTCTAATATATATACCGGATATATATATATATATATATATGAAAAAAGGAGGGGCATGACATGCATCCCCAACACACTATGTCACATAATATATTATTATAGTCAGACCATTACAATTATATACTATGCACTTGTATGGTCTGACTACAATGATATTTATGTGACATAGTATGTTGGAGGATGCATGTCATGCCTCTCTTTTTCATATACTATACCAGAATATATATTAGGGTGATGATGCTTTTATAGGGGGATGTGTATTAATCTATTGTATAAGTACTAAATGCATTCCGCATTTTGCGTGATCGCTGATCGCAACGCCAAATGCAAAGCGTTCGCGCCGGGATAGTCTGGCCTCAGCCTGAAAGTTGCAATAGAGCAGTTCAGATTCTTACTACACAGAGTATCACCTGAGACACTGTCCTTCCCCTGTAACGTTCTTAAGATATAACTTTAGCGGCATCTTGGTACATTTCAATAAAGGTGATTACAATAAGGTCTATCTAGAAAGGGGTTTCTGAGATTACTTTTCATTGGGATAAGAAATTAAGTCTATCATGTATTTCCCTGAGCAGTTTTCATAAATAAGCAACAATTGCGTTGAGTTTTCCCTCTTTGGCTCTGATACAGTTTTAAAACGCCTCTCAACGGCCATTCCAAGTTCCCCCACTGATGACTTGTAACGTGGCAATGAATCAGTAAAGAGTCCAACTCTTCTGTGCTAGAAATGATCCTTTGTAAGGGGCAGATGGACCTTGGAGTCAGCTGGTTTTTCTCCTTACATGTATTTTGGGTGCAGAGAAACTAGAAATTGTTTAGTCTTGAAAGTGACTGCAGCTTACCTAATGAGAACATTGATGGTTATCAGAGTTCGTAGTGACGTTGTTATAGGGGGAACCTTTAGGTTCATGTGGAATATTTTACAAGGAACTTAATTTCACTAGCAAAACCCCAGAACTTCAATGTCAAAGGTAAGTAACAACATGGGGCGAAATGATTTCGAAATAATTTTCTGTAACTTATAATGACAAATGAAACCCCCCACTGACAGATTGTAATAATTATTCTACCAAATACACGTAGGCATGTTCTGTGCTCTACAGACACTAAAAGTTAAACGTTGTCTCTAGGCTGTGATTTGATTCAACATCATTTCTTAAATACTTTTACATTATACTCCATGCTTAAAGACACATAATAGACAGTTCATTGTATTCAACATATTCAGTGCACAGCTGGAATTCAAGCTCTTGCCAGAAAAATAATTCACAAGAACTCCTTGGTGAGTAATATCCTTATATCACACTTTTATTTTATTAATTATTTGCACGATAAATCATCCTATGATTAGTATGGTCTTTTAATTTGCCACTGGTTATGGTATTATATTTATTTTAAAGGGCATGTCCAACCCCCAAAAAAATTTTAACCCCACTACTGGCACAACTGTGTAGTGTAAAAAAAAATCCTTAAAATCTCTGTTCCAAAGGGTCTATGCAGCGTTGTCCAAAATCCCAGAAAGGAGGGATTAGGAGGTGTCTTTCTGTGTAAAAGGTTTCCACCTATGGTAAAATTTGGCGGAGGTGTAAGTATGATTAGGAGGTTTAATTAGAAATCTAAAACTTGGCGGTTGGGGGTGGGCAATGTAGAGGTACGGTATATGAATGTTGTAATTTAGGGTGGACATGCCCTTTAAGTTAAAAAGACAATAATCACACAGGTTCAAACCTTCCATGCAAACCCCAACCTTATTTACCAAAGAAAAACAAATACTTGGACGACTACCATCACATACTTCACCCAACGCAAGGACATATCAATTACATAATATACCCTATGGACATAATATATAGTATCAGGCCCAGTCCAGGTAGGGATAACTTGGAAATCTAGAATCCTGCACCACAAAGGTAAGTATATATAGTTTAACAAATGAAACGAGGCACACTCTAAAATAAATTAACGTGCCTAATAATCGTGTTGAACACACGTTTCGGGAGCTGTGCCCCTGCTTTCCATTTGTTTAAGGGGATATTCACTGCAAAAACTAAAATTTAACCCACTGCTAGCCCCACCGTCAAGAGTAGGAGCTGTCTGTGGTGTCATCCTTGTCATCCTGGAGGAACCCAGGAAAATTTAACCCACTGCTAGCCCCACCGTGAAGAGTAGGAGCTGCTGCGTGCCGTACCTTGTCCTCCGGGAGGACCCCCGGAAAATTAACCCATGCTAGCCCCATGTGAAGAGTAGGAGTGTTCTGCGTTGTCCTTGTCCTCCGGGAGGACCCCAGGAAAAATTTAACCCACTGCTAGGCCCCACCGTGAAGAGTAGGAGCTGTCTGCGTGTCATCCTGTGCCTCCGGGAGACACCCCAGGAAAATTTAACCCACTGTAGCCCCCCCATGAGAGTAGGAGCTGTCTGGTGTCACCCTTGTCCTCCGGAGGACCCAGGAAATTTAACCCACTGTAGCCCCACGTGTGAAAAGTAGGAGCTGTCTGGGTATTCCATTGTCCTCCGGGGGACCCAGGAAAATGTAACCCACTGCTAGGCCCACTGTAGAGTAGGAGCTGTCTGTGTGTCATCCCGTTCCCTGCTTCTTCCTTGTCCTCCGGGAGGACACTGGCATGCACAGGGGAGCCTTCCCTTCCTCCCACCTCCGGATCCTTTCATGGCTGCTGATCTCCAAGCAATTAAAACACTTTTCTGTAGTGTAGGGTACCCCACCCCCCAACTGCCATTAGTTTTGTTTAAAAAAAAAAACAAACAACTGCACTAATAGACTTACGATCCTCATTCCCTTTGCTTCACATAGGCAGACGACCGATCTGTGATTTTCTGACTCTCAGCCCAATTAAACTAAAATTTAACCCACTGCTAGCCCCACCGTCAAGAGTAGGAGCTGTCTGTGTGTCATCCTTGTCCTCCTGGAGGACCCCAGGAAAATTTAACCCCACTGCTAGCCCACCGTGAAGAGTAGGAGCTGTCTGCGTGTCGTCCTTTGTCCTCCGGGAGGAACCCAGGAAATTTAACCCATGCTAGCCCCACCGTGAAGAGTAGGAGCGTCTGCGTGTATCCTTGTCCTCCGGGAGGACCCCAGGAAAATTTACCCACTGCTAGCCCCCCCCGTGAAGAGTAGGAGCTGTCTGCGTGTCATCCTGTCCTCCGGGAGGACCCAGGAAAATTTAACCCACTGCTAGCCCCACTGTGAAAAGTAGGAGCTGTTGCGTGTCATCATTGTCCTCCGGGATGAACCCAGGAAAAATGTAACCCACTGCTAGGCCCACTATGAAGAGTAGGAGCTGTCTGCGTGTCATCCGTCCCTGCTTCTTTGTCCTCCGGGAGGACACTGGCATGCACAGGGGAGCCTTCCTCCTCCCCCTCTGGATCCTTTCATGGCTGCCTATCTCCAAGCATTAAAACCTTTTTGTAGTGTAGGGTACCCCACCCCCAACCTGCAATGTAGTTTTGTTTAAAAAAAAACAAAAACTGCACTAATAGACTTACGATCCCTCATTCCCTTTGCTCTCTACATAGGCAGACGCCGCATCTGTGATTTTCTGACCTCAGAATAACAGATGCGGCTGACGGTCCAGCCCGTTTGCAATGCAATAAAACAATTAATTTTTTTGTCCATTTTCATTCCTGTAGAGTGGTCCTACCTTAGAGACCTCGATAAAAACCAGGGAGAAATGATGTTACCAATCCAATCCAGTTAATAAACACTGCTGCAGTATTTCCGTGCAGAAAAGGGAAAAAAACAGACTGGTGCAAACCAGCCCTTAAATTCTGATTACCTGCTCTGCGATATTCCCTACTTTGCTTCAGTTCCTTCAGCAGGACCCTCTCCAGTTGGTAATCCTCCAGGTTTTTAGATCCCTACACTCAACTGGGTTTCTGAGACTTCCAGTTTCCTCCCAGTTGGCTGGTTTTCCAAAGCTGGGTTACTCACACGGCCTATTATTGTGTCCAGACCGAGGTTTGCTGCGAGTGAGTGCTGGACCGGGACAAATGACTGTCGGTCGGCTTATAGTGGCTGCAACTGATCGTGCAAGTCCATAGGGAAACCTACATGATCTCCCGTGATTTACCAACAGACCCAATTGCCTGTTTGAATGGGTAACCGAGCTTGCCGTGGTCAGCCGCCCCAAACCAGCAGATATTTTCGTCTTGACTGACCATAGTGGCGAGGATCGGTGAGTTGGCCGGTCTTTCCTTCAGTGGGGCATGTTGCCCCGCAAACAGCACAGCCAAAGATTAAAAGTTGATTCTTTCCTTTGTTGTTGCAAGCTCTGTTTAATTCTATGATTGGCCAGTTTTTCACTTGCAGCTTCTTCTTAATGGTCCATCTGCTTTTGGATGTCTGTATGTATAGTCTATTAATAAAGCGACACTTGGGGACGCAGCACAAATACAATAAAGTCATCCAAGGAGGATAAATACATAGATTTTTATGCACTGTCAGTTGATTCTTGCAGATATCTGTAGTTTGTTTCTTGTTAATGACTTGGCTTGCTGACCTTGTTCCTGAACTGCCTCAACTGGCCATCACATGTGATTTGACTGCCCTTCTGTGGAACCCTTTTTTACTTTCTATTTGACTTCTGTTTATGTCCTTTAGCTATTTCCTGACACAGCTTTCAGGTCATCCATCTGTGCTTCATTTTTTTTCTGCCTCACTGTTACTGTTTGACATTTTACTTTCTCTGTCATTCCTGTGTGTTCCTGTACCTTTTTCCTCTGTAATGACACTTGTGCACCATGTCAAGTGAGGCATGGTTGCATCTTGGAAAATAGAGGCCTGACTGGTGAAGATATCAGTGGTGAAGACTGGGGGCTCAGTAATGAATATTTGAATTCTACTGAAGCAATACACTGCTCACATAGGCAAAAAAAAAATCTAAGGAATCTCCAGGACTTTGCCATTTTACTCCTCATCTCAGTTCACTTTCCAATTAACCAAAACGGAACAGCATACTCAAGTGAAGACCTTACAAGCATGCTATACAGTGGCGGAATGATACTTTTCTTCTGTTACTCTATGCTCCATTTATACAGGAAAGGATATGATTGGGCATGGTTAATGCTTGGAGTTACAAATCTATTATCCATACTTCTTCTCGTGGGAGTCTACTCCTAACACCATTCCTTTTAACGTACAACTAGCATCCTGTTATGCATGCTGTGTTGTTCCCACATGCTTTGCATTTCTCAACAATAAAATTCATTTACCATGTAGCAGCCCATTTCCCAGGTAGGCAATGTAAAATAATCTTGCACGAGCCCACTTCGTATAAGTCTATGCATCAGAAAACAAAAAGAAGTTCTTTTAACACCTAAAGCTTGTCATACATTAGTCAACATACTCCGTAATGCCCAATGAGTCATTCCAAAAACAGCCTGGTTGGATGGTTTGCAATCAACATTATGCTATAAATAAAATCAGGGTTGATGACATCCTAGCCCTGTTTAAGGGTTCTCCAGTCCGCCATAGATTACATCTTTAAAGGATAGTCCCTAAAAAGGTGAACTTGTGCACTTCGGCTCATAATTGAAGAACGGAAGGTAAAGTCTGCTCATTAATGAAGAACGGAAGGTAAAGTCTGCTCTATTAATTGAAGAACAGAAGGTAAAGTCTGATCATTTAATTTAGAACAGAAGGTTAAAGTCTGCTCATTAATTGAAGAACGGAAGGTAAAGTCTGCTCATTAATTGAAGAACGGAAGGTAGTTATGCTCATAATTGAAGAACGGAAGGTAAAGTCTGCTTCATTAGTTGAAGAACGGAAGGTAAAGCTTGCTCATTAATTGTGAACGGAAGGTAAAGTCTGCTCATTAATTGAAGAACGGAAGGTAAAGTCTGAACATTAAATGTAACGAAGGAAAGTTTGCTCATTAGTTGAAGAACGGAAGGTAAGGTCTGCTCATAATTGAGAACGAAGGTAAAGTCTGCTCATTAATTATAGAACAGAAGGTAAGTTGCTCATAATTGAAGAACGGAAGGTAAAGTCTGCTCAATTAATTGAAGAACGGAAGGTAAAGTCTGACTCATTAATTGAAGAACGGAAGGTAAAGTCTGCTCATTAAATTGAAGAACGGAGGTAAAGTCTGGCTCATTAGGAAGAACGGAAGGTAAGTCTGCTCATTAGTTGAAGAACGGAAGGTTAAAGTCTGCTCATTAATTGTAGAACAGAAGGTAAAGTTCTGCTCATTAATTGAAGAACGGAAGGTTAAAGTCTGCCCATTAATGTGAACAGAGGTAAAGTCTGCTCGATTAGTTGAAGAACGGAAGGTAAAGTCTGCTCATTAATTGAAGAACGGAAGGTAAAGTCTGCTCATTAATTTAGAACGGAAGGTAAAGTCTGCTCATTAATGAAGAAGGAAGGTTAAAGTCTGCTCATAATTGAAGAAACGAAGGTAAAGTCTGCTCATTATTGAAGAACGGAAGGTAAAGTCTGCTCATTAATGTAGAACGGAGGTAAAGTGCTCATAATTGAAGAAACGGAAGGTAAAGTCTGCTCATTAATTGAAAGAACGGAAGGTAAAGTGCTCATTAGTTGAAAATGGAAGGTAAAGTCTGCTCATTAATTGAAGAACGGAAGGTAAAGTCTGCTCATTAATTGAAGAACGGAAGGTAAAGTCTGTCATTAATTGAAGAACGGAAGGTAAAGTCTGCCTCATTAATTGAAGAACGGAAGGTAAAGTCTGCACTTAATTGAAAGAACGGAAGGTAAAGTCCCTTGATCATTAATTGAAGAACGGAGGTAAAGTCTTGCTATAATTGAAGAAGGAAGGTAAAGTCTGCCTCATGAATTGAAGAACGGAAGGTAAAGTCTGCTCTTAATGAAGAAGGAAGGTAAAAGTTGCTCATTAATTGAAGACGGAAGGTAAAGTCTGCTCATTAATTGAGAACGGAAGCGTAAGTCTGCTCGTTAATTGAGAACGGAAGGTAAAGTCTGCTCATTAATTGGAAGAACGGAAGGTAAAGTCTGTTCATTATTGAAGAACGGAAGGGTAAAGTCTGCTCGTAATTGAGAACGGAAGGTAAAGTCTGCTCATTAATTAAGAACGGAAGGTAAAGTTGCTCATTATTGAAGAGCGGAAGGTTAGAGGAGTATGTCTTACACCCCTGTTCTTAATGAATGAGCAAACAATAGGTTCATTTTTAGTGAAATATCCTTTAACTTCTTTTTTGAGTTTGTCAATTGTATAATCGCTGCACTTCTTGTACTCTATAATGTACTTCTTTGTACTCTATAATGTTTCCTTCTCTTTCAGCTGAATGAGTGCTGCTAAGCCTTACTTAACTTTACCTCCATAAATATGCAGAATGGTCCTGCTGCCCAGTTGAACTGAAAAGCGGCTTGGAGGAGTGATTAATCATTTTCAGTTACTGAACTGTTCAGTTGTATTAAACTTACTACTGTTAGATATATAACTCATATAATGTTCTATTCTGTGCTTAATCTATAGGCTTTTATTGAGCATTACCAGAGTTTATTGGCTTTAATATTTGCTGTGGAAAGAATTAACTCAAATCCTCAAATCCTTCCCAATGTTACATTGGGTTTCCAAATTTATGAATTTGGTTACTGTACGAAAAACAGCCCAGGGGACCCTTTCAATGTTGTCAGGAGGAAAGGACATTGTCCCTAATTACCACACTCTAAAGGAAACACCTCTTGCTGGTGTCATTGGTGAGCTGTCCCACGATCCATTCTTATGGGCCAAATCTTGGGACTATATGGATATCCACAAGTAAGAGCATTTATATTCAATAGTTACATATTAGTGTTTTTCAACCCCTCGCATTTCCTCCAATAAAAAAAGATATGTAAATATTTTTGGTAACGCTAATAATGTCCCATACATTACATAGGGTGCTCAAGTACACTAAAAATTTTTGTTTTGTGCAAACTATAACAGGATACCAATTCAGTAATACGCAAGTTTAAATAACTTGTTCCAGGGTTCCAGTCAGCAGTACATGTAAACTTTATGTTGATCAGAAAATTGAATTATGGGACAGGCCTAGATTTTATAAATATATGAAATAAATTCAGTTCACACCAGGATTAATTAATGATGTTTTATTCCACCTACAAAAAACAAACAGGCAACGTTTTTGGTCCTGGTTTGGAATAAAGGATGGCCGGTTCGCAGATTTATCCCGTTCGCGAACGGCGGATTTTTCCGGATTTTCAGGATTTTCTGCCTTCCAAACTTCCGAACCGCGGATTTCTCGTATTTTCTAAAATTTTCTAAATTACGAGATTTCTCGCATTTTCGGAAATTTTGAAATTACGAGATTTTTGTATTTTCAAAAATACGTATTTTCGAAATTTCCGAAAATACGAGATTAATCGTATTTCGAAAATTATTATTATTTCGAAAATTTTAGGAAAATACGAGAAATCTCATAATTTCGAGGATATTTTCATTTTAACGGGTCCGCTCGCGGATTTTCGAATTTTCTAATTTTTCGAGCGGACCGGATTTTGCGAAGTTTGGCATCTCTAGTTTGGAACAGCCTTATCGTAGCACACAAGCTACTTCCAACAGTAGACAGTGTGAGCGCACTAACATATTGTATATATATATTATAATATATATATATATATAACACACACACTAGCAAAAGTGTGCCCATTGATGCACAGTGGGAATTGTTTTTTTTTTTTAATCTGTATTATTTTGTTGTTTAATCATAAAGAAAAGAAAGGCAAATCCTATTCGAACTTGATTCCACACGTATTGTTCAATACCATCATATAAAAATAGAAATCCTTGTTGCATTAGTGTGCACAAGTATACTGAATTGTACCCTCTTTTTATAAATAAAATGAATAAGAAAAAAAAAATAATAAAGCCACACTAATGTTTCCTTCATTCAAAGGTCTCATTTTTTAATTAAATCTTGTTTCTATCTTTTCCCCTATCATGAAAAATCATGAAATCAACGTTTCCTCTGTATCAGTATCTGTAGAATGTACCATTTCCAATTCACCGTATGTTGTGTATCTATATACCATCTATCACTCACGGTCTCCAATTCTTTAAAATACAGCAAAGTTTAGTGTAGAAACATTGTTATTTTCATATCCGAAACATTTGAAAAGCCATAAATGGATTTCAGGATGGTTTGGAATAGACGATTTAAAGTAAAAATATATTTATATATATATTTGATTTTGTGTTTTTTAAACAGATCAGTTATTTTGCCACCAGTCTGTTCTCAGTGACCGAGACCTGTTTTTTCCTTTTTCGCACTATTCCCAGCGATGAATTCCAGGGTTAAAGGCTGGCTGAGCTGATCTTTTATTTGGTTGTTTGGGTGGTCTACTGGCCAGTGATAATGATTATGGGCAGTTTGGCTTCAGAGGGCAAAGCAAGAGATAATAAATGTGGGAGCTTGTGTAGCCTTTGCAGAGCACATATTTACTGGGAATTATATAGAAATGTTCCTTTTGCCCAACTTATAAAAAAGTCAACAGCCCAAGGTGTGTTGTGATAGCCTATGATTTTGCACCTGTACTTGAAGAGTTGATGAAAGAGAATGTGACTGGGAATATCTGGATAGCCAGTGAATCTTGGGCCACCTCTGGTTTACTTTCCTCTGAGAGATACCATGATATTTTACTGGGGCCGGTTGGTTTAGCCATCCATCATGGAGAAATGCCAAACTTAATGCATTATCTCAGCAACCTCCACCCATCCAAATACTTAGTGATCCAATCAAATGGAATTTGGGAACAAATTTCTCATGTAAGTGGCTCAATCAAACCACCACGAAGACTTGTACAGGGAATGAGAAGAAGGAAGGTTGTATGAATGAAAGATACCATAGAGCTACTCACAGTGTTTACACTGTGTTTATGCTATTGCAGGGCCTACACAAATTTACTTGACTGTAAAGTAGGAAGAGGACCATTCATGATGGAACCTGCCCCAGCTTTCTTCATTGTGCCCTGGCATGGGTCCGCAATGTTAAAGCAGATACAGAAATCTATTATTTCATATACGTCTTCCTAACAACAGTTTGTGGGATTTACAGCTTCTCCACTATGTCAAAAATATAATTTCATGGATAACAATGGAAATCACATTTTTGATGAGAAAGGCAATTCCTCAGCATATATGACATTTGTGAACGGCTTGGAGAAGGATCACAAAGTGGAGCATGTGGTAGTTGGGAGTACTCGTTCCAATGCCCCTAATGATAGCACCTGGATATAGATCTCTCTAAAATGATGGACAAACGTACACAGGTATATAAAATAACCATATCTGTGGCTTGTCTAGTTGCACTTCTAGTGCTTTTCTTATAGTTAGAAAAAATTAGAATCCTTTAAACAAAGACCTTGATACACATCACCCAGTTCCTCCAATTTGTTTTAACTGGAAATTAGTATTTTTTGTTGTATTATCATTTTCATTTACCTACAGTATATAGACTGTAAGATGTACAGTATATAAGAACTGTAAGGAATGTACATTATAGAAGAACTGTAAATAATGTACAGTATATAGAACTGTAAGGAATGTACATTATATAAACTGTAGGGAAAGTACAGTATATAGAACTGTAGGACAGTACAGTATATAGAACTGTAAGGAATGTACAGTATATAGAACTGTAAGGAATGTACATATATAGAACTGTAAGGAATGTACATTTAATTGACTGTAAGGAACGTACAGTATATAGAACTGTAAAATGTACAGTATATAAACTGTAAGGAATGTACTTATATAGAACTGTAAGAATGTACAGTATATAGAACTTGTAAGGAATGTACATTATATAGAACTGTAAGGATGTACAGTATATAGAACTGTAAGGAATGTACAGTATATAGAACTGTAAGGAATGTACATTATATAGAACTGTAAGGAACGTACAGTATATAGAACTGTAATAATGTACAGTATATAGAACTGTAAGGAATGTACATTATATAGAACTGTAAGGAATGTACAGTATATAGAACTGTAAGGAACGTACAGTATATAGAACTGTAAGGAATGTACAGTATATAGAACTGTAAGGAATGTACAGTATATAGAACTGTAGAACGTAACTATATGAACTGTAAGGAATGTACAGTATATAGAACTGTAAGGAACGTACAGTATATAGAACTGTAAGGAATGTACAGTATATAGAACTGTAAGGAATGTACGGTATATAGAACTGTAAGGAACGTACGGTATATAGAACTGTAAGGAACGTACGGTATATAGAACTGTAGAATGTACAGTATATAGAACTGTAAAAATGTACAGATTATAGAACTGTAAGGAATGTACAGTATATAGAACTGTAAGGAACGTACAGTATATAGAACTGTAGAGCTAATAGCGTAAACGTACAGTATATAGAACTGTAAGGAACTCAGTATATAGACAGTAGGATTACAGTATATAGAACTGTAAGGAACGTACGGTATATAGTAATTATACAATATTGTGCTTGCACAGTGTATGTAAACTCAACGTGGAGAGTGGGTGCACCAGTCAGAAATGCATATACAAAGACAAGAGATAAAGCAGACTAGGCACACTACTAGGCTAGGAATACATATCCCTTTATTTGCTAACATCTGGAAGCCAGTCAGGTCTGTCACCAGTCCATGGGGGATCAGATAAGGCATAGTAGCAAACACACAAGCCTAATAAGAGCGGTAACATGGAGAATGAACGGTGGAAACAGTATATAGAACTGTAAGGAACGTACAGTATATAGAACTGTAAGGATGTACAGTATATAGAACTGTAAGGAACGTACATTATATAGAACTGTAAGGAACGTACAGTATATAGAACGTAGGAACGTACAGTATATAGAACTGTAAGAATGTACAGTATATAGAACTGTAAGGAACGTACAGTATATAGAACTGTAAGGACGTACAGTATATAGAACTGTAAGGAACGTACAGTATATAAACTGTAAGGAATGTACAGTATATAGAACTGTAGGAACGTACAGTATAGAACTGTAAGGAACGTACAGTTATAGAACTGTAGATGTACAGTATATAGAACTGTAAGGAACGTACAGTATATAGAACTGTAAGGACGTCAGTATATAGAACTGAAGGTTACAGTATTAGAACTGTAAGGAATTACAGTATATAGAACTGTAAGGAACGTACAGTATATAGAACTGTAAGGAATGTACAGTTATATAACTGTAAGGAATGTACAGTATATAGAACTGTAAGGAACGTACAGTATATAGAACTGTAAGGAATGTCAGTTATGAACTGTAAGAACGTACAGTATATAGAACTGTAAGGAACTGTACAGTATATAGAACTGTAAGGAATGTACAGTTAATAGTAACTGTAAGAACGTACAGTATATAGAACTGTAAGGAATGTACAGTATATAGAACTGTAAGGAATGTACAGTATATAGAACTGTAAGGAACGTACAGTATATAGAACTGTAGGATAAGTATATATACTGTAATAACGACGTATATAGAACTGTAAGGAATGTACATTATAAATGTAAGGAACGTACATATATGAACGTAAATAATGACAGTATATAGACTGTAAGGAATGTACAGTATATAGAACTGTAGGAACTACAGTATATAAACTGTAAGGAATGTACAGTATATAGAACTGTAAGAACGTACAGTATATAGAACTGTAAAACGTACAGTAGTATAGAACTGTAAGGAATTACAGTATATAGAACTGTAAGGAACGTACATTATATAGAACTGTAAGGAATGTACAGTATATAGAACTGTAAGGAACGTACAGTATATAGAACTGTAAGGAATGTCACAGTATATAGAACTGTAAGAACGTACAGTATATAGAACTGTAAAGATGTACAGTAATAGAACTGTAAGGAATGTACATATATAGAACTGTAAGGAATGTAACGTATATAGAACTGTAAGGAATGACATATAAGAATGTAAGAATTACAGTATATAGAACTGTAAGGAACGTACAGTTATAGAACTGTAAGGAACGTACGTTATAGAACTGTAAGGAATGTCCAGTATATAGAACTGTAAGGAATGTACAATATAGAACTAAGGAATGTACGTATATAGATAAACGTAATGAACTGTAAGGATGTACATTATATAGAACTGTAAGGAATGTACATTATATAGAACTGTAAGGAACATACAGTATATAGAACTGTAAGGAACGTACAGTATATAGAACTGTAAAGAATGTACAGTATATAGACTGTAAGGACGTACAGTAATAGAACTGTAAGGAATGTACAGTATATGAACTTAGGAACGTACGTATATGAACTGTAAGGAACTACAGTATATAGAACTGTAAGGAACGTACAGTATAAGAATGTAAGGACGTAAGTATTAGACTGTAAGGAATGTACAGTATATATAACTTTAAGGAATGTACAGTAATATAGAACTATAAGGAACGTACAGTATATAGAACTGTAAAGATTACAGTAATAGAACTTAAGGATGTACTATAAGAACTGTAAGGAATGTACAGTATATAGAACTGTAAGGAATACAGTTATAGAACTGTAAGGAATGTACAGTATATAGAACTGTAAGGAATGTACAGTAATAGAACTGTAAGGAACTGTACAGTATATAGAACTGTAAGGAATGTACAGTATATAGAACTGTTAAGGAACTTACAGTATATAGAACTGTAAATAATGTACAGTATATAGACTGTAAGAACGTGTAAAGGAACTGTAGACTTACGTATATAGAACTGTAAGGAATGTACAGTATATAGAACTGTAAGGAAGTGCAGTATATAGAATGACGAATTAAATCGCTGTAAGGAAATGTACAGTATATAGAACTGTAAGGAACGTACAGTATATAGAACTGTAAGTGAACGTACATTATATAGAACTGTAAGGATATTACAGTATATAGAACTGTAAGGAATGTACAGTATATAAGCTGTAAGAATGTACATTATATAACTGTAGGAATTTACAGTATATAGAACTGTAAGGAATTTACAGTATATAGAACTGTAAGGAATTTACAGTATATAGAACTGTAGAAATTAGTAAATAGAACTGTAGGAATGTACATATATAGAACTGTAAGGAATGTACAGTATATATAGAACTGTAAGGAACGTACAGTATATAGAACTGTAAGGAACGTACAGTATATATAACTGTAGGAACGTACAGTATATATGTAACTGTGGAATGTACAGTATATGAACTGTAAGGAATGTACAGTATATAGAACTGTAAGAAATGTAACAGTATATAAAGAACTTTAAGAATGTACAGTATATAGAACTGTAAGGAATTCAGATATAGAACTGTAAGGACGTACAGTATATAGAACTGTAGACGTACATTATATGAACTGTAAGGAATGTACAGTATATAGAACTGTAAGGAATGTACAGTATATAGAGCTGTAAGAAATGTACATTATATAGAACTGTAAGGAATTTACAGTATATAGAACTGTAAGGAATTTACAGTATATAGAACTGTAAGGAATTTACAGTATATAGAACTGTAAGAAATGTACAGTATATAGAACTGTAAGGAATGTACAGTATATAGAACTGTAAGGAATGTACAGTATATAGAACTGTAAGGAACGTACAGTATATAGAACTGTAAGGAACGTACAGTATATAGAACTGTAAGGACGTACAGTATATAGAACTGTACGGATGTACAGTATATAGAACTGTAAGGAATGTACATTAATATAGAACTGTAAGAATGTACGTAAATAGAACTTTAAGGAATGTACAGTATATAGAACTGTAAGAATGTACAGTATATAGAACTGTAAGGAACGTAGTATATAGAACGGTAAGGAACGTACAGTAAAACTGTAAGGAATGTACAGTATATAGAACTGTAAGGACTACAGTAAAACTGAAGAATGTCCAGTATAGAGAACTGTAAGAAGTACATATATAGAACTGTAAGAACGTACAGTATATAGAACTGTAAGGAACGTACAGTATATAGAACTTAGTGAATGTACAGTATATAGAACTTTAAGGAATTTACAGTATATTGAACTTTAAGGAATGTACATTATATAGAACTGTAAGGAATGTACAGTATATAGAACTTTAAGGAATGTACAGTATATAGAACTGTAAGGAATGTACAGTATATAGAACTGTAAGAATGTACATTATATAGAACTGTAAGGAATGTACAATATATAAACTGTAAGGATTTACAGTATATAGAACGTAAGGAATGTTCAGTATTAGAACTGTAAGGAATGTACAGTATATAGAACTGTAAGGAATGTACAGTATATAGAACTGTAAGGAACGTACAGTAATAGAACTGTAGGAACGTACAGTAATAGAACTGTAGGAAACGTACAGTATAATAGAACTGTAAGGAACGTACAGTATATAGAACTGTAGGAACGTACAGTATATAGAACTGTAAGGAACGTACAATATATAGAACTGTAAGGAACGTACAGTATATAGAACTGTAAGGAACGTACAGTATATAGAACTGTAAGGAACGTACAGTATTTAGAACTGTAAGGAATGTACAGTATATAGAACTTTAAGGAATGTACAGTATATAGAACTCTAAGGAATTTACAGTATATAGAACCTTAAGGAATGTACATTATATAGAACTGTAAGGAATGTCGTATTAAACTTTAAGAATGTACAGTATATGAACTGTAAGGAATGTACAGTATATAAACTTAAGGATGTACAGTATAATGAACTGTAAGGAATGTACATTATATAGAACTGAAGGAATGTCAGTATATAGAACTTTAAGGAATGTACAGTATATAGAACTGTAAGGAATGTACAGTATATAGAACTGTAAGGAATGTACAGTATATAGAACTGTAAGGAATTTACAGTATATAGAACTGTAAGAAATGTACATTATATAGAACTGTAAGGAATTTACAGTATATAGAACTGTAAGGAATTTACAGTATATAGAACTGTAAGAAAGTACATTATATAGAACTGTAAGGAATGTACGTATATAGAACTTAAGGAATGTACAGTATATAGAACTTTAGGAATGTACATAATAGAACTGTAAGGAATGTACAGTATATAGAACTGTAAGGAACGTACAGTATAATAGAACTGTAAGGAAGTACAGTCTATAGAACTGTAAGGAACGTACAGTATATAGAACTTTAAGGAACGTACAGTATATGAACTGTAAGGAACGTACAGTAATATAGAACTGTAAGGAATGTACAGTATATAGAACTGTAAGGAACTCAGTAATAAACTGTAGAATGACGTATATAGAACTGTAGAATGTACAGTATCATATAACTGTAAGGAATGTACAGTATATAGAAATGTAAGGAATGTACAGTATATAGAACTTTAAGGAATGTACAGTATATAGAACTGTAAGAATGTACGTTATAGAATTTAAGAATGTACAGTATTAGAACTTAAGGATGTACATTATATAGAACTGTAAGGAATGTACGATATAGAACTTTAAGGAATGTACAGTATATAGAACTTTAAGGAATGTACAGTATATAGAACTGTAAGGAATGTACATTATATAGAACTGTAAGGAATGTACAGTATATAGAACTTTAAGGAAGCACAGTATATAGAACTGTAAGGATGTACAGTATATAGAACTTTAAGGACTGTACAGTATATAAAACTGTAAGGAATGTACAGTATATAGAACTTTAAGGAATGTACAGTATATAGAACTTTAAGGAATGTACAGTATATAGAACTTTAGGATGTACATTAATAAACTGTAAGGAATGTACAGTATATAGAACTTTAGGATGTTACAGTATATAGAACTGTAAGGAATGTACAGTATATAGAAATTTAAGGAAGTACAGTATATAGAACTTTAAGGAATGTACATTATATAGAACTGTAAGGAATGTACAGTATATAGAACCTTAAGGAATGTACATTATATAGAACTGTAAGGAATGTACAGTATATAGAACTTTAAGGAATGTACAGTATATAGAACTGTAAGGAATGTACAGTTATAGAACTTTAAGGAATGTACAGTATATAGAACTTTAAGGAATGTACATATATAGAACTGTAGAATGTACAGTATATAAACTGTAAGGAATTACAGTATATAGAACTGTAAGGAATGTACAGTATATAGAACTGTAAGGAATGTTACATATATAGAACTGTCAGGAATTTACAGTATATAGAACTGTAAGAATGTACTTATATAGAACGTAAGATTTACAGTATATAGAACTGAAGTATTACAGTATTAGAAACTGGAGAAGTACATATATGAACTAAGAATGTACATTATATAGAACTGTAGATGTCAGTATATAGAACTTAGGAATGTACAGTATATAGAACTGTTAAGGAATGTACAGTATATATAACTGTAAGGAATGTACATTATATAGAACTGTAAGGAATGTCGTTATAGAACTTTAAGGAAGCACAGTATATAGAACTGTAAGAATGTACTATATAGAACTTTAGGACTGTACAGTATTAAAACTGAAGGAATTACAGTATATAGAACTTTAAGGTGTACAGTATAGAGAACTTAAGGAATGTACAGTAATAGAACTTTAAGGAATGTACATTATATAGAACTGTAAGGAATGTACAGTATATAAACTTTAAGGAATGTACAGTATAGAGAACTGTAGGAATGTACAGTATATAGAAATTTAAGGAATGTCAGTATAGAGACTTTAAGGAATGTACATTATATAGAACTGTAAGGAATGTACAGTATATAGAACCTTAAGGAATGTACATTAATAATAGACTGTAGAATGTACAGTATATAGAACTTTAAGGAATGTCCAGTATATAGAACTGTAAGGAATGTACGTATTAGAACTGTAGGAATGTACAGTATATAGAACTTGTAAGGAAGGTACAGTATATAGAACTGTAAGGCTGTACAGTATATAGAACTGTAAGGAATTTACAGTATATAGAACTGTAGGATGTACAGTATATAGAACTGTAAGGAATGTACAGTATTGAACTGTAAGGAATTTACAGTATATAGAACTGTAAGAAATGTACATTATATAGAACTGTAAGGAATTACACGTATATAGAACGTAAGGAATTTACAGTATATAAACTGTAAAAATGTACATTATATAGAACTGTAAGGAATGTACAGTATATAGAACTGTAAGGAATGTAATTATAGAACTGTAGATGTACTAATATAGACTGTAAGGAATGTACAGTAATATAGACTGTAAGGAACGTACGTATATGAACTGTAAGGAACGTACAGTATATAGACGTAAGAACGTAACAGTATATAGAACTTTAGAACTTACAGTATATAAACTGTAAGGAACGTACAGTATATAGAACTGTAAGGAATGTACAGTATAGAGAACTGTAAGGAATGTACAGTATATAGAACTGTAAGGAATGTACAGTATATAGTAAACTGTAGGAATGTACTTATATAAACTGTAAGGAATGTACAGTATATAGAACTTTAAGGAATGTCGTATATAGAACTGTAAGGAATGTACAGTATATAGAAATTTAAGGAATGTACAGTAATAGAACTTTAAGGAATGTACATTATATAGAACTGTAAGGAATGTACAGTATATAGAACTTTAAGGAATGTACAGTATATAGAACTTTAAGGAATGTACAGTAATATAGAACTGTAAGGAATGTACATTATATAGAACTGTAAGGAATGTACAGTATATAGAACTTTAAGGAAGCACGTATATAAGAGAAAAACTGTAAGGAATGTACAGTATATAGAACTTTAAGGACTGTACAGTATATAAAACTGTAAGGAATGTACAGTATATAGAACTTTAAGGAATGTACAGTATATAGAACTTTAAGGAATGTACAGTATATAGAACTTTAAGGAATGTACATTATATAGAACTGTAAGGAATGTACAGTATAGAACTTAAGGAATGTACAGTATATAGAACTGTAGGAATGTACAGTAAATAGAATTTAAGGAATGTACAGTATATAGAACTTAAGAATGTACTTAATATAGAACTGTAAAGAATGTACAGTATATAGAACTTTAAGAATTACAGTATATGAACTTTAAGGAATGTACAGTATTAGAACTGTAGGAATGTACATTATATGAACTGTAAGGAATATTACAGTATATAGAACTTTAGGAAACACAGTATATAGAACTGTAAGGAATGTACAGTATATAGAACTTTAAGGAACGTACAGTATATGAACTGTAAGGAACGTACAGTAGATATAACTCTAATAAGGAACGTAACAGTATATAGAACTGTAAGGAACTTACAGTATATAGAACTGTAAGGAACGTACAGTAATAGAACTGTAAGGTAACTTACAGTATATAGAACTGTAAGGAATGTACAGTATATAGAACTGTAAGGAATGTACAGTTCTATATAATGTACATTCCTTACAGTTCTATATAATGTACATTCCTTACAGTTCTATATAATGTACATTCCTTACAGTTCTATATACTGTACATTATTTACAGTTCTATATACTGTACGTTCCTTACAGCTCTATATAAAGTACCTTAAAAAGGTAAGGTGATGGTAAAAAGTAAATGCGTCAGGGCCTGACCATAACATAAACAGATGTATATACAGTGAGAGAGGCATGGTGATATTGTTCTATAATCAGACTCTTTACCTTCTCATTTCCTGTATGTGTATTTATGGTGGTTTTATTGGTGTCCAAAAGTTCTCATGAGAAGGTCCAACAGTGCCTGGTAATATCCCTCATTATCCTATCGTGTCTTGTCCTGGTTCTTCTTAAAGGAGAACTAAAGTCCCAAGACAATATTGTCTCAATAGACAGAGCACATTCACAAACACACAACAAGCTGTGTCTCATGTCTCCCTTTGCTGTGGATGCTGGGTGATTTATGAAAATAACCTGTGTGTACTAAGGGTCAGCTCCCATAATTCACCTTATCTGGGAACATCCAGCTAAGTGTGTGCCAGACACTTCACAGGAAACTGCAGTCTTGCTTCCTGGAAGCTGACAGCCAATCATGTTACAGCTCAGAGTTCCCTCCCTCTGACACAGAACACAGATACCAGTGCAGTTTTTGTGTAAATACATTAGAAATGCTCCTGTCCCTAACAATGATAAATTCCTATGCTTTACATACAAAAAAGAAAAGTAATCTTTGCAGTGTATGTCTTTTCTAGCACGGATGAAAGAAACAGAACATTTAACATTTCAACAAAAAATAAAAGTAAGTATGGGGAATCGAACCAGCAACCTTCTATTCTGTGTCTTTCTAAAAAGAAAGCTTTCTACCTCTATGCTACATGGGTCAATAAGTAACAGACCAGTACATGTAGAGTCTTTATCTTTTGCCAGACACATAATAAAAACAAAAAAAGGGAACATGGGGAATCGAACCTGTGTCCCAATAGTCAGATTTTTTTCCTAACCCAGCACTTTAGCAGAACACGCCACAGGTGAATTCTCAATCAATTGAAGTAAATGCAAGTAAAATCAGTTAACTATTTTGTATCGCTACTGGAAGACTGTCAGCAATTCACACTGGTTGGTAAATAAATAACAGAGCTGCTATATATAAAGTTTGTACATATGTAGAAACTTTATATTTTTCTAGAAACATGGAAACAAACAAACAAAAAAAGCACTAAACTCAGGCAGTAGACCATGTTATATTGTTTCATAAGTAAACTAGGAGATTTGAACATAGAGACAGTGAATCCTGGGGTCAGGGGGCGTGGCTCTTTGAAGCCAACATGGGCTATGAGTTGTATTGGCAACAACATGGAAGCCTCCTTTGTTACAGAATCTATTACTTATATCTACTAAATGCAAAAAACGAGAGAAAAATCTTTCAACGTGTAGGCATCCTGGGGAGAAAAACTTTCACATTAGGATCCGAAAAAACGAAGTTTAGTTCTCCTTTAAGGGACCTTATTTTAATAGTGATCAGTGAAAAATATGTAGCTTGATACTGATACTTCCCTAAAGAAATCTGTTTGCTTGTAACATTATAGAAGTATAATTTCACTCAGTTTAATTTGTTCTTTTCTCTCATAATAGGTTTGATCTTGAGAATTACCAGACTTTGCAAGCTCTAATATTTGCATTGGAGGAGATCAACTCAGATCCAGAATTCCTTCCTAATGTCACATTGGGCTTCCTTATTTTTGACACTTGTGTTATTTTAAGAAAAGCAATACAGGGGACTTTCACAATGCTCTCAGGGGGGAAGGAAATAATCCCTAATTATCATTGCCACAAAGCAGCACCCCTTGCTGGTGTCATTGGTGACTCTTGGTCTACATCTTCTATTCTTATGGCACAAATCTTGGGACTCTACAGATACCCACAGGTTAGAATTTGCGAGATGCTGTATAGGATTCTCACAATTCATACTATCCATGTTCCTCTATGTAGTAAGTTCACTGCATTTTATTCGGTTAGACCTTCTATGACGGATTTTTTTTAAAATTTGATGAACACTTTACTCTCATGGTTTAAAGTAAAAAGTCATTGCTGTCCAACATAATTCTAAAAAAACTTCTCTCTCATGCAAATACCCATACTAACAAATTATAATATTTCACCAAATGGCTGGGTTAATGTGGGTTTGCACTGAAACATGATGATAGTGCCTTATACAGCACCTCCATGACCACTTTGTGTTGTGTTTTGTGGTTTATTGGGGGTTATTCAATAAAAGTTCTTCAGGGTTATTCAATAAAAGTTCTTATCATTTAAAATGGTGCTAATTTTGCTCCAACCAATCAGATGTTAGCTTTCAAATGTTAAATAAGTTCTGAATGGTTGGGGGAAAACTAGCACTGTTTTAAACGATAAGAACTTTTATTAAATAACCCTGCTTATCTTTTAAAATGGTGCTAATTTTGCCCAACCAATCAGATGTTAGCTTTCAATGTTAAAGGGTAACTGTGGTCTCAAATTCTTCCACACTAGCAATAATTATATAAAAAGCCTTCAATTACACCTTCAAAATTAAACCTAAATCACATCTCTAGATAAAATGTGTGAGAAGTTATTGCTGGAAAGGTTCAGCAATGTAACTTCCTGGTTGAACTCTTCCTGATTTAAGCCATGTGACCAACTTGTAGTCATGTGATCAGCCTATGTCTGCATTAATAGGCTCCCCTTCTCAACTGTCAATTTTTTCCTCAGGTACTTCCTGATTTCCCCATCAATAAGTCTTAACTGAGCATGCTTCTCCCCGGGGGAAAAGGGCCATCAGAAGTCAGGTGATGTCACTCAACCTACTGGAAGCAGGAAATTTGAACATTCACCCCAATGTAATTTCTCCCAGGCTCCAGCCAGAGATGTCATTGTTGGCTGAGTGTAAAGGATATACTGCAGGCTTTCATTTAAACATACACAAAACAGAGCCCCACGGCATAACATCCAATGGGGTCAGAAAGGAAGCGGGCAGCCGGTCTTCAGTAAAACATCATAAATCTCTTTATTTCGGAAACTTTTAAAATCATCAAACCATCACAGTTAAAGTTGCAAACAAACGGACTAACGGACAAAAAACATGTGAACCTTCCAGGCTCCACCCGACGCGTTTCATGGCCAATAGCCACTTCCTCAGGGGCATGAGGGAGTGTCCTCTCCACCAGCTCCATTTAAAGCCCAGGTAATTAACCCTTTGTCCCGTGAATCATGTACCAAAATGAAAAAAGAGACACTCTGCAACAGACATGGTATAAATATAAAAAACATTAAAAACAAACTATGACTTATTTATATAATCATACCCAAAGAATAGTAAAAATACATTAGGATGAAAAGTCACAATGGCTAGTATATTAGGCAAAAATAGGTAAGTATTAAATAACAGCAAAAGTTATAAAAAGTTGTTATAATAATGTGCATCAGAGGATAGTAATATATTATTTCCAATCGTATATATTTTAATCACAGAAACAACTTAATTCGAAATCTCTATTCATACCAATGGGGGCTAAAGTTTCCAACATATAAATCCAGAAAGCCTCCTTACATAACAGGATGGATTCTCTATCTCCCTTACGTACATTAATTTCAGCACTGTCAATAATTTGGAATTTAATATTTAGAACACCCCCATGTCGTTCAATAATATGGGTTGATATGGCAGAATCATGTTTCTTATTGATCGTCGCATTGATATGTTCTGCTAGTCTTTTATGTACAGATCTAATGGTTTTGCCTACATATTGGCTCCCACAACTACATGTAGCTAAATATACCACATGAGTGGATTTGCAATTGTAATGACGATTAATTTGAAAAGTCTTGTTATTACTGCGACTTGTGAATGAATTGGATACCTCAATATTTTTACAGATTTTACATCTTTTATGCCCACATGGAAAACAACCTTTATAATTAAGCCATGTAGGTTTGGGTTGTATCGGTGTCTTTACTGTAAACATACTGGGTGAGACTAAAGAACCAACGGATTTTCCTCTCCTATATATAACCCTCGGTGTTGAGGGCATAATATCTTTCAAAAGGGGGTCTGAGAGTAGAATAGACCAATATTTTTTGAGGATACCCCTGATTTTGTTACTGTCTCTGCTATATGTGGTCACAAAGCCCAGACCCTTACATCTCGGATGACCATTTTTTGTGGCTATTGGCCACGAAACGTGTCGGGTGGAGCCTGGAAGGTTCACATGTTTTTTGTCCGTTAGTCCGTTTGTTTGCAACTTTAACTGATGGTTTGATGATTTTAAAAGATTCCGAAATAAAGAGATTTATGATGTTTTACTGAAGACCGGCTGCCCGCTTCCTTTCTGTCCCCATTGGATGTTATGCCGTGGGGCTCTGTTTTGTGTATGTTTGCAGCCTGACTGAGAGGGAGACGGTACATTTGATGGAAGTGTTTTTTGGAGCGCCGGCGTTACTGTTTGGAAACTGTTCCCACTACTACAGATGCTGTAACTCATTAGCTTCGTAGGCTTTCATTTAACCCTAACTTGTTTTGAGACGACAGTTGCCCTATAAAAAAGTTCTGATCGGTTAGCACCGTTTTAAACGATAAGAACTTTTATTGAATAACCCTGCTTATCTTTTAAAATGGTGCTAATTTTGCCCCAACCAATCAGATGTTAGCTTTCAAATGTTACATAAGTTCTGATTGGTTGGGGCAAAATTAGCACCATTTCAAAAGATAAGAACTTTTATTGAATCTCCCTGATTAGGTATAATATTATGTATTTAATGCTGAAGGTTTCTGTTTTAAATTTAATTACCTTGATTTTCTTTCTTTATTTTGATTACTAGATCAGTTATTTTGCAACCAGTCCTGTTCTCAGTGATCGTAACCTGTTCCCTTCCTTTTTCCGAACGATTCCCAGTGATGAATTCCAGATGAAAGGTTTGGCTGATCTGATCTTTTATTTTGGTTGGTCGTGGGTTGGCATTTTGGTCAGTGATAATGATTATGGACAGTTTGGGCTTCAGATGACAACACAGGAAATAATAAATGGAGGAGCTTGTGTGGCTTTTGCTGAGTATATATTTAATGGAAACTTTAAAATGAATGCTCCTTACCTTGCCCAGGTTATCAAAAAGTCTACCGCAAAGGTTGTGGTTGTGATAGCTGATGATTTTTTGATTGTTGTGGAAGAACTGCTAAAGCAGAATGTGACCGGAAATATCTTCATTGCCAGTGAATCTTGGGCCACCTCCGGTTTATTCCTTACAGAGCGATATCGGGGGATATTACTGGGCACTGTTGGATTAGCTATTCATCAAGGAGAAATGCCAAATTTCCATACATATCTCAGTAAGATAAAGCCATCCAACTATCTTAGTGATGCATTTCTAATGGAATTTTGGAAGCAAACCTTCTCATGTGAGTGGCTCCCTCAAGAGACCTTGGAGGACAATAAAACCAACATGAAAACATGTACAGGAAATGAGAAGGCTGAGAATCTGATGACAGAACAGTATCACCGTGCGTCTCTCAATGTTTACACATCTGTTTATTCTATAGCATGGGCCCTGCAGCATTTACTTAACTGCAAACCTGGGAATGGTCCTTTCTTTGGCAGGACTTGTGCCAACATCTCTACTTTTTTGCCTTGGCATGTAAGTCACTATACACTTGTAAGGCGATAGTAAAATGGGGGTACTTAATTTGCTCCAGAGACTGTAAGCTTATCAAAATTCTATGAACAAGACTCTTATTTATCAGGATTGGGCCCTCACATATGTTGGAGGCAGGGTGTTGCTGAACTACCACTCTAGGTAGAATGCAATAAATGGGCGCCAGTGGTTCTTGAACTTAAACAGTATCTTATTTATTAACTGAACAATATTAATAAAGCATTGCAATTAGCACAATAGAGGTGACATAACATGGCACAGATATCACATAAATACTCACAAACCAGAGGGATCAGAAACAGTATAAATATCAATCAGCTTGTTAGTGCCACCCCAGCTCTCAGGTCACTGTATTGGAATCTTCTACCCCTATGTCTGGCACTATGTCCCTATTCTTGGGATGCTATACCCAGGACTCTAGTCCTTACTAAATATTTTTGTTGGAGCTCAGGCTGCTCACTAGCTACCCTACTCCTATCTATCACTCCTGGGGTGATCTATAACAGAATCTAATTTCACATTTACTGGGCCTACCTGATATCTAAGGTCCCCTGGCTCTTCCATATCCGCAGGGGGAAACTCCAGGAAGTAAAAAGAGAGGCTGAGCACATGTCTGCTTGGCTTCTTATTCTTTTACAGTATAAAAAGCCAAGCACTGTCTAGTGGCCAAATTCTGAACTGCCAGAACAAAAAGACTAAAGGGTAACTAGTTTATCAGTTCCCTACACACTGAAGCATTTATTTAATATTTGCCCTTACTATACTTTTGTTTACTTTATAGCTTTTCTACTATGTCAAAAATGTCATGTTTGTGGATAAAAATGGGAATTCGATCTTTTTTGATGGAAAGGGAAACCCTCCAGCAGTTTATGACATTGTGAATTGGCATCTGAATGCAAAGGGCACACTGGAGCATGTTGTAGTTGGAAGTTTTGATTTTAATGCAACTAATGGCAGAACATTGAATATAGACAGTTCTAAAATGATATGGGCGGACAAGAAAATACAGGTAATGGCTGTCAAATTCTGTATATTTAACTTTTATTGAGCCAATGATAGTAACCGGTCCCCAACTCCTGCCCCCGTTTTTAAATTTAGTTTAAAGGGGAACTAAACCAAAATTTTTATTTTACATAATTTGAACGCATCCGTTCCCAGAACACAAATAAACAGTAAAATCTCACTACAGTAAATGGCATTAAAGTAAATGTAACCCCGTGAAGAACTGGATACGATAACTGTGTCTGGCCACACCTGCTGACTTTAGTCACATGGTCCCTGCCTTATATACAGTAGACTGTAAAAGGATTGGCTAGAGATGACTAGTAGGCGTGTCCTGCTGTAACAAGTTCCTGCAGTAGATTAGAACTGGGCATGTGCAAAGAACACAATAGTCAGCGACAACACTGTGTGGTGCTAGTAGGTTAGGAAATAAAACACAAAGGTAAGTTTCCCAGCACCAAAACATTGAAACGAGAGGTAAGACACAGGTAACTGCTTTTATTTCAAGGTGTTCTGCCTTCTGAATCTGTGTTTTTCTGAAGCTTTAGTTGTCCTTTAAACAGAAAATGACATCATAAATTCCTTTGTGTTTGTGGCAGAGCACTGCGTTAATGCGACGTTTCTTAAAACATGCAACAATATCAGTCATTTCATCTCTCCGTAATTACTTCATTTAAAACATTATCATGGGAACTCACTTTACTTGGATGTCAGTTTTACATTTACAGGCTATAAATCCCATTATTATTATAATTAATACTATCCATTGAAATAACATAACCACTAATTATTGTTATAATGTATCCAGGTTCCTCCTTCCACATGCAGCCCAACCTGTGTCCCAGGGTCATGGAAAGTCTCATTACCAGGAAAACCCTCTTGCTGCTATGAATGTGCTCGGTGTCCCCAGGGACAGATTTCCAACCAAACAGGTTCTGTTATAATTTCATTGTTACTCGTGTAAAACATTCCCTCTATTATATAATAAACTTCATTTCAATGTTGTTCTCCAGTGCGTGGAATGTACAACCATGTTCCTGGGACACGTGGCCCAATGTACAGCAGGACAGATGTTCACCAAGACCAATAGAATTCCTGTCCTATGAGGAACCTTTGGGTTACAGTTTAGTAGCCGTGTCCATTTTATCTTCTTTGTTCCCTCTGATTATTTTGGGGATTTTTATCCACCATAAAAAAACACCCATTGTCCGAGCCAATAACTTCTCCATTAGTTGTCTTCTATTGTTTTCTCTCTTCATGTGTTTCCTTTGTTCTTTAGGTTTTATCGGTTCCCCACAGACGGTAAAGTGTCATCTCCGCCAGGTGGCATTTGGGACGGTGTTTTCACTCTGTGTCTCCTGTGTTCTGGCCAAAACCATGATCGTTGTCATTGCTTTTAATGCCACCAAACCCGGAAGCAGGCTGAGAAAACTGACAGGGGTGAAGGTGACCTACAGTGTCATTATATTCAGTGTCTTTATCCAATTGTGTGTGTGTGTCTTCTGGGTGATTTTCTCCCCTCCATTTCCTGAACTTGACACTATCACCAAAGCCGGAGTCATTATAATTATCTGTAATGAAGGTTCACCCACTGCCTTCTGGTGCATGCTGGGATATCTTGGATTATTGGCCACCATTAGTTTTATTGTTGCCTTCTTGGCCAGAAGACTCCCTGACAGTTTTAATGAAGCCAAATTGATCACCTTCAGTATGTTGGCTTTCCTCAGTGTCTGGGTGTCCTTTATCCCGGCCTATCTCAGTGCGAGGGGAATGTACACCACAGCTATGGAGGTCTTTGCCATCCTGTCTTCTACCTGGGCAGTTGTAATCTGTCTGTTTATCCCCAAATGTTTCATTATATTGTTCAGACCCACCATGAACTCTAAAGGATATGTCATGAGGAAAGACAAAAGTCAAAAATAGAAATTATTACCAGTGTCAAGAAAACTTAAATAAAATAACTCTAATTAAATTTCATATTTTGCTATTTCCATTGATGCCCTTTCCTTATATCCATATCTATTCTACTCAGCTCAATATTGTCAGACTGTCTTTTAAATTTCATTTTGTTTGTACTAGACTTTAATATATTTTAAAGACGTTCTTGCGAAACACTTGTGAAGGTTCTCATTCATTAAGGTCATGGTATATCTGTGAAATCCATCAGTAGCAATAAATACCTTGGAATGTGTCCCAATCAGAATTTAACAGCAAGGGTCAGGGACCTACATATAAGAATTAGGGGTCAGGGACCTCCATATAAGAAAGAATAAGCGGCAAGGGACCTTAATATAACAGCAAGGGAAAAGGGACCTCCATATAACACCAAAGAGTCAGGGACTTCCATATAACAGCAATGGTTCAGGGACTTCTATATAAAAACAAAGGGTCAAGGACCTCCATATAACACCAAGGGTTCAGGGACTGCCATATAACAGTAAGGTATCAGATAGGGACCTTCATATAACAATAAGGTGTCAGAGACCTCCATATAACTGCAATGAGTCAGGGAACTCCATATAACAGCAAGGTGTCAGGGACCTCCATATAACATCAAGGTGTCAGGGACCTCCATATAACATCAAGGGCTTATGGACCTCCATATAACAGCAATGGGTCAGGGACCTCCATATAACCGCAATGGGTCAGAGTGGATGAACATCTCTGAGAACTTTTTCCTCCTGCCTCTAATTTTTCATACATGTTCAGACAACCCTTGTGGGTCCCTCTGTATCTTGTTACATGGTTAAACTGTGGCACCTGTTTTAAAAGATTTATCACTGGTAAAGTACATTAAGAGGAACCATAAGTAATTTGGAGATATCTTATTTAGCTATACAATGAGCACACCAAACAGTTTTCTGTATGAGGAAAGGGATATAATTTTAAGAAAATAAGTTTTGTGTTCATTGTTTGGGATTTTTGCAATAAAAATGGTATTGAATTGTCCTTAGCTGGTTCATAGGATAGTTGTGAGAAAGACGGGTTTTGGCTAGAGATGGTCGAACTATATAAAGTTCGAAAGTTCAAATTCGGACCCATTAAAGTGAATGGGGAGTGATAGTTCGAAAAGTCCGGGTGATTTCCAGCTAAACTAACAATGGTAACTTACTGTAAATGGCTGTGGCACCTGGGAAATGGTCTGGGGAACATGTCACTGTCACCAAACTTGTTAAAACACTTATTAAACACGAGCGAGCAATTGTCGGGTTTGCGCAAGCTACATTCGAGGGTTACAGCGAATTCGAGGGTTACCGAATGATACTTTCGAGGGTTAGCGAAATTGAACCATAAATTCGAGGATTCCCAAAATCAATCAATACTTTCGAGGATTACCAAAAATGAACGCTACTTTCGAGGGTTAGCAAAACTGATCTGTACATTCGAGGGTTAGAGAAAATGAACGATACTTTCGAGGATTAGCGAACGATACATTCTAGGGTTAGCGAACGGTCCGTAAATTCGATAGTTATTGAATTTACCATAGTAAGTCCAGAAATATTGAAAGTCCCAGAAATCCAGGTCTGGGATAGTTTGAGAAGTCCGAGTCCGTTCGGACTCGATAAGTTTGAGTTTCTAACTCTCGGTACGGCAAATAAAAGGGGGTTTAACCCTTTATAAAACTATTATTCTATTTATTAGGATTTCATTTAAACATAAACTGATAGCACACAGGGAAGTTGGAATAAGTGTTCTCACTATCTGTGAATAAAATCTACAGATTTCATGTAATTAATGAAGTTTAGTTTCCCTTTAATAAAGTGTGACGTAAGTATATTATTTTTCGTGTTACACCGCGGTATATTTTAATTCTAGAAAGTGAACGTTATTTTTAAAAGGATTTTTATGCCATTAAAAAAAAATAATATTAAAGGTTTCATGTTTATGTCAAACGTTTTAGATCTGAAACATTGGCACGTTGCATGTGAAAATAACGAGAGGAAGGAAAGCATAGCAAACACATTATATTTCATTAAATCCCTGTTCACACATTAAAGGAGAATGAAATTCTAATGATAAGTTTGGTCTAGGTGTACTGAGGACCTGAATGTATTTTCATTTTGGTATGCTAACAAGTACCTTAAAACGATTTTTTTTTATTGATGCTTCTTTTCTTCCTGCTTCCCATGATTCTTTGCTGCTTGAGATGTTTGCCATATCTCATCGATGGGACTGGTGCCAAATAAAGATTTGGCACACAGGGAGGTGTTACCAAATGCAGGAAACCTTGGAGAGGGGGAAGGAGGAGCAGCACCAAGTCACCTAAATGCAGATTAAATCAAGAATGTGTTGGGCACTAGTTGCTGGACTGTATAAATATCAATAATACCACACAAACGTGGTGCACCCCCACTAATTAAATAAGAAATAATACAATACGAGAAAAAAGTAGTGGTTAAGTACGGGCAACACTACAATTGCGTGGGAAAACAGTCCTATACTTTATTACCATCAGTGTATTCTCATATAAAGTACAATACAGATTAAAAACACATCTCACTTTATAAAAGCATCATCACTCTAATATATATACCGGTATATATATATATATATATATGAAAAAAGGAGGGGCATGACTTGCATCCTCCAACACACTATGTCACATAATATATTATTATAGTCAGACCATTACAATTATATACTATATGCACTTGTTATGGTCTGACTACAATGATATATTATGTGACATAGTATGTTGGAGGATGCATGACATGCCTCTCTTTTTTCATATATATACCAGAATATATATTAGGGTGATGATGCTTTTATATAGGGGGATGTGTTATTAATCTGTATTGTACTAAGTACTAAATGCATTCCGCATTTTGCGTGATCGTGATCGCAACGCCAAATGCAAGCGTTCGCGCCGGGATAGTCTGGCCTCAGCCTGAAAGTTGCAATAGAGCAGTTCAGATTCTTACTACACAGAGTATCACCTGAGACACTGTCCTTCCCCTGTAACGTTACTTTAAGATATAACTTTAGCGGCATCTTGGTACATTTCAATAAAGGTGATTTACAATAAGGTCTATCTAGAAAGGGGTTTCTGAGATTACTTTTCCATTGGGATAAAGAAATTAAAGTCTATCATTTATCTTCCCTGAGCAGTTTCATAAATTAAGCAATTGCGTTGAGTTTTCCCTCTTGGCCTCCTGATACAGTTTAAAAAGCTGCTCTCAACGGCCATTCCAAGTTCCCCCACTGATGACTTGTAACGTGGCAATGAATCAGTAAAGGAGTCCACCTATTCTGTGCTAGAAATGATCCTTTGTAAGGGGCAGATGGACCTTGGAGTCAGCTGGTTTATTCTCCTTACATGTATTTTGTGTGCAGAAACTAGAAATTGTTTAGTCTCTGAAAGTGACTGCAGCTTACCTAATGAGAACATTGATGGTTATCAGAGCTTCCGTAGTGACGTTGTTATAGGGGGAACCTTTATGGTTCATGTGGAATATATTTACAAGGAACTTAATTTCACTAGCAAACCCCCAGAACTTCAATGTCAAAGGTAAGTAACAACATGGGGCGAAATGTATATTCGAAATAATTTCTGTAACTTATAATGACAAATTGAAACCCACCACTGACAGAGTTTGTAATAATTATTCTACCAAATACACGTAGGCATGTTCTGTGCTCTACAGACACTAAAATGTTTAAACGTTGCTCTCCTAGGCTGTGATTTGATTTCAACATCATTTCTTAAATACTTTTACATTATACTCCATGCTTAAAGACACATAATAGACAGTTCATTGTATTCAACATATTCAGTGCACAGCTGGATATTCAAGCTCTTGCCAGAAAATAATTCACAAGAACTCCTTGGTGACGTAATATCCTTATATCACACTTTATATTTTATATAATTATTTGCACAGATAAATCATCCTATGATTAGTATGTGTCTTTTAATTATTGCCACTGGTATGGTATTATATTTATTTTAAAGGGCATGTCCAACCCCCAAACTAAATTTTAACCCACTACTGGCACAACTGTGTAGTGTAAAAAAAAAATCCTTAAAAATCTCTGTTCCAAAGGGTTCTCATGCAGCGCTTGTCCAAAATCCCAGAAAGGAGGGATTAGGAGGTGTCTTTCTGTGTAAAAGGTTTCCACCTAGTGTAAAATGGCGGGAGGTGTAAGTATGATTCAGGAGGTTTAATTAGAAATCTAACTTGGCGGTTGGGGGTGGGCAATGTAGAGGTACGGTATATGAAATGTTGTAATTTAGGGTGGACATGCCCTTTAAGTTAAAAAGACAATAATCAACAAGGTTCAACCCTTCCATGCAAACCCCAACCTTATTTACCAAAGAAAAACAACTACTTGGACCTGACTACCATCACATACTTCACCCAACGCAAGGACATATCAATTACATATATACACCTATGGACATAATTATATAGTATCAGGCCCAGTCCAGGTAGGATAACTTGGAAATCTTAGAATCCTGCACCACAACAGGTAAGTATCATATAGTTTAACAAATGGAAAGAGGCACACTCTAAAATAAATTCAACGTGCCCTAATAATCGTGTTGATAACACACGTTTCGGGAAGCTGTGCCCCCTGCTTTCCATTTGTTTAAAGGGGATGTTCACTGCAAAAACTAAAATTTAACCCACTGCTGCCCCACCGTCAAGAGTAGGAGCTGTCTGTGTCATCCTTGTCATCCTGGAGGACCCCAGGAAAATTAACCCACGCTAGCCCCACCGTGAAGAGTAGGAGCTGTCTGCGTGCCGTCCTTGTCCTCCGGGAGGACCCCAGGAAAATTTAACCCACTGCTAGCCCACATGTGAAGAGTAGGAGCTGTCTGCGTGCTGTCCTTGTCCTCCGGGAGGACCCCAGGAAAATTTAACCCACTGCTAGCCCCACCGTGAAGAGTAGGAGCTGTTGCGTGTCATCCTTTCCTCCGGGAGGACCCCAGGAAAATTTAACCCACTGCTAGCCCCCCCATGAAGAGTAGGAGCTGTCTGCGTGTCATCCTTGTCCTCGGGAGGACCCCAGGAAAATTTAACCCACTGCTAGCCCCACTTGTGAAAAGTAGGAGCTGTCTGCGTGTCATCATTGTCCTCGGGAGGACCCAGGAAAAGTACCCCACTGCTAGGCCCACTGTGAAGAGTAGGAGCTGTCTGTGTGTCATCCGTCCTGCTTCTTCCTTGTCCTCCGGGAGGACACTGGCATGCACAGGGAGCCTCCCTTCCTCCCACTCCGGATCCTTTCATGGTGCCTTATCTCCAAGCATTAAAACACTTTTCTGTAGTGGTAGGGTACCCCACCCCCAACTGCCATGTTAGTTTTGTTTAAAAAAAAAAACAAACAACTGCACTAATAGACTACGATCCTCATTCCTTTGCTCTCTACATGGCAGACGCCGCATCGTGATTTTCTGACTCTCAGCCAATTAAACTAAAATTTAACCCACTGCTAGCCCCACCGTCAAGAGTAGGAGCTCGTCTGTGTGTCATCCTTGTCCTCCTGGAGGACCCCAGGAAAATTTAACCCACTGCTCCCCACCGTGAAGAGTAGGAGCTGTCTGCGTGTCGTCCTTGTCCTCCGGGAGGACCCCAGGAAATTTAACCCACTGCTAGCCCCACCGTGAAGAGTAGGAGCGTTGCGTGTCATCCTTGTCCTCCGGGAGGACCCAGGAAAATTAACCCACTGCTAGCCCCCCCGTGAAGAGTAGGAGCTGTCTGCGTGTCATCCTTGTCCTCGGGAGGACCCCAGGAAAATTAACCCACTGCTAGCCCCACTGTGAAAAGTAGGAGCTGTCTGCGTGTCATCATTGTCCTCCGGGTGACCCCAGGAAAATGTAACCCACTGCTAGGCCCACTATGAAGAGTAGGAGCTGTCTGCGTGTCATCCCGTCCCTGCTTCTTCCTTTGTCCTCCGGGAGGACACATGGCATGCACAGGGGAGCCTTCCCTCCTCCCCCCTCTGGATCCTTCATGGCTGCCTTATCTCCAAGCATATTAAAACACTTTCTGTAGTGTAGGGTACCCCACCCCCAACTGCCATGTTAGTTTTGTTTAAAAAAAACAAAAAAACTGCACTAATAGACTTACGATCCCTCATTCCCTTTGCTCTCTACATAGGCAGACGCCGCGATCTGTGATTTTCTGACCCTCAGCCAATAACAGATGTGGGCTGACGGTCCAGCCCGTTTGCAACTTGCAATAAAACAATTAATTTTTTTTTGTCCATTCATTCCTGTAGAGTGGTCCTACCTTAGAGACCTCGGATAAAAACCAGGGAGAAATGCATGTTACCAACCAATCCAGTTAAAAAACACTGCTGCACGGATTTCCGTGCAGAAAAGGGAAAAACCGACCTGGTGCAAACCAGCCCTTAAATTCTGATTACCTGCTCTGCGATATTCCCTACTTTGCTTCAGTTCCTTCAAGCAGGACCCTCTCCTAGTTGGCTAATACCTCCAGGTTTTTAGATCCCTCACACTCAACTGGTGTTTCTGAGACTTCCAGTTTCCTCCCAGTTGGCTGGTTTTCCAAAGCTGGGTTACTCACGGCTTATTTTGTCCAGACCGAGTGTTTGCTGCGAGTGAGTGCTGGACCGGACAAATGACTGTCGGTCGCGGCTATAGTGGCGCAACTGATCGTGAAGTCCCATAGGGAACTACAGACTCCCGTGATTTACCAACAGACCCAATTGCCTGTTTGAATGGGTAACCGAGCTTGGCCGTGGTCAGCCGCCCAAACCGCAGATATTTTCGTCTGACTGACCAATAGTGGCGAGGATCGGTGAGTTGGCCGGTCTTTCTTCAGTTGGGGCATGTTGCCCCGCAACAGCACAGCCAAGATTAAAATGTTGATTCTTTCCTTTTGGTTGTTGCAAGCTCTGGTTTAATTCTATGATTGGCCAGTTTTTCACTTGCAGCTCTTTCTTAATTGGTCCATCTGCCTTGTATGTCTGTATGTATAGTCTATTAATAAAGCGACACTGGGGACGCAGCACAAATACAATAAAGTCATCCAAGGAGGATAAATACATAGATTTTTATGCACTGTCAGTTGATTCTTGCAGATATCTGTAGTTTGTTCTTGTTAATGACTTGGCTTGCTGACCTTGTTCCTGAACTGCCTCAACTGGCCATTCACAGTGATTTGACTGCCCTTCTGTGGAACCCTTTTTACTTCCCTATTTTGACTTCTGTTTATGTCCTTTAGCTATGTTCCTGACACAGCTTTCAGGTCATCCATCTGTGCTTCATTTTTTTCTGCCATCACTGTTACTGTTTGACAATTTTAATGTTCTCTGTCATCTCCTGTGTGTTCCTGTACCTTTTTCTCTGTAATGACACTTTGCACCATGTCAAGTGAGGCATTGGTTGCATCTTGGAAAATAGAGGCCTGACTTGTTGGTGAAGATATCAGTGGTGAAGACTGGGGTCTCAGTATGAATATTTGAATTCTACTGAAGCAATACACTGCTCACATAGGCAAAAAAAAATCTAAGGAATCTCCAGGACTTTTGCCATTTACTTCCTCATCTCAGTTCACTTTCCAATTACCCAAAACGGAACAGCATACTCAAGTGAAGACCTTACAAGCATGCTATAAAGTGGCGGAATGATACTTTCTTCTGTTACTCTATGCTCCATCTTATACAGGAAAGGATTATGATTTGGCATGGTTAATGCTTGGAGTTACAAATCTATATACTACAGTTTTCTCTGTGGAGTCTACTCCTAACACCATTCCATTTTAACGTACAACTAGCATCCTGTATTGCATGCTGGTTGTTCCCACATGCTTTGCATTTCTCAACATAAAATCTCATTTACCATGTAGCAGCCCATTTCCCAGGTAGGCAATGTAAAATAATCTTGCACAGAGCCCACTTCTGTATAGTTCATATGCCATCAGAAACAAAAAGACTGTTCTTTTAACACCTAAAGCTTGTCATACATTAGTCACATACTCCGTAATGCCCAATGCGTCATTCCAAAAACAGCCGGGTTGATGATTTTGCAATCAACATTATGCTATAAATAAAATCAGGGTTGATGCATCCTAGCCCTGTTTAAGGTTTTTCCAGTCGCCATAGATGACATCTTTAAAGGATAGTCCCTTAAAAAGGTGAACTTGTGCATCTCTCTGATCATAATTGAAGAACGGAGGAGGTAAAGTCTGCTCATTAATTGAAGAACGGAAGGTAAAGTCTGCTCATTAATTGAAGAACAGAAGGTAAAGTCTGCTCATTAATTATAGAACAGAAGGTAAAGTCTGCTCATTAATTGAAGAACGGAAGGTAAAGTCTGCTCATTAATTGAAGAAAGGAAGGTAAGTCTGCTCATTAATTGAAGAACGAGGTAAGTCTCTATTAGTTGAAGAAGAAGGTAAAGTCTGCTCATTAATTGTAGAACAGAAGGTAAAGTCTGCTCATTATTGAAGAACAAGGAAGGTAAAGTCTGCAACATTAATGTAGAACAGAAGGTAAGTCTGCTATTAGTTGAAGAACGGAAGGTAAGTCTGCTCATTAATTGAAGAAGGAAGGTAAAGTCTGCTCTTAATGAAGAACAGAAGGTAAAGTCTGCTCATTAATTGAAGAACGGAAGGTAAAGTCTGCTCATTAATTGAAGAACGGAAGGTAAAGTCTGCTCATTAATTGAAGAACGGAAGGTAAAGTCTGCTCATTAATTGAAGAACGGAAGGTAAAGTCTGCTCATTATTGAAGAACGAGAAGGTAAAGTCTGCTCATTAGTTGAAGAACGGAAGGTAAGTCTGCTCATTAATTGTAGAACAGAAGGAAAGTCTCTGCTCATAATTGAAGAACGGAAGGTAAAGTCTGCCCATAATTGTAGAACAGAAGGTAAAGTCTGCTCATTAGTTGAAGAACGGAAGGTAAAGTCTGCTCATTAATTGAAGAACGGAAGGTAAAGTCTGCTCATTAATTATAGAACAGAAGGTAAAGTCTGCTCATTAATTGAAGAACGGAAGGTAAAGTCTGCTCATTAATTGAAGAACGGAAGGTAAGTCTGCTCATTAATTGAAGACGGAAGGTAAGTCTGCTCTTAATTGAAGAAGGAAGGTAAGTCTGCTCATTAATTGAAGAAACGGAAGGTAAAGTCTGCTCATTAATTGAAGAACGGAAGGTAAAGTCCGCTCTTAGTTGAATAATGGAAGGTAAAGTCTGCTCATTAATTGAAGAACGGAAGGTAAAGTGCTCATTAATGAAGAACGGAAGGTAAAGTCGCTCTCATTAATTGAAGAACGGAAGGTAAAGTCTGCTCATTAATTGAAGAACGGAAGGTAAAGTCTGCTCGTTAATTGAAGAACGGAAGGTAAAGTCTGCTCATTAATTGAAGAACGGAAGGTAAAGTCTGCTCATTAATTGAAGAACGGAAGGTAAAGTCTGCTCATTAATTGAAGAACGGAAGGTAAAGTCTGCCATTATTGAAGAACGGAAGGTAAAGTCTGTCATTAATTGAAGAACGGAAGGTAGGTAAAGTCTGCTCATTAATTGAAGAACGGAAGGTAAGTAAAGTCTGTCCTTAATTGAAGAACGGAAGGTAAAGTCTGCTCATTAATTGAAAAGACGGAAGGTAAAGTCTGTCATTAATTGAAGAACGGAAGGTAAAGTCTGCTCATTAATTGAAGAACGGAAGGTAAAGTCTGCTCATTAATGAAGAACGTGAATGGAAAGTCTGCTCATGAATGAAGAGCGGAAGTTAGAGGAGCTAGTCTTTACACCCCTGTTCTTCAATGAATGAGCAAACAATAGGTTCACTTTTAGTGAAATATCCTTTAACTTCTTTTTGAGTCTTGTCAATGTATAATCGTGCACTTCTTTGTACTCTAAATGTACTTCTTTGTACTCTATAATGTTCCTTCTCTTTCAGCTGAATGAGTGCTGCCTAAGCCCTTACTTAACTTTTACCTCCAAATAGCAGAAGGTCCTGCTGCCCAGTTGAACTGAATAAGCGGCTTGGAGAGAGTGATTAATCATTTTCGATTACTGAACTGTTCAGTTGTATTAACTTATACTGTTAGATAAACTCATATAATGTTATTCTGTGGCTTAATCTATAGGCTTGTTTATTGGCATTACCAGAGTTATTGGCTTTAATATTTGCTGTGGAAGAAATTAACTCAAATCCTCAAATCTTCCCAATGTTACATTGGGTTTCCAAATTTATGACATTTGTGTTACTGTACGAAAAACAGCCCGGGACCCTTTCAATGTGTCAGGAGGAAAGGACATTGTCCCTAATTACCACACTCTAAAGGAAACACCTCTTGCTGGTGTCATTGGTGATGCTGGGTCCACACGATCCATTCTTATGGCCAATCTTGGGACTATATGGAATACACAAGTAAGAGCATTTATCAATAGTACATTGTGTTTTTCAACCCTCTCGCATTTCCTCCAATAAAAAAAGATAGTAAATATTTTTGGTAACACAATAATGTCCCATACATTACATAGGTGCTCAAGTACACTAAAAATTTTGTTTTGTGCAACTATAACAGGATACCAATTCAGTAATACGCAAGTTTAAATAACTTGTTCCAGGGTTCCAGTCAGCAGTACATGAAACTTTATGTTGATCAGAAAATTGAATATGGGACAGGCCTGATTTTAAAATATATGAAATAAATTCAGTTCACACCAGGATAATTAATGATGTTTTATTCCACCTACAAACAAACAAACAGGCAACGTTTTGGTCCTGGTTTGGAATAGGGATGGCCGGTTCGCGATTATCACCGTTCGCGAACGGCGGATTTTTCCGGATTTTCAGGATTTTCTGCCTTCCAAACTTCGAACCGCGGTTCTCGTATTTTCAAAATTTTTAAATTACGAGATTTCTCGCATTTTGGAAAATTTTTGAAATTACGAGATTTTTGTATTTTCAAAAATACTATTTTCGAAAATTTCCGAAATTACGAGATTACTCGTATTTCGAAAATTATTATTATTTCGAAAATTTTAGAAAATACGAGAAATCTCATAATTTCGAGATATTTTTCATTTTAACGGGTCCGCTCGCGGATTTTCGAATTTTCTAATTTTTTCGAGCGGACCGGATTTTGCGAAGTTTGGCCATCTCTAGTTTGGAACAGCCTTATCAGTAGCACCAAGCTACTTCCAACAGTAGACAGTGTGAGCGCACTAACATATTGTATATATATATATATAATATAATATAATATATATCACACACACACTAGCAAAAGTGTGCCCATTGATGCACAGTGGGAATTGTTTTTTTTTTTATAATCTGTATTATTTTGTTGTTTAATCATAAAGAAAAGAAAGGCAAATCCTATTCGAACTTTATTCCACCGTTATGTTCAATACCATCATATAAAAATAGAAATCCTTGTTGCATTAGTGTGCACAGTATACTGAATTGTACCCTCTTTTTATAAATAAAATGAATAAGAAAAAAAAAAATTATTAAAGCCACACTAATGTTTCCTTCATTAAAGGTCTCATTTTTTAATTAAAATCTTGTTTCTATCTTTTCCCTCTATCATGAAAAATCATGAAATCACGTTTCCTCTGTATCAGTATCTGTAGAATGTACCATTTCCAATTCACCGTTTGTTGTGTATCTAATATCCATCTATCACTCACGGTTCCAATTCTTTAAAATACAGCAAAGTTTAGTGTAGAAACATTGTTATTTTCATATCCAGAAACATTTGAAAAGCCATAAATGGATTTCGAGATGTTTTGGAATAGACGATTTAAAGTAAAATATATTTATATATATATTTGATTTTGTGTTTTAAACAGATCAGTTATTTGCCACCAGTCCTGTTCTCAGTGACCGAGACCTGTTTTTCCTTTTTTCCGCACTATTCCAGCGATGAATTCCAGGTTTTAAGGCTTGGCTGAGCTGATCTTTTATTTGGTTGGGTTTGGGTTGGTCTACTGGCCAGTGATAAGATTATGGGCAGTTTGGGCTTCAGAGGCAAAGCAAGAGTAATAAATGTGGGAGCTTGTGTAGCCTTTGCAGAGCACATATTTACTGGGAATTATAATAGAAATGTTCCTTATCTTGCCCAACTTATAAAAAAGTCAACAGCCAAGGTGTGATTGTGATAGCCTATATTTTGCACCGTACTTGAAGAGTTGATGAAAGAGAATGTGAATGGGAATATCTGGATAGCCAGTGAATCTTGGGCCACCTTTGGTTTACTTTCCTCTGAGAGATACCATGATATTTTACTGGGCACGGTTGGTTTAGCCATCATCATGGAGAAATGCCAAACTTTAATGCATATCTCAGCAACCTCCACCCATCCAAATACCTTAGTGATCCATTCATAATGGAATTTTGGAACACATTTTCTCATGTAAGTGGTCTCAATCAAACCACCACGAAGACTTGTACAGGGAATGAGAAGAAGGAAGGTCTGTTGACTGAAAGATACCATAGAGCTACTCACAGTGTTTACACTGCTGTTTATGCTATTGCATGGGCCCTACACAATTTACTTGACTGTAAAGTAGGAAGAGGACCATTCCATGATGGAACCTGCCCCAGCATTCTTCATTGGTGCCTGGCATGTAAGTCAGCAATGTTTAAAGCAGATACAGAAATCTATTTTATTTCTATACGTCTTCCTAACAACATTTGTGTGGACTTTACAGCTTCTCCACTATGTCAAAAATATAAATTTCATGGATAACAATGGGAATCACTTTTGATGAGAAAGGCAATCCTCCAGCATATATGACATTGTGAACTGGCATTGGAATGAAGATCACACAGTGGAGCATGTGGTAGTTGGGAGTTACTCGTTCAATGCCCCTAATGATAGCCACTGGATATAGATATCTCTAAAATGATATGGACAACGGTACACAGGTAATATAAAATAAACCATATCTGTGGCTTGTCTAGTTGCACTTCTAGTTGCTTTCTTATAGTTAGAAAAACAATTAGAATCTTTAAACAAGACCATTGATAACACAATCACCCAGTTCCTCCCCTTTGTTTTAACTGGAAATTAGTGTAATGTTTGTTGTATATTCCATTCCATACCCTTAAATTCCCCCTTTAAAAGCGATACTTATAGAAGCAACACAGTACAGAGCTGCAGGGGAGGATAATGAAGTGAACCTGATCTCAGCACAGCCCTGTGTAATGTATTTCTCAATATCACAACTTAATAGTTACACTTATAGAAATTACATAGTATAGAGCTGCAGGGGGAGGATAATGAACTGAACCTGATCTTAGCACAGCTCTGTGTAATGTATTTCTCAATATCACAACTTTAATAGTTGCACTTATAGAAATAACATAGTACAGAGCTGTAGGGGAGGGTAATGAGTGAACCTGATCTTAGTACAGCTCTGTGTAATGATTTTCATATCACAACTTTATAGTTACACTTATAGAAAAACATAGTACAGAGCTGTAGGGGAGGGTAATGAAGTGAACCTGATTTAGTACAGCTCTGTGTAATGTATTTCAATATCACAACTTAATAGTTACACTTATAGAAATAACATAGTAAGAGCTGCAGGGGGAGGATAATGAGTGAACTGATCTCAGCACAGCTCTGTGAATGTATTTCTCAATATCACAATTATAGTTACACTTATAGAAATAACATAGTACAGAGCTTAGGGGGAGGATAATGAAGTGAACCTGATCTCAGCACAACCTGTGTAATGTATTTCTCAATATCACAACTTTAATAGTTACACTTATAGAAATTACATGTACGAGCTGCAGGGGAGGAATAAAGTGACCCGATCTTAGCACAGCTCTGTGTAATGTATTTCTCAATATCACAACTTTAATAGTTACACTTAAAGAAATAACATAGTACAGAGATGCAGGGGGATAATGAAGTGAACCCGATCTTAGCACAGCTCTGTGTAATGTATTTCTCAATATCACAACTTTATAGTTACACTTATAGAAATAACCTAGTACAGAGTTGCCATGGGGAGGAGCATGAGTGAACCTGATCTTAGCACAGCTCTGTGTAATGTATTCTCAATATCACAACTTTAATAGTTACACTTATAGAAAATAACATAGTACAGAGCTTCAGGGAGGATAATGAAGTGAACCTGATCTTACGGACTCTTACTATAGGAAGCAATCCAAGTGAGAAGAACCCTTACTATAGGATAAAATACCAGGGGAGGAGACTCCTTACTATTAAGATGAAATCTAGTGAGGAGACTCCTTACTATAGGATGAAAATCCAGTGGGAGGAGACTCCTAACATAAGATGCAATCCAGTGGGGAGACTCCTTACTATAGGATGAAAATCCAGTGGAGGAGATTCTTTACTAAGGATGAATCCAGTGGGAGGAGACTCCTACTTATAGAATGAAATCCAGTAGTAGGAGGAGACTCCACTTACTATAGAATGAAATCCGTAGGAGGAGACTCCTTACTCAGAGATGAAATCCAGTGGGAGGAGACTCCTAACTATGGAGGAAATCCAGTGAGGTGACTCCTTACTATAGGATGCAATCCAGTGGGAGAAGACTCCTTACTACAGGATAAAATCCAGTGGGAGGAGACTCCTTACTATAAGATGAAATCTAGTGGAGGAGACTCCTACTATAGGATGAAATCCAGTGGGAGGAGACTCCTAACTATAAGATGCAATCCAGTGGGAGAGACTCCTTACTATAGGATGAAATCCCAGTGGAGGAGGTTCTATTTTTCCTGAATTGTAATATTAATTAATTGCTCTCATATAGCTTCCTATTTGTAATTTCATTATGGTCTCCATGGTTCCTCTCTCCAAGTGCAGCCCAAGTTGCCCCCCAGGTTTAGGAAAGTGACTGTACCTGGTAAACCATCTTGCTGCTATGACTGTGCCCGTGTCCCCAAGGACAAATTTCAAATGAAACAGGTAATGTAACAATAGAAGTTTTCTTTGTAGAGATATATATAAATTAAGGTTAAACATACATTTTATTTTCAGATACTCTAAAGTGTCAGCCTTGTTCATGGAACAAGTGGCCAAATCCACAACAAGACAGGTGCTTACCAAAAACCGCTGAGTTCCTGTCCTATGAAGAACCTTTGGGTTACAGCCTAGTGGCCATGGCCATTTTCTCATCTCTAATCTTCTTGTTATCTTTGGGGTTTTTATCTATCATAAGAAAACACCAGTTGTCCGAGCCAATAACTATTCCCTAGCTGCCTTCTTCTGGTCTCCCTGGTCTTGTGTTTCCTTTGTTCTTTAGGTTTCATTGGTTCCCCACAAACTGTAAAGTGTCTCATACGTCAGGTGGCATTTTGGAGGTGTTTTCACTCTGTATCCCTTTTGTTCTGGCCAAAACCACAATCGTCATCATTGCTTTCAATGCAACCAAACCGGGAAGCAGGCTGAGAAAAATGACTGGGCGAAAGTGTCCTATAGTGTAATTATATTTCAGTGTTGTATGTCAAGTTGGTGTTTGTGTAACGTGGCTCGTATTCTCCTCCCCGTTCCCGAATTTGACTTTACACACCACCCTGGAATAATCATAATTATTTGCAATGAAGGTCACCCATTGCTTTTTGGTGCATGCTGGGATATCTTTCTTTCCTGGCCTTCATTAGTTTCTACTGCTGCCTTTTATTCAAGAGATTCCCCGACAGTTTTTAACGAAGCCAAATTTATCACTATCAGTATGTTGGCTTTCCTTAGTGTCCTGGGTGTCCTTATCACCGACCTACCTCAGTGCACAGGGGATGTACACCACAGCTATGGAGGTCTTGCCATTTGTTTTCTACTTGGGCAATTGTAGTTTGTATATTCATGCCCAAAATGTTTTCATTATATTATTTAGACCCTGAAATTAATTCTAGACAAATCTTATGAGAAAGAACAAGGGTCAAGGTATAAAAAACTGACTTTAATTTATGAAAGAAATTGAATATTTTTGGATTAAACCTTAAAGAGGTTAAAATCCTTATATCACCCCAACAAACAACCTATCATGCTGTATTCTTTCCTTGTCTAGTGGTTCCAGGTTCTAATCCCAAGTATCAACGCCTGTTATATTCATTAATGGGATGTTTCGTGGATTTCTTACATGTTACTTTTTTTTCTCCTGCTTTTAAAGGACGTATACCCCTTTTTTTTCCCACCACTCACCTTGTCTTTAAGTCCTAACTTCAAAGTTTTAATTTTCCTTGTTTGTTTGTTTTTTTCCCTGTCTATTGTAAAGAGAATGCTTTCTATATTGGAGCTCTGTACTATGTTGTTTCATAGGTTTAACTATTAAAGGGGTACATTAAAGGGTATCTCCACCCCTAAATTAAACTTTTTACTATGTGTAGCCCCTCCCCATCCCACCCCCAGCTGCCGGCGCTGTGTTCCAGGCTTTGCTCAGCCGGAAGTATCACAGAGGGGCAGGACAGAAGCCGCGTCTGTGATTGGCTAGCTGACAGCCAATCGTAGACGCGCGCTGCCTGCTATTCAGAGCACCAGTGGAAAGAGGGTCTCTATACGGCGAGGTACACCATTGATGATCGGTTTATCATTAATTTCCGATCGGTTTAGCGATCGTTAATTTACGATCGTTATTGTAAATTACCGACATCGATCGTAAATTCTCTTCCATGTAAACATCACTGTGGGTAGTACCTCCAAATAAGTTTTTTTTTTACATATAACGCATGTCCATGTTGCATAGCAGGTAAAGTGTATCCCAAAGTCCATCAAATTATTTTGATAGGCTTAATAAAAGTTCATCTCATGGTGCACAGAATTATTTTTAGATAATCCTTCTAGGAATCATCGTAACAGAATCTACACAAGCAAAACGATCCAAAAGTCTGGAAATCTGTAGTTAGCCACTAGATGGCTCTTAGAGCTAAAAAGGACACATACAAGTTAACTGTAACAACTATCAATGAAATACTCTCAATATAGTTAACAATTCTGTTGGTGCAATTTTGTTGGACATTCTAGCGCAAATTAATTATTGGACGATACACAGTAATAGTGCTACGTGTATGGCCACCTTTGGTATAAACATTGCAATATTATCAGCAATTACATAAAAGGAAGCAATTTACATTAAAATACTTCAATCCACTAAGCTCTATTTTACCACTTAAAAAATGTGTCGTCACATTTAGAACTCTTGTGCCTGAAGATCTGAATTAAAAGCGCAATAGGAGTTTTTCATTCTCTTGATATTAAATTATGATTCTTTTATGTTCACCCTAAACATATTATCAACCTCCATTTCAGTCTGTCCCACATAACCAAAGGCACGGGGGAATTTTAATAATCAAATGTATGCAGCAAAGTCTTTCATTTAATGTTGACCACAAATTTAACAATCCCGATCATATAATATTGATTTTGTATGAGTGTTCAAGAAATTAATTCCTTCTTACTTACTTCAAATGGCAATCAAAGAAATTACTGGATCAACCAGAACTATATGTATTAATACCAGTAATTCTCAATATTATATAGTATGCCTGTACCAACCAGAACTACAATATATGTATTAATACCCTAGTATCTCAAATATTAAAAAAAATTTTATTTTTAGTATCCCTGTACCAACCGAACTACAGTATATATAATACCAGAATTTCAATATTATAAGTCTACCCTGTACAACCAGAACTACAGTTATGTATTATTACCAGTAATTCTCAATTTTATACAGTACCCTGTCCAACCAGAACTACAGTATATGTATTAATACCAGTAATTCTCAATATTATATAGTATCCCTGTACCACCAGAATTACAGTATATGTATTACACCAGAAATTCTTAATAATAATATAGTATCCGCACAACCAGAACTACAGTATATGTATTAATACCAGTAATCTCAATAGTATATAGTACTCCCTGTACCAACCAGAACTACAGTATATGTATTAATACCAGTAATTCTCAATATCATATAGTATCCCTGTACCAACCAGAACTACAGTATATTATTTAATACCAGAAATTCTCAATATATATAGTATCCCTGTAACCAACCAGAACTACAGTATATGTATTAATTCCAGATAATTATCAATATTTATATAGTATCCCTGTACCACCCCAGAACTACAGTACGTGTATTAATACCAGAAATTCTTAATATAATATAGTATCCCTGCACAAACCAGAACTACAGTATATGTATTAATACCAGAATTCCCAATATTATATAGTATCCATGTACCAACCAGAACTCAGTATATGTATTTATACCAGTAATTCTCAATATTATATAGATCCCTGTACCAACCAGAACTACAGTATATGTATTAATACCAGTAATTCTTATTTATATAGTATCCCAACTGACCAGAACTACAGTATATGTATTAATACCAAGTAATTCCCAATATTATATAGTATCCCTGTACCAACCAGAACTACAGTATGTATTAATACCAGTAATTCTCAATATTATATAGTACCCTGTTACAACATGAACTACAGTATAGATAATACCAGTAATTCTCAATAATATAGCCCCTGTACCAACCAGAACTACAGTATATGTATTAATACCGTAAATTTTTAATATTATATTATCCCTGTACAACCAGAACTAAATATATGTATTAATACCAGTAATTCTCAATATTATATAGTATCCCTGTACAACCAGAACTACAATATATGTTTATTAATACCAGTAATTCTCAATATTATATAGTATCCCTGTACACACCAGAACTACAGTAAAAGTATTAAATACCAGTAATTCTCAATATCATATAGTACCCCTGTACCAACCAGAACTACAGTATATGTATAATACCAGTAATTCTTAAATTATATGATCCCTGTACAACCGAACGACATAATGTTTAATACCAGTATTCTCAAATATTTATAGTATCCCTGTACAACCAGAACTACAATATATGTATTATATACCAGTAATTCTCAAATTTATAGTCATCCCTGTACCAACCAGAACTACAGTATATTAATTAATACCAGAGTTATTCTCAATATTTATATAGTATCCCTGTAAAACCAGAACTACAATATATGTATTATAACCAGTAATTCTCAATATTATATAGTATCCCTGTACCAACCAGAACTACAGTATAAGTATTAATACCAGTAATTCTCAATATTATAATAATCCCTGTAACCGACCAGAAACTACAGTATATGTATTATACCAGTAATTCTCAATGTTATTATAGTTAGCCCTCTGTACCAACCAGAACTACAGTATATGTATAATACCTAACTTCTCAATATTATATAATATCCCTGTACCGACCAGAACTACAGTATATGTATTAATACCAGTAATTCTCAATATTATATAATATCCCTGTACCAACCAGAACTATAGTATATGTATTAATAGTTACATATTAGAACAAATGTTCAGAGTTATATACAGTCCCAGTATCCGGTGACCACTTCTCATTAGGTAAATTAACCCTTTAACTGAACAATGTATCCTTTACATATGTGTTCTATATTACACGTGTTGGTAGGCTACTTAAAGTGAAGGGGGAGATCTGGGTGTTAAAGAACCCCAGATCTATCGCTATTTTCCTTCTTAACCTTCTGTTGGTATTGCCAGCATACATTTAACTGTTACATATTCTTCCCACCGAACACACATTGCATTTGCTTCCCCCTTGGATATGGACTCACCGTCCGACTTGGTGGTCCGGGTGCAGGACTTGCCCCAGGACCCATCGCTGGTCCGTTAACTAGATAAGTGGTCTTTGTCCTCCGTGGATGGGTTACCAGTCCGCACTCCTCAATACGTGGTAAGAACTTTCACTGGTCACCGGTTTGTTAAAAATTCATACTTTATTTAAACATTTAAAAAACTACACACAATCCATTGGCTGCCTGACGCGTTTCGAGTACCATTACCCGCTCTTACTCATAGGCTCCCTGCTTATGCTCCCATAAGGGCTATTTATACTGAAAAGTCTATGAAAATACCAACCAGAACTACAGTATATGTATTAATTCCAGTAATTATCAATATTATATAGTATCCCTGTACCACCCAGAACTACAGTATGGTTTAATACCAGAAATTCTTAAATAATATAGTATTCCCTGCACAAACCAGAACTACAGTATATGTATTATACCAGTAATTCCCAATATTATTTAGTATCCATGTACCAACCAGAACTACAGTATATGTATTTATACCAGTAATTCTCAATATTATATAGTATCCCTGTACCAACCAGAACTACAGTATATGTATTAATACCAGTAATTCTTAATTTTATATAGTATCCCCACACTGACCAGAACTACAGTATATGTATAATTACAATCATTCCCAATATTTATAGTATTCCCTGTACCACCAGAACTACAGTATATGTATTATATACCAGTAATCTCAATTTATTATAGTATCCCTGTACCAACCAGAACTACAGTATATGTATTAATACCAGTAATTCTCAATATCATATAGTACCCCTGTACCAACCAGAACTACAGTATATGTATTAATACCGTAATTCTTAATATTATATATTATCCCTGTACAACCAGAACTACAATATATGTATTAATAATACCAGTAATTCTCAATATTATATAGTATCCCTGTACAACCAGAACTACAATATATGTATTAATACCAGTAATTCTCAATATTAATGTATCCTGTACCAACCAGAACTACAGTATATGTATTTAATACCATAATCTCAATATTATATAGTATCCCTGTAAAACCAGAACTACAATATATGTATAATACCAGTAATCTCAATTATATAGTATCCCTTACCAACCAGAACTAAGTATATGTATTAATACCAGTAATTCTCAATATTATATAATATCCCTGTACCGACCAGAACTACAGTATATGTATTAATACCAGTTAATTCTCAATGTTATATAGTATCCCTGTACAACCACAGAAAACTACAGTATATGTATTAATACCAGTAATTCTCAATATTATTAAATATCCCTGTACCGACCAGAACTACAGTATATGTATTATACCAGTAATTCTCAATATATTATAACTATCCCTGTACCAACACGAAACTCCAGTACTAATGTAGTATTACTATAATTCTCATAGTTATATAATATCTCCTCTGTACCCAACCAGCACTATAGTATATGTATTAAGTACCAGTATATGTCTCATTATTAGTATCCCTGTACCAACCAGAGAACTACAGTAATGTGTATTAACCAGTAAGCTTCCTTTATGTTTTATAGTAGCCACTGTACAACCAGAACTACAGTATGTGTCATTAATACCAGTAATTCTCAATGTTATATGTTACCCATTACCCAACCAGAACTATAGTATATGTGTATTAATAGTCTACATATTAGAACAAATGTTCAGAGTTATTACAGTCCCAGTATCCCGGTGACACTTTATTAGGTAAGAACCTTTAATGAAAAATGTATCCTTATAATATGTGTCTATATTACAACGTGTTTGGTAGGCTTACTTAAAGTGAAGGGGAGCTTCGGGGTTAAAGAACCCCAGATCTAGCGCTTTATTTCCTTCTTAACCTCTGCTCTGGTATTGCCAGAAACATTTAATGTTACCATATTCTTTCCCACCGACACAACATTGCATGGCTTCCCCCTTAGAATGGATCACCCCGTCACGAATGGTGGTAGGGGGCAGGACTGCCCAGACCCATCGATCGGTCAGTTTTTGATAGATAAGTGTCTTTTGTCCTACGTGATGGGTTTGTTACCAGTCACGCAATCCTCATCCGGTAAGAACTTTTCACTGGTCACCGGGTTGTTTTAAAAATTCATATTTATGTAAACATTTAACAAACTATCACAAAATCCATTGCTGCCTGAACCCCCGTTTCGGCGAACAGTACCCGCTCCTTCTCATAGGACCCCTGCTATGCTCCCATCAGGGCATTTATACTGGAACAAGTCTATGAAATACACTCCCCCTCTACTGTTCCCGAAGAGGGGAACTAACTTAGTTGACATTCATCACTCTATCAGGCTAGTGTGTTGACAGAGGTTACTAATTAGTGGTTCCATACTATTCAGTTAACTCTTGAGGCACGATTCATCCCTCTTTGGTACGTGATCTTGGTTAGCTAATAAAATCATTTTCCACAATTGTATCTAAATCTAAAAATTAATGGAATGTGATACATTTTATAATCATTTAATATTTATCAATCATAACTAACAAATAATTTCTCTTTTTATCTATATTACCAATCCTTTGTTAAATTGACATCTTCTATAAATCCCATTTAAATTCTTTACAACTGGATACATACCCTTGTTATCCATATAGCAATTGATATCACATATAAGATTGAGTCCTCTGTGGAATCCTTGTTTGTAATTCAAATATCAACATCATCTTTCTTGTATAATTTTACCCTACTTTATTCTGCCATCTCTTAGTACCGGTTGTATAGCTGGTACACCTAATTTGTTAATTATTTCCATTACACTCAGAAAAGGGTCGTGCTATAGGGTCTTTTGCTGTTATGTTATTAATTAAATGTCTCTAACGTTTCTCGGAGATTTAATTTACCTTATTTTCCGTGTCGGGCTCACTCCCACATATTGTGTGAACTCCCCCCCTGTCGCATCATAAAGGACATGTCAGTAAGCTAAAACCGTGACATGTGTAGAAGCGTGCCGCGGACCTGGAATAGCGATAGATCTGGGGTTCTTTACACCCAGATCTCCCTTCACTTTAAGTAGCCTACCAAACACGTTGTAATATAGAACACATATGTAAAGGATACATTGTTCAGTTAAAGGGTTAATTTACCTAATGAGAAGTGGTCACGGATACTGGGGACTGTATATAACTCTGAACATTTGTTCTAATATGTAACATTTAATACATATACTATAGTTCTGGTTGTACAGGGATAAGATAAATATGAGAATTACTGGATTAATACAATACTGTAGTTCTGGTCGTGCGAATGGTACAATATATATATTGGAAATTACTGGTATTAATACATCATATGTAGTTCTGGTTGGTACAGGGATACTATATAATTGAGAATTACTGGTATTAATACATAACTGTAGTTCTGGTGGTACAGGGATATTATATAATATTGAGAATATTATCGGAGTATTAATACATATACTGTAGTTCTGGTTGGTACAGGGATACTATATAATATTGAGAATTACTGGGATTAATACATATATGTAGTTCTGGTTTACAGGGAACTATATAAATATTGAGAATTACTGGTATTATACATATACTGTAGTTCGTGGTTTACGGGATACTATATAATATTGAGAATTACTGGTATTAATACAATATTGTAGTTCTGGTTGTACAGGGATACTATATAATATGAGAATTATGGTATTAATACATATACTTGTATTCTGGTTGGTACAGGGATACTATATAATATAATGAATTACGGTATAATACATATACTGTAGTCTGGTTTACAGGGGGTACTATATGATATTGAGAATTACGGTATTAATATACTATTGTTCTGGTTGGTACAGGGATACGATATATATTTGAGAATTACTGGTATTAATACATATATTGTAGTTCTGGTTGTACAGGGATACTATATAATATTGAGAATTACTGGTATTAATACATATATTGTAGTTCTGGTTGTACAGGGATAATATATAATATTAAGAATTACGGTATTAATACATATACTGTAGTTCTGGTTGGTACAGGGGTACTATATGATATTGAGAATTACTGGTATTTAATACAGTATACTGTAGTTCTGGTTGGTAACAGGGATACATATAACTATATGATATTGAGAATTACTGGTATTAATACATATACTGTAGTTCTGGTTGGTACAGGGATACTATATAATATTGAGAATTACTGGTATTAATACATATACTGTAGTTCTGGTTGGTACAGGGATACTATATAATATTGGGAATTACTGGTATTAATACATATACTGTAGTTCTGGTTGGTACAGGGATACTATATAATATTGAGAATTACTGGTATAAATACATATACTGTAGTTATGGTTGGTACATGGATACTATATAATATTGGGAATTACTGGTATTAATACATATACTGTAGTTCTGGTTTGTGCAGGGATACTATATTATATTAAGAATTTCTGGTATTAATACACATACTGTAGTTTTGGGTGGTACAGGGATACTATATAATATTGATAATTACTGGAATTAATACATATACTGTAGTTCTGGTTGGTACAGGGATACTATATAATATTGAGAATTTCTGGTATTAATATATATACTGTAGTTCTGGTTGGTACAGGGATACTATATGATATTGAGAATTACTGGTATTAATACATATACTGTAGTTCTGGTTGGTACAGGGATACTATATACTATTGAGAATTACTGGTATTAATACATATACTGTAGTTCTGGTTTGTGCAGGGATACTATATTATATTAAGAATTTCTGGTAGTAATACACATACTGTAATTCTGGGTGGTACAGGGATACTATATAATATTGAGAATTACTGGTATTAATACATATACTGTAGTTCTGGTTGGTACAGGGATACTGTATAAAATTGAGAATTACTGGTAATAATACATATACTGTAGTTCTGGTTGGTACAGGGATACTATATAATATTGAGAATTTCTGGTATTAATATATATACTGTAGTTCTGGTTGGTACAGGGATACTATATAATATTGAGAATTACTGGTATTAATACATATATTGTAGTTCTGGTTGGTACAGGCATACTATATAATATTGAGAATTACTGGTATTAATACATATAGTTCTGGTTGATCCAGTAATTTCTTTGATTGCCATTTGAAGTAAGTAAGGAATTAATTGTTCTTGAACACTCATACAAAATCAATATTATATGATCGGGATTGTTAAATTTGTGGTCAACATTAAAGACTTTGCTGCATACATTTGATTATTAAAATTCCCCCGTGCCTTTGGTTATGTGGGACAGACTGAAATGGAGGTGATAATATGTTTAGGTGAACATAAAAGAATCATAATTTAATATCAAGAGAATGAAAAATCCTATTGCGCTTTAATTTCCAGATACTTCAGGCACAAGAGGTTCTAAATGTGACGACACATTTTTTAAGTGGTAAAATAGAGCTTTAGTGGATTGAAGATTTTAATGTAAATTGCTTCCTTTTATATGTAATTGCTGATAATATTGCAATGTTTATACCAAAGGTGGCCATACACGTAGCACTATTACTGTGTATCGTCCAATAATTAATTTGCGCTAGATGTCCAACAACAAAATTGCACCAACAGAATTGTTAACTATATTGAGAGTATTTCATTGATAGTTTGTTACAGTTTAACTTGTATGTGTCCTTTTTAGCTCTAAGAGGCCATCTAGTGGCTAAATACAGATTTCCAGACTTTTTGGATCGTTTTGCTTGTGTAGATTCTGTTACGATGATTCCTAGAAGGATTATCTAAAAATAATTCTGTGCACCATGAGATGAACTTTTTATTAAAGCCTATCAAAATAATTTGATGGACTTTTGGGATACACTTACCTGCTATGCAACATGGACATGCGTTATATGTAAAAAAAAAACTTATTTGGAGGTACTACCCACAGTGATGTTTACATGGAAGAGAGATTTACGATCGATGTCGGTAATTTACAATAACGATCGTAAATTAACGATCGCTAAACCGATCGGAAATTAATGATAAACCGATCATCAATGGTGGTACCTCGCCGTATAGAGACCCTCTTTCCACTGGTGCTCTGAATAGCAGGCAGCCGCGTCTACGATTGGCTGTCAGCTAGCCAATCACAGACGCGGCTTCTGTCCTGCCCCTCTGTGATACTTCCGGCTAGCAGAGAGCCTGGAACACAGCGCCGGCAGCTGGGGGTGGGATGGGGAGGGGCTACACATAGTAAAAAGTTTAATTTAGGGGTGGAGATACCCTTTAATGTTACCCCTTTAATAGTTAAACCTATTGAAACAACATAGTACAGAGCTCCAATATAAGAAAGCATTCTCTTTACAATAGACAGGGAAAAAAACAAACAAACAAGGAAAATTAAAACTTTGAAGTTAGGACTTAAAGACAAGGTGAGTGTGGGAAAAAAAAGGGGTATACGTCCTTTAAAAGCAGGAGAAAAAAAGTAACATGTAAGAAATCCACGAAACATCCCATTAATGAATATAACAGGCGTTGATACTTGGGATTAGAACCTGGAACCACTAGACAAGGAAAGATACAGCATGATAGGTTGTTTGTTGGGGTGATATAAGGATTTTACAACCTTTAAGGTTTAATCCAAAAATATTCAATTTCTTTTCATAAATTAAAGTCAGTTTTTTATCCTTGACCCTTGTCTTTTCTCATAAGATGTTGTCTAGAATTAATTTCAGGTCTAAATAATATAATGAAACATTTTGGCATGAATATACAAACTACAATTGCCCAAGTAGAAAACAAGATGGCAAAGACCTCCATAGCTGTGGTGTACATCCCCTGTGCACTGAGGTAGGTCGGGATAAAGGACACCCAGACACTAAGGAAAGCCAACATACTGAATGTGATAAATTTGGCTTCGTTAAAACTGTCGGGGAGTCTCCTTGATAAAAAGGCAGCAGTGAAACTAATGAAGGCCAGGAAAGAAAGATATCCCAGCATGCACCAGAAAGCAATGGGTGAACCTTCATTGCAAATAATTATGATTATTCCAGGGTGTGTGTAAAGGTCAAATTCAGGGAACGGTGGAGAGAATACGAGCCACGTTACACAAACACCAACTTGACATACAACACTGAATATAATTACACTATAGGACACTTTCGCCCCAGTCATTTTTCTCAGCCTGCTTCCCGGTTTGGTTGCATTGAAAGCAATGATGACGATTGTGGTTTTGGCCAGAACACAGGAGATACAGAGTGAAAACACCGTCCCAAATGCCACCTGACGTATGAGACACTTTACAGTTTGTGGGGAACCAATGAAACCTAAAGAACAAAGGAAACACAAGACCAGGGAGACCAGAAGAAGGCAGCTAAGGGAATAGTTATTGGCTCGGACAACTGGTGTTTTCTTATGATAGATAAAAACCCCAAAGATAACAAGAGAGATTAGAGATGAGAAAATGGCCATGGCCACTAGGCTGTAACCCAAAGGTTCTTCATAGGACAGGAACTCAGCGGTTTTTGGTAAGCACCTGTCTTGTTGTGGATTTGGCCACTTGTTCCATGAACAAGGCTGACACTTTAGAGTATCTGAAAATAAAATGTATGTTAACCTTAATATTTATAATTAATATATCTACAAAGAAAACTTCTATTGTTACATTACCTGTTTCATTTGAAATTTGTCCTTGGGGACACCGGGCACAGTCATAGCAGCAAGATGGTTTACCAGGTACAGTCACTTTCCTAAATCCTGGGGGGCAACTTGGGCTGCACTTGGAGAGAGGAACCTATGGAGACCATAATGAAATTACAAATAGGAAGCTATATGAGAGCAATTAATTAATATTACAATTCAGGAAAATAGAACCTCCTCCACTGGATTTCATCCTATAGTAAGGAGTCTCCTCCCACTGGAATTGCATCTTATAGTTAGGAGTCTCCTCCCACTGGATTTCATCCTATAGTAAGGAGTCTCCTCCACTAGATTTCATCTTATAGTAAGGAGTCTCCTCCCACTGGATTTTATCCTGTAGTAAGGAGTCTTCTCCCACTGGATTGCATCCTATAGTAAGGAGTCACCTCCTTACTGGATTTCCTCCTATAGTTAGGAGTCTCCTCCCACTGGATTTCATCCTAGAGTAAGGAGTCTCCTCCTACTGGATTTCATCCTATAGTAAAGAATCTCCTCCACTGGATTTCATCCTATAGTAAGGAGTCTCCTCCCACTGGATTGCATCTTATAGTTAGGAGTCTCCTCCTACTGGATTTCATTCTATAGTAAGGAGTCTCCTCCTACTGGATTTCATTCTATAGTAAGGAGTCTCCTCCCACTGGATTTCATCCTATAGTAAAGAATCTCCTCCACTGGATTTCATCCTATAGTAAGGAGTCTCCTCCCACTGGATTTCATCTTATTATTTAAGGAGATTCTCCTCCCAACTGGGGATTTTATATCCTATAGTAAGGAGTCTTCTCCCACTGGATTGCTTCCTATAGTAAGGAGTCACGTAAGATCAGGTTCACTTCATTATCCTCCCCTGCAGCTCTGTACTATGTTATTTCTATAAGTGTAACTATTAAAGTTGTGATATTGAGAAATACATTACACAGAGCTGTGCTAAGATCAGGTTCACTTCATGCTCCTCCCCATGCAACTCTGTACTAGGTTATTTCTATAAGTGTAACTATTAAAGTTGTGATATTGAGAAATACATTACACAGAGCTGTGCTAAGATCGGGTTCACTTCATTATCCTCCCCTGCAGCTCTGTACTATGTTATTTCTTTAAGTGTAACTATTAAAGTTGTGATATTGAGAAATACATTACACAGAGCTGTGCTAAGATCGGGTTCACTTTATTATCCTCCCCCTGCAGCTCTGTACTATGTAATTTCTATAAGTGTAACTATTAAAGTTGTGATATTGAGAAATACATTACACAGGGTTGTGCTGAGATCAGGTTCACTTCATTATCCTCCCCCTACAGCTCTGTACTATGTTATTTCTATAAGTGTAACTATTAAAGTTGTGATATTGAGAAATACATTACACAGAGCTGTGCTGAGATCAGGTTCACTTCATTATCCTCCCCCTGCAGCTCTGTACTATGTTATTTCTATAAGTGTAACTATTAAAGTTGTGATATTGAGAAATACATTACACAGAGCTGTACTAAGATCAGGTTCACTTCATTACCCTCCCCCTACAGCTCTGTACTATGTTATTTCTATAAGTGTAACTATTAAAGTTGTGATATTGAGAAATACATTACACAGAGCTGTACTAAGATCAGGTTCACTTCATTACCCTCCCCCTACAGCTCTGTACTATGTTATTTCTATAAGTGCAACTATTAAAGTTGTGATATTGAGAAATACATTACACAGAGCTGTGCTAAGATCAGGTTCAGTTCATTATCCTCCCCCTGCAGCTCTATACTATGTAATTTCTATAAGTGTAACTATTAAAGTTGTGATATTGAGAAATACATTACACAGGGCTGTGCTGAGATCAGGTTCACTTCATTATCCTCCCCCTGCAGCTCTGTACTGTGTTGCTTCTATAAGTATCGCTTTTAAAGGGGGAATATTAAAGGGTATGGAATGGAATATACAACAAAACATTACATAATTTCCAGTTAAAACAAATGGGAGGAACTGGGTGATGTGTTATCAATGGTCTTGTTTAAAGGATTCTAATTGTTTTCTAACTATAAGAAAAGCACTAGAAGTGCAACTAGACAAAGCCACAGATATGGTTTATTTTATATTACCTGTGTACCGTTGGTCCATATCATTTTAGAGATATCTATATCCAGTGTGCTATCATTAGGGGCATTGAACGAGTAACTCCCAACTACCACATGCTCCACTGTGTGATCTTCATTCCAATGCCAGTTCACAATGTCATATATTGCTGGAGGATTGCCTTTCTCATCAAAAAATGTGATTTCCATTGTTATCCATGAAATTTATATTTTTGACATAGTGGAGAAGCTGTAAAGTCCACACAAATGTTGTTAGGAAGACGTAGATGAAATAAATAGATTTCTGTATCTGCTTTAAACATTGCTGACTTACATGCCAGGGCACCAATGAAGAAATGCTGGGGCAGGTTCCATCATGGAATGGTCCTCTTCCTACTTTACAGTCAAGTAAATTGTGTAGGGCCCATGCAATAGCATAAACAGCAGTGTAAACACTGTGAGTAGCTCTATGGTATCTTTCAGTCAACAGACCTTCCTTCTTCTCATTCCCTGTACAAGTCTTCGTGGTGGTTTGATTGAGCCACTTACATGAGAAAATGTGTTCCCAAAATTCCATTATGAATGGATCACTAAGGTATTTGGATGGGTGGAGGTTGCTGAGATATGCATTAAAGTTTGGCATTTCTCCATGATGGATGGCTAAACCAACCGTGCCCAGTAAAATATCATGGTATCTCTCAGAGGAAAGTAAACCAGAGGTGGCCCAAGATTCACTGGCTATCCAGATATTCCCAGTCACATTCTCTTTCATCAACTCTTCAAGTACAGGTGCAAAATCATAGGCTATCACAATCACCACCTTGGCTGTTGACTTTTTTATAAGTTGGGCAAGATAAGGAACATTTCTATTATAATTCCCAGTAAATATGTGCTCTGCAAAGGCTACACAAGCTCCCACATTTATTATCTCTTGCTTTGCCCTCTGAAGCCCAAACTGCCCATAATCATTATCACTGGCCAGTAGACCAACCCAAACCCAACCAAAATAAAAGATCAGCTCAGCCAAGCCTTTAACCTGGAATTCATCGCTGGGAATAGTGCGGAAAAAGGAAGAAAACAGGTCTCGGTCACTGAGAACAGGACTGGTGGCAAAATAACTGATCTGTTTAAAACACAAAATCAAATATATATATAAATATATTTTACTTTAAATCGTCTATTCCAAAACATCTCTGAAATCCATTTATGGCTTTTCAAATGTTTCTGGATATGAAAATAACAATGTTTCTACACTAGAACTTTGCTGTATTTTAAAGAATTGGAGACCGTGAGTGATAGATGGATATATAGATACACAACATACGGTGAATTGGAAATGGTACATTCTACAGATACTGATACAGAGGAAACGTGATTTCATGATTTTTCATGATAGAGGGAAAAGATAGAAACAAGATTTTAATTAAAAAATGAGACCTTTGAATGAAGGAAAACATTAGTGTGGCTTTAATTATTTTTTTATTTTCTTATTCATTTTATTTATAAAAAGAGGGTACAATTCAGTAATACTGTGCACACTAATGCAACAAGGATTTCTATTTTTATATTGATGGTAATTGAACAATAACGGTGGAATCAAGTTCGAATAGGATTTGCCTTTCTTTTCTTTATGATTAAACAACAAAATAATACAGATTATAAAAAAAAACAATTCCCACTGTGCATCAATGGGCACACTTTTGCTAGTGTGTGTGTATATATATATATATATATATATATATATATATACAATATGTTAGTGCGCTCACACTGTCTACTGTTGGAAGTAGCTTGGTGCTACTGATAAAGGCTGTTCCAAACTAGAGATGGCCAAACTTCGCAAAATCCGGTCCGCTCGAAAAAATTAGAAAATTCGAAAATCCGCGAGCGGACCCGTTAAAATGAAAAATATTCTCGAAATTATGAGATTTCTCGTATTTTCTAAAATTTTCGAAATAATAATAATTTTCGAAATACGAGTAATCTCGTAATTTCGGAAATTTTCGAAAATACGTATTTTTGAAAATACAAGAAATCTCGTAATTTCAAAAATTTCCGAAAATGCGAGAAATCTCGTAATTTAGAAAATTTTAGAAAATACGAGAAATCCGCGGTTCGGAAGTTTGGAAGGCAGAAAATCCTGAAAATCCGGAAAAATCCGCCGTTCGCGAACGGGATAAATCTGCGAACCGGCCATCCCTATTCCAAACCAGGACCAAAACGTTGCCTGTTTGTTTGTTTGTAGGTGGAATAAAACATCATTAATTAATCCTGGTGTGAACTGAATTTATTTCATATATTTATAAAATCTAGGCCTGTCCCATATTTCAATTTTCTGATCAACATAAAGTTTACATGTACTGCTGACTGGAACCCTGGAACAAGTTATTTAAACTTGCGTATTACTGAATTGGTATCCTGTTATAGTTGCACAAAACAAAAATTTTTAGTGTACTTGAGCACCCTATGTAATGTATGGGACATTATTAGCGTTACCAAAAATATTTACATATCTTTTTTTATTGGAGGAAATGCGAGAGGGTTGAAAAACACTAATATGTAACTTATTGAATATAAATGCTCTTACTTGTGGATATCCATATAGTCCCAAGATTTGGGCCATAAGAATGGATCGTGTGGACCCAGCATCACCAATGACACCAGCAAGAGGTGTTTCCTTTAGAGTGTGGTAATTAGGGACAATGTCCTTTCCTCCTGACAACATTGAAAGGGTCCCCTGGGCTGTTTTTCGTACAGTAACACAAATGTCATAAATTTGGAAACCCAATGTAACATTGGGAAGGATTTGAGGATTTGAGTTAATTTCTTCCACAGCAAATATTAAAGCCAATAAACTCTGGTAATGCTCAATAACAAGCCTATAGATTAAGCACAGAATAGAACATTATATGAGTTATATATCTAACAGTAGTAAGTTAATACAACTGAACAGTTCAGTAACTGAAAATGATTAATCACTCCTCCAAGCCGCTTATTCAGTTCAACTGGGCAGCAGGACCATTCTGCATATTTATGGAGGTAAAAGTTAAGTAAGGGCTTAGCAGCACTCATTCAGCTGAAAGAGAAAGGAAACATTATAGAGTACAAAGAAGTACATTATAGAGTACAAAGAAGTGCAGCGATTATACAATTGACAAGACTCAAAAAAGAAGTTAAAGGATATTTCACTAAAAAAGTGAACCTATTGTTTGCTCATTCATTGAAGAACAGGGGTGTAAGACATAGCTCCTCTAACTTCCGCTCTTCAATTAATGAGCAGACTTTACCTTCCGTTCTTCAATTAATGAGCAGACTTTACCTTCCGTTCTTCAATTAATGAGCAGACTTTACCTTCCGTTCTTCAATTAATGTGCAGACTTTACCTTCCGTTCTTCAATTAATGAGCAGACTTTACCTTCCGTTCTTCAATTAATGAGCAGACTTTACCTTCCGTTCTTCAATTAATGAGCAGATGCACAAGTTCACCTTTTTAAGGGACTATCCTTTAAAGATGTCATCTATGGCGGACTGGAGAAACCTTAAACAGGGCTAGGATGCATCAACCCTGATTTTATTTATAGCATAATGTTGATTGCAAAATCATCAACCCAGGCTGTTTTTGGAATGACGCATTGGGCATTACGGAGTATGTTGACTAATGTATGACAAGCTTTAGGTGTTAAAAGAACAGTCTTTTTGTTTTCTGATGGCATATGACTATACAGAAGTGGGCTCTGTGCAAGATTATTTTACATTGCCTACCTGGGAAATGGGCTGCTACATGGTAAATGAGATTTTATGTTGAGAAATGCAAAGCATGTGGGAACAACCAGCATGCAATAACAGGATGCTAGTTGTACGTTAAAATGGAATGGTGTTAGGAGTAGACTCCACAGAGAAGAACTGTATGGATAATAGATTTGTAACTCCAAGCATTAACCATGCCAAATCATAATCCTTTCCTGTATAAGATGGAGCATAGAGTAACAGAAGAAAAGTATCATTCCGCCACTGTATAGCATGCTTGTAAGGTCTTCACTTGAGTATGCTGTTCCGTTTTGGGTTAATTGGAAAGTGAACTGAGATGAGGAAGTAAAATGGCAAAAGTCCTGGAGATTCCTTAGATTTTTTTTTGCCTATGTGAGCAGTGTATTGCTTCAGTAGAATGCAAAAGTATTCATTACTGAGACCCCAGTCTTCACCACTGATATCTTCACCTAAAGTCAGGCCTCTATTTTCCAAGATGCAACCAATGCCTCACTTGACATGGTGCAAAGTGTCATTACTGAGGCAAAAGGTACCAGAACACACAGGAGATGACAGAGAACAGTAAAATGGTCAAACAGTAACAGTGATGCAGAAAAAAAATGAAGCACAGATGGATGACCTGAAAGCTGTGTCAGGAACATAGCTAAAGGTCATAAACAGAAGTCAAAATAGGGAAAGTAAAAAAGGGGTCCACAGAATGGCAGTCAAATCACATGTGAATGGCCAGTTGAGGCAGTTCAGGAACAAGGTCAGCAAGCCAAGTCATTAACAAGAAACAAACTACAGATATCTGCAAGGATCAACTGACAGTACATAAAAATCTATGTATTTATCCTCCTTGGATGACTTTATTGTATTTTGTGCTGCGTCCCCAAGTGTCGCTTTATTAATAGACTATACATACAGACATACAAAAGGCAGATGGACCAATTAAGAAAGAAGCTGCAAGTGAAAAACTGGCCAATCATAGAATAGAATCAACATTTTAATCTTTGGCTGTGCTGTTGCGGGGCAACATGCCCCAACTGAAGGATAGACCGGCCAACTCACCGATCCTCGCCACTATTGGTCAGTCAGACGGAAATATCTGCTGGTTTGGGGCGGCTGACCATGGCCAAGCTCGGTTACCCATTCAAACAGGCAATTGGGTCTGCTGGTAAATCACGGGAGATCATGTGGTTCCCTATGGGACTGCACGATCAGTTGCAGCAACTATAGCTGTGACCGACAGTCATTTGTCCTGGTCCAGCACTCACTCGCAGCAAACACTCGGTCTGGACAAATAATAGGCCGGTGAGTACCCAGCTTTGGAAAACCAGCCAACTGGGAGGAAACTGGAAGTCTCAGAAACACCAGTTGAGTGTGAGGGATCTAAAAACCTGGAGGTATTAGCCAACTAGGAGAGGGTCCTGCTTGAAGGAACTGAAGCAAAGTAGGGAATATCGCAGAGCAGGTAATCAGAATTTAAGGGCTGGTTTGCACCAGGTCTGTTTTTCCCTTTTCTGCATGGAAATACGTGCAGCAGTGTTTATTAACTGGATTGGATTGGTAACATGCATTTCTCCCTGGTTTTTATCCAAGGTCTCTAAGGTAGGACCACTCTACAGGAATGAAAATGGACAAAAAAAAAATAATTGTTTTATTGCAAGTTGCAAACGGGCTGGACCGTCAGCCGCATCTATTATTGGCTGAGAGTCAGAAAATCACAGATGCGGCGTCCGCCTATGTAGAGAGCAAAGGGAATGAGGGATCGTAAGTCTATTAGTGCAGTTTTTTGGGTTTTTTTTTAACAAAACTAACATTGCAGTTGGGGGTGGGGTACCCTACACTACAGAAAAGTGTTTTAATGCTAGACGTACATTCCTTACAGTTCTATATAGTACATTCCTGACAGTTCTTATACTGTACATTCTTACAAGTTCTATATAGTATTCTGACAGTATATCCTGTACAGTTCTAAGTTACTGATATAGTTTCCTTACGTCTATATACTGTACGTATCCTTACAGTTCGATATACGTACATTCCTAAGTTCTATATTACTGTACAATTCCTTACACAATAGGTTCTCAGTCGATATAATGACCCAAAATGTCCTTAAAGTCTTATACTGTACATTCCTTACATTTCTATATATGTACATTTTTACAGTTACTATATACTGTAATTCCTTACAGTTCTATATACGTAATTCCTTACAGTTCTATTATAATGTACATTGTCTTAAGTTCTATATACTGTAACATTCCTTTACAGTTCAGTATACGTACATTCCTTAAAGTTCTATATACTGTACATTCTACAGTTTGATTTATTACTGTAATTCCTTACAGTTCTTATACTGTACAGTTCCTTACAGTTCTTATATGTACCTACAGTTGCTTATCTGACATTCCTAAAGTTCTATACGTACATTCCTTACAGTTCTATATACATGGACATTCCTTAACAGTTCTATATGACTGACATTCTTACAGAGTCTATTATACTGTTACATTCATTAAGTTCTATACTACTTCATTCCTTACAGTTCTATATAATGTAATTCCTAAAGGTTTCTTTACTGTACATTCCTTAAATTTTCTATATAACTGTACATCCTGAACAGTTCTCATATACTGTACATCCTTAAAGTTATAGTACATACTACAGTAATCCTTACATGTTCTATAATGTACATTCCTTAAAGTTCTATTATAGTACATTCCTTACAGTTCTCTATATACTGTACAGTCCTTAAGTTCTATATTACATGTACAGTTCTTGACAGTTTTATATACTGTACGCTCCTTAGTTCTATATACTGTACGTTACTTACAGTTCTATTATATGTACGTTCCTTAAAGTTCATTAGACGTACTTCCTTACCAGTTATATAATGTACAGTTACCTTACAGTTATATTTATACTTACATTCCTTATCAGTTCTATATACTGTACACCTGAATCTATATCTGCATCAGTACAGTTCATATGCATTTTAAGTTCATATATGTACTCCATTCTATTACTAATACTTCCAGTTCTATATACTGTTCTATCTTATAGGTAACTTACATTCTATATACTGTTAAATTCCTGTACAGTTCTATATATGTACATTCCTTAAGTTCTAAATACTGTACATTTCCTTACAGTTCTATATTACTGTAAATTCCTTACAGTTATCTATATACTCGTACATTTCTGTACAGTTCTATATATGTATCCTTACAGTTCTATATACTGACATTCCTTAAGTTCTATATACTGTACATTCCTTACAGTTCTATATTACTGTTGAACATTCCTAAGTTCTATATACTGTACTAGTTTATAATTACACTTAGTTATATTGTATTTTACGTTCTATATAATGTACATCTAAATTTACCTCCTTAAATTCTATATACTAATTACTTCAGTTCATTCTGTCTCTCTAAAGTTTTATACTGTACATTCCTTACAGGTTATCTAATGAAGTTCCTAAGGTCTCTAATATCGTACATTCCTTAAAGTTCTATATAACTGTACATTCCTTAAGTCTATATACTGTGAACATCTAAGTTAATTACTGTACATCCTTAAAGTTCTATCTCGGTACATCCTTACAGTTTCGATATACTGTGTCCTTAGATACTGTACATAAGTCTATATAATTACGTTCCTTACAGTTCTATATTACTTGCATTACCTGTCTAACTGACATTCTTAATCATATATGTACTTCCTTGACAGTCTATATACTGTACAGTCCTTAAAGTTCTAGATACTGTACATTCTTAAATCTATAATAGTACTTCCCTTACTAGTTCTATATACTGTACATGTCTTAAGTCTATATACTGTACATTCCTGTACAGTTCTATATACTGGTACATTCCTTACAGTTATGATACTGTACATTCTACCTATACGGTACAAGTTATTATGAATTCCCTTACAGTTCTATATACTAAATGTACTTAATATTTCTGCCTTACAGTCTATATACATGACATTCCTTACAGTTCTATATACTGTACGATTACTTACTTTATATACTGTACATTCCTTACAGTTCTATAGACTGTAACATTCCTTAAAGTTCTATATGATGTACTTCCTACAATTCATATATGTAATTCCTTACAGTTCTAGATCTATGTTACAATTCCTTAAAGTTCTATAGACTGTACTTCCTTAAGTTCTATATACTATACTTACGTCTATGTACCTTTTTACAGTTCTATTACTGTAAGTTCCTTACGTTCTATGTAATTCTGTATCTAATGTCATCTTACAGTTCTATATACTGTAATTCTCTACAGTTCTATATACTATGTACGTTACCTTAACAGTTCTATATACTGTACAGTTCCTTACAGTTCTATATTAAATTCTTATCTGTACGAATCCATTCAGTTCTATATACGTACAATTACTTACAGTTCGTTATTACTGTACATCCTTAAAGTTTATATATTACCTTACATCATACTGTACAGTTCTATTATAACGACATTCCTTACAGTTCATATAATCTTAATTCATATACTCTAATTCTAAGTTTCTATATACTGTACTTCCTTAAGTTATATACTGTACGTTCCTTAACAGTTCTAATATAAAAAACGTAGTCCTTACAGTTCTATATACTGTACATTCCGTACAGTTCTATATACTGTACGTTCCTTACAGTTCTATTATTGTAGTTCCTTACCAGGTTCTAATATACTGTAAAATTCCTTACAGTTCTATATACTAGTTCTTACATTCATTATACTACGTTTCTAATACGTAAGTACGGTTCCTACAGTTCTATATACTGTACGTTTCCTTACAGTCCTATATACTGTACATTCCTTACAGTTATATACTGTACATTCCTTACATGTTCTAATACTGAACATTCCTTACGTTCTATATACTGTTTTACGAATGTTCGTACAGTCTATTAATTAGTCATATTCTATATACTGTACATTCCTTAAGTTCGATATACTGTACATTCCTTAAAGTTCTATTATACTGTTACATTCCTTACAGTTCTTATGTATCTAGTTCTTACTAATTCCTTAAAGTCTATATACTGTACATTCACTACAGTTCTATATACTGTACGTTCCTTACAGTTCTATATATTACGTTCTTACGTATACTGTCTCCTTACAGCTATTACTCACTTCATTATTGTGACATTACCGTTCTATATCGGTACAGTTCTCTATTGACATTCTTCTTTTGACTGTAATCCTTACAGTTTCTATATACTGGTACGAATTCCTTACAGTTCTTACTGTACTGTTCAGCTTACCGTCTATAACTTACAGTCTCTTACAGTCTATATACTGTTACATTCTTACAGTTCTATATACTGTACATTCTTAAGTTCTATTACTGTACTTCTTACAGTTCTATATAACTGTCGTTCCTTACAGTTCTATATACTTACATCCTCACAGTTCTATATACGGTACGGATCCTTACAAGTCTATATACGTTGACGTTCTCTTACAGTTTATAGTACTGTACATTCCTACAGTCTTATATACTGGACAGTCCGTTACAGTTCTATTAATGTACAGTTCCTTTACAGTTCTATATACTGTACATTATTAAGTTCTATATACTGTTAAGTCTACAGTTCTATATACTGTACATCCTACAGTTTCACTGTACCCTTACAGTTCTATATACTGTAAATTCCTTACAGTTCAATAATTACATGCTTAACCAATGTCATCCTTACAGTTCTATATTACTGTAATTCCTTACCAGTTCATATATTACCATGTTAATACTGTTCCTTACAGTTCTAATTGCTTTGACATTCCTTACAGTTCTATATACTGTACATTCTTTACAGTTCTTAATATGTTCATTTCTTACTAGTTCATATACTGTACACTACATTCCTGTACATTCAAGTTACATATAAGTACGTTGTACAGTTACTTTCCTTACAGTTCATATGTACTCTAGCAAATACTGCTTCCTTACAGTTCTTATATGTACCGAGTTTTACGATTTCTACAGTTCTATGATACTGTAGTTTAAGCTATTACTCGTCCTAGTCTATGTTAACATTATACGTTTGTAATTCCTGTACAGTTCTTATTTACGATTCTATTTATATGTACATTCTTACAGCTATATATACTGTACTTCCTTACAGTTCATATATGTAATCCTTACGTTTATTGTTCCTTACAGTTCTATATACTGTACTCCTTACAGTTCTATATACTGTACATTTCCTACACGATCGTCATTCTATATACTGACGTTCTTACGTCTTAACGACATCCTTACCGTTCTATATACTGTACAGTCCTTACAGTTTCGTATATACACGTTCCTTACAGTGCTCATACTACTGTACATTCTATTAATAGATTCCGTATTACTGACTTCAGTTTATTTAATGTACTTCCTTACAGTTCTTATTAATGTAAGTTACCTTACAGTTCTATTACTGACATTCCTTACAGTTCTATATGCGTACATCCTTACCAGTTCTTAACTGAGTTCTTACATCATATACTGTACATTCCTTACAGTTCTATATAGTAATCTAAGTTCTATTCTCTTTACAGTTCTATTACTGTAGTCCTTTGGCTATTTACCTGTCATCAAGTTCTATACTACTGTACATTCCTTAATCACTACGTCCTTACATCTATCTGTACGTCCTTACAGTTCTATATACTGTAATTCCTTACAGTTCGATATACGGTACGTTCCTGATAAGTTCATATACTGTAATCTTACAAGTTCTAATTTAATGTACGTTCCTTACAGTTTATATACTACTTCTTTACAGTTCTATTATACTGTACGTTCCTTACAGTTCGTTATGTATCTTACATTCTAATGCATACGCTATTCATCCTTACAGTTCATAGGACATTCTACCTATATACGGTACATTCCTTAGTCAAATGATCTTCCTAAGTTCTGATGCATTCCTTAGGTTAAATACGTCTTACATTATCTTAGCAGTTCTATATACTGATCTTACATTCTATGCTTCCTTACAGCTATAGTTTTCCTTCAGTTTATATATGTAATCTACATGTTTCGTACAGTATTACTAATCTAGCTGTACGTTATTTAAGTTTCTATAACTGGACATCCTTACAGTTCTATATACGTACGTTCCTTACAGTTATACGTACATCTACAGTTTATGTACATTCCATTGATATGATTCTATATTATATGGACGCTTCCTTACAGTTCTAGATACGTACGTTCTTACAGTTCATCTACGTAGTTACTTACAGTTCATATACTGTACGATCTTACAGTTCTATATACTGACTACAGTTATATTCATCCTACAGTTCATTATACTGTACATCTTACAGGCATATACTGTCTTTTACCGTTCATATAGTACGTCTTAATGTAGCAATGTTCTAAGTTCTATACTTACGTTTACAGATTATATTACGTCGTACAGTCTCTTCGTCTACAGTTCTAGATACTGTACATTCCTACAGTTCTATATACTGACGTTCCTTACAGTTTCTATATCTGTACGTTCCTTACAGTTTATATAATGACATCCTACAGTTCTATATAGTAAGCTGTACATTCCTTACACGATTCTCTAGTTCATATACTGGACAGTTCCTTACAGTTCTATATACTTCGTCTAGTTTACTGAAATTCCCTTACAGTTTCTACTGACGTTACGTTCTTATACAGTTCCATTACAGTTCTATATACTGTACTACGTCTATTATCCTTCACTTGATGACGTCCTTATTCTATATATACGTTCTGTACAGTTCTATTACTCTACCCAGTTCTATAACTGTACGTTCCTTACAGTTATCTATACCGCGCTACTCTTTACTTACTGTATTCCTTACAGTTCTTCTATATACTGTACGTCCTTACAGTTCTATATACTGTACGTCTCAGCTTTACGTCTTCAGTCTATATACTGTTACGTTCCTGACGTTCTTTACTGTAGTCTTACAGTTCATATAATGCGTTTATCATTATTACTCCTTTACAGTCTATATACTGTACGTTCTGACAGTACTAGTTTCTCACTCGTTCCGTTCATCTCCATGTACCCGCTCTTAATAGGACTTGTGTGTTTGCTACTATGCCTTATCTGACCCCCATGGACTCGGTGACAGACCCTGACTGGCTTCCAGATCTGTTAGCAATAAAGGGATAGTATTCCTAGCCTAGTAGTGCTGCCTAGTCTGCTTTATCTCTTGTCTTTTGTATATGCATTTCTGCACTGGTGCACCACTCTCCAGCGTTGAGTTTACATACAGTGCCAAGCACAATATGTTATAGTAGATAGACCGCTTACTATATATATCCACTAGTTCCAATACGTCTATATACGTAATTCCTACGTTCTATATACTGAGTTTCCTTACGGTTCTATATACTGTACTTCTCTATCAACAGTTCTATATTACGACCATCCTACAGTTCTATATACTGCAGATTCCTTACAGTCTGATATACCTGTAATCTATACAGTCTATATCTGTACATTTCTTACGTTCTATATTACGTACGTTCTACGTTCTATATTACGCTTACTTTTACAGTTCTTATACCGAAGCTTACATTCTACCGTACTCCTTACAGTTCTAATACTGTACATTTCCTTAACAGTTTATATATGTAAGTTCCTTACAGTTCTATACTATGTTACATTCCTTACAGTTGATATAAGCTTGTACGTTCCTACAGTTTCTATATACTGTACATTCCTACAGTTCTATATACTGATCGTATACGACTTCCTACAGTTTATATACTGTACGTTCCTTACAGTTCTATATAATGCCTAATCTATCTAATTGCATTTCCTTACAGTTATATACTGTACATTATTTACAGTCTATTACGTACGTTTCCTACAGTTCTATATAAATGTGACATTCACTTACAGTTCTATATACTGTACATTCCTTACAGTTCTATATACTGTACATCCTTACAGCTTCTATATAATGTACATTTCCTTACAAGTTCTATTATTACTGTCATTCTTATTTATATTACATGATTCTATATACAGTATAATCATTACAGTTTATACGATGGTTAAGTTCTATATATGTACGTTCCTTACAGTTTGATATAGTACATTCCTTACAGTTCTATATACTTGCTACATTCCTTACAGTTCTATATACTGTACATTCCTTACAGTTTATATACTTACGTCCTGTGTTACAGTTATATATACTGTACTTCCCGTACAGTTATTAATGTACATTCCTTAACCAGTTTTATACTGTACATTATTTACAGTTCTTCTTATAATGTACTTCCTTACAGTTCTTGATAACTGTACATCTCGTACAGTCTATATACTGTACATATTTACCGTTCTATATAATGTACTTCCTTACAGTTCGATATAATGTACATTCCTACAGTTGTCTACATATAATGTACAATGCCCTTACAGTTTTATAACTGAATTATTACAGTCTATATTACTGTACGTTCCTATAAGCTATATAAAGACCTTAAAAGGTAAGGTGACTGGTAAAAAGTAATGCGTCAGGCACTGACATAAATAAACAGATGTATATACAGTGAGAGAGGCTGGTGATATTGTTCTATCAATCAGACTCTTACCTTCTCATTTCCTGTATGTGATTTATGGTGTTTTATGGTGTCCAAAAGTTCTCATGAGAAGGTCCAACAGTGCCTGGAATATCCCTCATTACTCTATCGTGTCTTTTCCTGGTTCTTTTAAAGGAGAACTAAAGTCCAAGACAATATTGTCTCAATGGCAGAGCACATTCACAAAAACACACAAAGCGTGGTCTCATGTCCGTCCTTTGATGTGGATGGTGGTTGATTATATGAAATAAACCTGTGTGTACTAGGGTCAGCTCCCATAATTCACCTTATCTGGGAACATCCAGCAATGGATGTGCCAGACATTCACAGGAAACTGCGTCGTTGCTCCTGAAGCTGACAGCCAACATGTACAGCTCAGGTCCCTCCTCTGAACCCAGAAACACAGATACCAGTGCAGTTTTGGGTGTAAATACATTAGAACTGCTCCTGTCCTAACAATGATAAATCTATGCTTTACATACAAAAGAGAAAAGTAATTCCTTGCAGTGTAGTCTTTTCTAGCACGGATGAAGAGGAAAACAGAACATACATTTCAAAAAAAACTAAAAGAGTATGGGGAAATCGAACCAGAACCTTCTATTCGTGTCTTTTCTAAAAGAAAGCTTTCACCTCTATGCTACAGGGCAATAGAAACAGACCAGTACATGTAGAGTCTTTATCTTTGCCAGACACATAAAAAAACAAAAAAAGGGAACATGGGGGAATCGAACCTGTGGTCCAATAGTCAGATTTTTTTCTAACCAGCACTTCTTTAGCAGAACACGGCCACAGGTGAATTCTCAATGCAATTGAAGTAAATGCAAGTAAAATCAGTTAAACTATTTGTATCGCACTGGGAAGACTGTCAGCAATTCACCATGGTGTAAATAAAATAACAGAGCTGCTATATATAAAGTTTGTACCATAGTTAGAAACTTTTATATTTTTCTAGAAACAAATGGAAAAACACAACAAAAAAGACTACTAAACTCAGGACAGAGGTATAGCCATGGTAGTTGTTCATAGTAAAATAGGAAGATTTTGAACATAGAGACAGTGAATCCTGGGTCAGGGCGGGGCTCTTTGAAGCCAACATGGGCTATGAGTTGTATTGGCAACACATGGAAGGCATCCTTTTGTTACAGAATCTATTACTTAATATCTACTAAATGCACAAAAAACGAGAGAAAAAAAATCTCTTCAACGTGTAGGAAGTCCCTTGGGGAGAAAAAACTTCACATTCGGATCCGAAAAAACGAAGTTAGTCTCTTTTAGGGACCTTATTTAATTAGTGATCAGGTGAAAAAATATGTAGCTGATACTGTATATCCCTAAAGAAATCTGTTTGTTTAGACATTATAGAAAGTATAAGTTTCACTCAGTTTAATTGGTCTTTTCATCAATGGTTTGATCTTGAGAATACCAGACTTTGCAAGCTCAATATTTGCATTGAGGAGGAGATCAACTCAGATCCAGAATTCCTTCTAATGTCCACATTGGGCTTCCTATTTTGTTGCAAGTGTGGTTTTTTTAGAAAAAGCAATTACAGGGGAGCTTCACAATGCTCTCAGGGGGGAAGGAAATAATCCTAATATCATTGCCCCACAAAGCAGCACCCCTTGCTGGTGATTGGGACTCGTTGGTCTACATCTTCTATTCTTATGGCACAAATCTTGGGACTCTAAGATAACCCACAGGTTAGGAATTTGCGAGATGCTGTATAGGATTCTCACATTCATACTATCCATGTTCCTATATGTAGTAAGTTCACTGCATTGTATTGGTCTAGACCTTCTATGAGGAGTTTTTTAAAATTTGATGAACACTGTACTCTCATGGTTTAAGTAAAAAGTCAGTGAGTCCAACATAATTCTAAAAAAAACTTCTCTCTCATTGCAAATACCATACTAAAAAATTATAATATTTCACCAAATGTGGGGTTAATGGGGTTTGCACTGAAAATGATGATCGTGGCTTATTACAGCACCTTCCATGACCACTTTGTGTTGGTGTGTTTGTGGTGTTGCTGGGGATTCAATAAAAGGTTCTCAGGGTTATCAAGTGAAAATTTTATCATTTAAAAATTGGTGCTTAATTTTGCTCCAACCAATCAGATGTTAGTTTACAAATGTAAATAAGTTCTAATGGTTGGGGGAAAACTAGCACTGTTTAAACGATAAGAACTTTATTAAATAACCCTGCTATCTTTTAAATGGTGCTAATTTTGCCCAACCAATCAGAGTTAGACTTCAATGTTTAAGGGTAACTCTGGTCTCAAATTTTCACACTAGCATAATTATATAAAAAGCCTTAATTACACCTTCAAAATTAAACTAAATCACATCTCTAGAGAAATGTGTGTAGAAGTTATTGCTGAAAGGTTTCAGCAATTGTAACTTCCATGTTGAACTCTTCCTGATTTAAGCCCATGTGACCCAACTTGTTAGTTGTGAATCAGCCTAGTGCTGATTAATAGGCTCCCTCTTCAACTGTCAATTTTTTCCTCAGGTACTTCCTGATCCCCATTCAATAAGCTCTACTGAGCATGCTTTCCCGGGGGAAAAAGGGCCATCAAAGTCAGGTGATTGCACTAACCCCTACTGCCAGCAGGAAATATGGAAAATTTACCCCAATGTAATTTCTCCAGGCTCCAGCCAGAGTGTCATGTTGGCTGAGTGTAAAGGATAGACTGCAGGCTTCATTTAAACATCACAAAAACAGAGCCCCACGGCATAAACATCCAATGGGGTCAGAAAGGAGCGGGCAGACGGGTCTTCAGGTAAAACATATAAATCTCTTATTTCGGGGTGAAACTTTTTAAAATCATCAAAACCATCACAGTTAAAGTTGCAAACAAACGGACATAACGGACACAAAAATCATGTGAACCGTCCAGCTCCACCCGACGCGTTTCATGGCCATAGCCACTTCCTCAGGGGCATGAAGGGAGTGTCCTCTCACCAGCTCCATTTAAAGCCCAGGTAATTAACCGGCTTTGTCCCGTGTGGGAAAGTATCTGTACAAAATGAAAAAAGAGACACTCTGCAACAGACGGTTAAAATATAAAAAACATTAAAAACAAAACTATGACTTATTATTATAATCATACCCAAAGAATAGTAAAAAATACATTAGGATTGAAAGTCACAATGGCTAGTATATTAGCAAAAATAGGGTAGTATAATAACAGCAAAAGTTTTAAAAAGTTGTTATAAGTAAGTGCATAGAGGATGAGTAAATTTATTTCCAACGATATATATTTAATCACAAGAAACTATAATTCGAAATCTCGTATTCATACCAATGGGGGCTAAAGTTTTCCACATATAAATCCAGAAAGCCCACTACATAACAGGATGGATTTCATTATTCCACTTAGACATAATTCATCACTGTCAATAATTTGGAATTAATATTTAGAACAACCCCAGGTCAGTTCCAATAATATGGTTGATATGGCCAGAATCATGTTTCTTTTATCGTCGCATTGATAGTCTGCTAGTCTTTTATGTACAGATCTAAGTTTTGCCTTACATATTGGCTCCCACATACATGTAGCTAAAATATACCACATGAGTGATGTGCAATTGTATGACGATTAATTGAAAAGTCTTGTTATTATGCAAGACTTGTGAATGAATTGGATACTCAATATTTTTACAGATTTTACAATCTTTTATGCCCACAGGAAAAACAACCTTATAATTAAGCCATTGTAGGTTGGGTTGTTATCCCCCGGTTGTCTTTACTGTAAACATATAGGGTGAGACTAAAGACAACCCGATTTTCCTTCCTATATATAACCACGTTGTGTTTGTGAGGGCCATAATATCTTTCAAAAGGGGTTGAGAGTAGAATAGACCACATATTTTTTTGAGGATTACCTGATTTTGGTAATACGTCTTGCTATGATGTGTTGTCACAAAAGCCAGACCCTTTACAGTCTGGATGACCATTTTTGGTGGCTATTGCCACGAACGTGTCGGGTGGAGCCTGGAAGGTTCACATGTTTTTTGTCCGTTAGTCGTTTGTTGCAACTTTAACTGATGGTTTGATTGATTTTAAAAAGATTCCGAAATAAATGATTGATTTATGATTGTTTTACTGAAGACCAGGCTGCCCGCTTCCTTTCGGTCCCCATGGGATGTTATGCCGTGGGGCTCTTGGTTTTGTGTTATGTTTGCAAGCCTGACTGAGAGGGAGACGGTACAGTTTGAGGGAAGTGTTTTTTGGCAAAGCGACGGCGTTACTGTTGGAAACTGTTCCACTACTAACAGAGCTGTAACATTAGCTTCGTAGCTTTCATTTAACCCTAACTTGTTTTGAGACGACAGTTTGCCTAAAAAAAGTTTGATCGGTTAGCCACGTTTTAAACGATAAGAACTTTTATTGGAATAAACCCTGCCTATCTTTTAAAATGTGCTAATTTTGCCAACCAATCAGATGTTAGCTTTCAAATGTAATAAGTTTGATTGGTTGGAGGCAAAATTGCACCATTTCAAAAGATATAAGAACTTTGTATGGAATCTCCCTGAGTAGTATAATATTATGATTTAATGCTGAAGGTTTCTTTTTAAATTAATACCTGATTTCTTTCTTTATTTTGATTACTAGATCAGTTATTTTGCAAACAAGTTTCCTGTCCTCAGTGGATCGTAACCTGTTCCCTTCCGTTTCCGAACGATTCCCAGGATGAATTCCAGAGGAAAGGTTTGGTGATTCGATCTTTTATTTTGGTGGGTCGTGTGGGTTGGCATTTTGGTCGTGATAATGATTATGGGACAGTTTGGGTTTCAGATGAAACACAGGAAATAATGAATGGAGGAGCTTGTGTGGCTTTTGTGAGTATTATTTAATGGAAACTTTAACATGAATGCTTACCTTCCAGGTTATCGAAAAAAGTCTACCCAAAGGTTGTGGTTGTGATAGCTGATGATTTTTTGATGTGTGGAAGAACTGCTAAAGCAGAATGGTGACGGAATATCTCATGCCAGTTAATCTTGGGCACCTCCGGGTTATTCCTTACGCGAGCGATATCGGGGGATATTACTGGGCACTGTTGGATTAGCTATTCATTCAAGAGAAGAAAATGCCAAATTTCATACAATCTCAGTAAGAGTTAAAGCCATCCAACTATCTTAAGTGATTGCATTTCTAATGGAAATTTTGGAAGAAAACTTTCATGTGGTGGCCTCCCTCAAGAGACCTTGGAGGACAATAAACCAAAATGAAAAACGTACAGGAAATGAGAAGCGCTGAGATCTGATGACAGCAGAAACAAGGTTGTATCACCGTGCGTCTCCAATGTTTACCACATCTGTTATTCTCTAGCATGGGACCTGCAGCATTACTTAACTGCAAACCTGGGAATGGTCTTTTGCTTTGGCAGGACTCCGGTGCAAACATCTCTACTTTTTTGGCCTTGGCATGTAAGTCACCGATACACTTGTAAGGCGATAGTAAAATGGGGGGGTACTCTTAATTTGCTCCAGACGACGTAAGCTTAATCAAAAATTCTGTTATGAACAAGACTCTTATTTATCAGGATTGGGCCCTCCACATATGGGTTGAGGCAGTGTGTGCGAATACCATCTTAGTAGAATGCAATAAATGGGCGCCAGTGGTTTCTTGAAAAAAACTTAAACAGTATCTATTTATTAATGAACCAATTAATAAAGCATTGCAATTAAGCACAATAGAGGTGACATAACTGGCACAGATATCACATCAAATACTCACACACCAGAGGGATCAGAACAGTTAATATATCAATAGCTTGTTAGTGCCACCCAGCTCTCAGGTCACTGTTTTGGAATGCTTATACCCCTATGTTTGGCCACTATGTCCTATTCTTGGGATGCTATAACCCAGGACTTAGTCCTTACTAATATTTTTTGTTGCGAGCTAGGGCTGATCAATAGCTACCATACTCCGTATTATCACTCCTGGGGTGATCTATAACAGAATTAATTTCACATTTACTGGGCTCTACCTGTATTAAAGGTCCCCTGGCTTCTTCACATATCGCAGGGGGGAAACTCCAGGAAGTAAAAAAGAGAGGTGAGCACATGTACTGCTTGGCTTTTATTCTTTTACAGTATAAAAAGCCAAGCACGTCTAGTGGCAAAATTCTTGGAATGCCAGAACAAACAAAGACTAAAGGGTAACTAGTTTTCAGTTCCCTACCACGTGAAGCATTTATTTATATTTGCCCCTTACTATACTTTGTTTACTTTATAGCTTTCTACTATGTCAAAAAGTCATGATGTGTGGATAAAAATGGGAATCTGATCTTTTTGATGGAAAAGGGAAACCCTCCAAGCAGTTTATGGACATTGGAATTTGGATCTGAATGCAAAGGGCACACGCAACGGAGCAATGTTGTAGTGCGAAGTTTGTTTTAATGCAACTAATGGCAGAACATTGAATATAGACAGTTCTAAAATGATATGGGGGCGGACAAGAAAATACAGAGGTAATGGCTGTCAAATCGTTATTAACTTTATTGAGCCAATGAAGTAACCGGTCCCCACTCCTGCCCCCGTTTTTAAATTAGTTAAAGGGGGAACTAAACCAAAATTTTTATTTTACATAAATTTCGAACGCATCCGTTCCCAGAACACAAATTTAAACAGTTAAAAATCTCACTACGTAAATGGCCATATTAAAGTAAATGTACCCGTGAAGAACTGGATACGATAAACTGATGTCGCCACACCTGTGACTTTAGGTAACATGTGGTCCTGCCTTATATACAGTAGACTGTAAAAGGATTGGCTAGAGATGAATAGTAGGCGTGTCCTGCTGTAACACAGTTCCTGCAGTAGATTAGAACTGGAAGTTCAAAGAACACAATAGTCAGCGACAACACTGTGTGGTGGCTAGTAGTTTAGGAAATAAAAAACACAAAGGTAAGTTGCCCCAAGCAACAAAACATTGAACGAGAGGTTAAGGACACAGGTAACTGCTTTATTTCAAGGTGTTCGCCTCTGAACTGTGTGTTTTGAAGCTTTTAGTTGTCCTTTTAAACAGAAAATGACATCTAAATTCTTTGTGTTTGTGGCAAGCATGCGTTAATGAGACGTTTCTTAAAACATAACATAATCAGTCATTTCATATCTCCGTTAATATTCATTTAAAACATACTGGGAATCACTTTATGGGATCAGTTTTAATTTACAGGCGATAAATCCCCTTATTTTAGAATTAATATATCATTGAAATAAATATACCACAATTATGTTATAATGTATACAGGTTCCTCCTTCCACATGCAGCCCAACCTGTTGTCCCAGGGTCATGAAAGTAACTTCATTACCAGGAAAAACCTCTTGTGATAGAATGTGCTCGGTGTCCCCAGGACAGATTTCCCACCCAAACAGGTTTGTATTAATTCATGTTACTCGTTTGTAAAACCATTCCCTCTATTATATAATAAAATTCATTTCATGTTGTTCTCAGCTAGACGTGGAATGTAAACCATGTTCTGGGACACGTGGCCCAATGTACAGCAGGAACAGATGTTCACAAGACAATAGAATCACTGTCACTTATAGGAACCTTTGGGTACAGTTTCAGTAGCCGGGTCCACTTTATCTTCTATTGTTCCCTCTGATTTATTTTGGGGATTTTTATCCACATAAAAAAACACCCAGGTTTCCGAGGCCAATAACTCCATAGTTGTTTATTTGTTTTCTCTCTTCATGTGTTTCCTTTGTTCTTTAGTTTTATCGGTTCCCCACAGACGGTATAAAGTTGTCATCTCGCCAGGTGGCATTTGGGAACGGTGTTTTCACTCTGTGTCTCCTGTGTCTGGCCACCCAACATGATCGTTTGTCATTGCTTTTAATGCACCAAACCGCGAAAGCAGGCCTGAGAAAAATGACAGGGGTGAAGGTGACCTAACAGGGTCATTAATATTCAGTGGTCTTATTCCAATTGTGTGGTGGGTGTCTTCTGGTGATTTCTCCCTCCATTCCTGAACTTGCCATATCACCAAAGCCGGAGTCATTATACTTAATCATGTAATGAAGTTACCCCATGCATTCTGGTGCATGCTGGGATATCTGGATTATTGGCCACCATTAGTTTATATGTTGCCTTCTGGCAGAAGACTCCCTGACAGTTTTAATGAAGCCAAATTGATCACATTCCGAGTATGTTGGCTTTCCTCAGTGTCTGGGTGTCCTTTATCCCGGCCTATCTCAGGCTGAGGGGAATGTCACCACAGCTACTGGAGGTCTTTGCCCATCTGTCTCTGACCGGGCAGTTGTAATCGTTGTTTATCCCCAAAGTTTCATATTGTTCAGACCACATGAACCTAAAGATATGTCATGAGGAAGACAAAAAGTCAAAAATAGAAATTATTACCAGTTGTCAAAGAAAACTTAAATAAATAACTCTAATTAAATTTCATATTTGCTAATTTCCATTGATGGCCTTTCCTTATACCATATCTGATCTACTAAGCTCAATATTGTACAGCTGTCTTTTAAATTTCATTTTGTTTGTACTGACTTAATATATTTTAACAGACGTTCTTGCGAAAACTGGTGAAGGTTCTCATGTCATTAAGGTAATGGTATATCTGTGAAAATCCACAGAGAATAAATTACCTTTGGAATTGTGTCCAATAGAATTAACAGCAAGGGTCAGGACCTACATAAGAATTAGGGGTGTCAGGGACCTCCATATAAGAAAGGAAATAAGCGGCGGGACCTAATAAACAGCAAGGGAAAAGGGACCACCATATCAACACCAAAGAGGTCAGGGACTGTCCAATAACAGCATGGTTCAGGGACTTCTATATAAACAAAAACGGGTCAAGGACCTCCATATAACACCAAGGGTTCAGGGACTGCCATATAACAGGAAGGTATCAGATAGGGGAACTTCATATAACAATAAGGTTGTCAGAGAACCTGCCATAAAACTGAATGAGTCAGGGAACTCCATATAAACAGCAAGGTGTCCAGGGGACCTCCTATAAACATCAGGTGTCAGTTTGTCTTTTGGGACCTCCATATAACTCAAGGCTTAGGGACCTCCATATACAGCAATGGGTCAGGGACCTCCATATAACCGCAAATGGGTCAGAGTGGATGAACATCTCTGAGAACTTTTTCCTCTCTTGCCTCTTAATTTTTTCATACATGTTCAGACACACTTGGGGTCCCTCGTATCTTGTTACATGGTTAAACTGTGGCACGTTTTAAAGGATTTATCCTGGTAAAGTCATTAAGAGGAACCATAAGTAATTTGGAGAGATCTTTTTAGTCTATACAGGAGCACACCAAACAGGTTTTCTGTATGAGGAAGGGATATAATTTTAAGAAAATAAGTTTTGCTGATTGTTCTGGTTTGTTTTGTGATTTTTTGCAATTAAAATATGGTATTGAATTGTCCTTAGATGGTTCATAGGATCAGTTGGGAAAAGACGGGTTTTGGCTAGAGGATGGTCGGAACTATATAAAGTTCGAAGTTCAAATTTCGGACCCATTAAATGAATGGGGAGTGATTAGTCGAAAAGTTCCGGGTGATTTCCAGCTAAACAACAATGGTAACTCGTACTGTAAATGGCTGTGGCACCTGGGAAATGGTTGGGAACATGTCCTGTCACCAAACTTTTTAAAACACGTTAGTTAAAACCCGAGCGAGCAATTGTCGGGGTTTGCGGCAGTACATTCGAGGGTTACAGCGAATTCGAGGAGTTACCGAATGAGACTTTGAGGGTAGCGAAATTGAACCTAAATTCGGGATTCCAAAATCAATCAATTACTTTCGGGATGTACCAAAAATGACGCTACTTTCGAGGGTTAGCAAAAACTGATTTACATTCGAGGGTTAGGAGAAAAGTTGAACGATACTTTCGAGTGATAGCGACGATACATCTAGGGTTAGCGACGGTCCGTAAATCGATAGTTATTGATTTACCATAGTAAGTCCAGAAATATTGAAAGTCCAGAAATCCAGGTCGGGGATAGTTGAGAAGTCCGAGTCGTTCGGACTCGATAAGGTTTGATGTTTACTAACTCTCGGTACGGAAATTAAAAGGGGGGTTAACCCTTTAAAACTATTATTCTATTTATTAGGATTTTCAGTTTAAAAATAAACTGATAGCACACAGGGAAGTGGAATAAGTGTTCTCACTATCTTGATGAAAATCTACAGTTGTCAGTGTAATTAATGAAGTTAGTTTTCCCTTTAATAAAGTGTGACGTAAGTATATTATTTTCGTGTTACACCCGCGGTTATTTTAATCTAGAAGTGAACGTTATTTTTAAAGGATTTTTATGCCATAAAAAAAAAATAATATTGAAAGGTTTCATGTTTATTCAAACGTTTTAGATCTGAAACATTGGCACGTTGCCATGTGAAAAATAACGAGGAGGAAGGAAGCATAGCAAAACATTTGTATATTTCATTAAATTCACTGGTCACACATTAAAGGGAGAATGAAATTCTAATGATAAGTTTGTCTGCGGGTAACTGCGGACCTGAATGTATTTTCATTTTGGTAGCTAACAAGTACCTAAAACGATTTTTTTATTATGATGCTTCTTTCTTCGCATTCCCAGATCTTTGCTGCTTGAGATGTTTGCATATCTCATCGTCGGGACTGGTGCCCAAATAAAGATTTGGACCACAGGGAGGTGTTACCAAATGCAGGAACCAACCTTGGAGGGGGAAGGGAGGAGCAGCACCAAGTCACTAATGCAGATTAAATCAAGAATGGTGTGGGCACAGTTGCGGACTGTATAAATATCATAATACCACACAAACGTGGTGCACCCCACTAATTTAAATAAGAAATATACAAACGAGAAAAAAAGTAGTGGTTATTAAGTACGGGCAACACATACAATGTGCGATGGGAAAACAGTCCTATACTTTATTACCATCAGTGTATTCTCATATAAAGTAAATAACAGATTAAAAACACATCTCCCTATATAAAAGCATCATCACTAATAATAATATTACCGGTTAGTTATATAATATATATATATGAAAAAGGAGGGGCATGAAAGCATCCCTCAACACACTATGTCCATAATATATTATTATAGTCAGACCATTACAATTATATCTATATGCACTTGTTATGGTCTGACTACATAGATATTATGTGACATAGTAGGGTGGAGGATGCATGTCATGCCTCTCTTTTTTTCATATATATACAGAATATATATTAGGGTGATGATGCTTTTATATAGGGGGATGTGTTATAATCTGTTTGTACTAAGTACTAAATGCATTCCGCATTTGCGTGATCGTGATCGCAACGCCAAATGCAAGCGTTCGCGCCGGGATAGTCTGGCCTCAGCCTGAAAAGTTGGCAATAGAGCAGTTCGATTCTTACTACACAGAGTATCCACTGAGACACTGTCCTTCCCCTGTAACGTTACTTTAAGATATAACTTTAGCGGCCATCTTGGTACATTTCAAAAAGGTGATTTACAATAAGGTCTATCTAGAAAGGGGGTTTCTGAGATTACTTTTCCATTGGGATAAAGAAATTAAAGTCTATCATTATTCTTCCCTGAGCGTTTCACTAAATTAAGCAATTGCGTTGAGTTTTCCCTCTTGGCCTCTGATCAGTTTTAAAAAGCTGCTCTCAACGGCCATTCCAAGGTCCCCCACTGATGACTTGTAACGTGGCAATGAATCAGTAAAGGAGTCCACCTATTCTGTGCTAGAAATGATCCTTGTTAGGGGAGATGGACCTTGGATCAGCTGGTTATTCTCATTAAATGTATTTTGGTGCAGGAAACTAGAAATTGTTTAGTCTCGAAAGTGACTGCAGTTACCTAATGAGAACATTGATGGTTATCAGAGCTTCCGTAGTGACGTTGTTATAGGGGGAACCTTTATGGTTCTGTGGAATATATTTACAAGGAACTTAATTTCACTAGCCAAACCCCCAGAACTTCAATGTCAAGGTAAGTAACAACATGGGGCGCAATGTATATTCGAATAATTTCTGTAACTTATAATGACAAATTGAACCCACCACTGACAGAGTTTGTAATAATATCTACCAAATACACGTAGGCATGTTCTGTGCTCTACCGACACTAAAAAGTTTAACGTTGCTCTCATAGGCTGGATTTGATTTCAACCTCATTTCTTAAATACTTTTACATTATACTCCATGCTTAAAGACCCATAATAGACAGTTCATTGTATTCAACATATTCAGTGACAGCTGGAATTCAAGCTCTTGCCAGAAAATAATTCACAAGAACTCCTTGGGTGACGTATATCCTATATCACACTTTATATTTATATAATTATTTGCACAGAGATAATCATCCTATGATTAGTATGTGTCTTTTAATATGCCACTGTATGGTATATATTTATTTTAAAGGGCAGTCCAACCCCCAACTAAATTTAACCCACTACTGGCACAACTGGTGTAGTGTAAAAAAAAAAATCCTAAAAATCTCTGTCCAAGGGTTCTCATGCAGGCGTGTCAAAATCCCAGAAAGGAGGGATTAGGAGGTGTCTTTCTGTGTAAAAGGTTTCCACCTAGTGAAAATGGCGGGAGGTGTAAGTATGATTCAGAGTGTAATTAGAAATCTAAACTGGCGGTTGGGGTGGGCATGTGAGGTACGGTATATGAAATGTTGTATTTAGGGTGGACATGCCCTTTAAGTTAAAAAGACAATAATCAACAAGGTTCAACCCTCCATGGCAAACCCAACCTTTTACCAAAGAAAAAAACAAACTACCTGGACGGATACAATCACCTACTTCACCCAACGCAAGGAATATCAATTAATATATACACCTATGGACATAATTATATAGTATCAGGCCCAGCCAGGTAGGATACCTTGGAAATCTTAGAATCCTGCACCACAACAGGTATAAGTATCCTATAGTTTAACAAATGGAAAGAGGCACAACTCTAAAATAAATTCAACGTGCCCTAATAATCTGTTATAACACACGTTTCGGGAAGCTGTGCCCCTGCTTTCCATTTGTTTTTAAGGGGATTTCACTGCCAAAAACTAAATTTAACCCACTGCTAGCCCCCCCACGTCAAGAGTAGGAGCTGTCTGTGGTCATCCTTGTCATCTGGGACCCCAGGAAAACTTTAACCCACTGTAGCCCACCGTGAAGGTAGGAGCTGTCTGCGTGCCGTCCTGTCCTCCGGGAGGACCCCAGGAAAATTTAACCCACTGCTAGCCCACTGTGAAGAGAGGAGTGTCTGCGTGCTGTACCTTGTCCTCCGGGAGGACCCCAGGAAAATTTAACCCACTGCTAGCCCCACCGTGAAGAGTAGGAGCTGTCTGCGTGTTCTCTGTCCTCCGGGAGGAACCCCAGGAAAAATTTAACCCACTGCTAGCCCCCCATGAAGAGTAGGAGCTGTCTGCGTGTCATCCGTGTCCTTCCGGGAGGACCCAGGAAAAATTTAACCACACTGTAGCCCCACTGTGGAAAAGTAGGAGCTGTCTGGTGTCATCATGTCCTACGGGAGGACCCAGGAAAAGTACCCACGCTAGGCCCACTGTGAAGAAGAGAGGAGTGTCTGGTGTCAATCACGTCCTGCTTCTTCCTTGTCCTCCGGGAGGACACTGGCATGCACAGGGGAGCCTCCTCCTCCCACCTCCGGATCCTTTCATGGCTGCCTTATCTCCAAGCATTAAAAACACTTTTTGTAGTGTAGGGTACCCCACCCCCAACTGCCATGTTAGTTTGTGTTAAAAAAAAACCAAACAACTGACATAATAGACTTACGATCCCTCTTCCCTTGCTCTCTACATAGGCAGACGCCGCATCGTGATTTTTGACTCTCAGCCAATTAAACTAAAATTTAAACCCACTGCTAGCACCTCTGAGAGTGCATCTTGTCCTGGGCCCGACAAAACCACGCTAGCACACCGTAGTAGGAGCACTGTCGCGTGTCGTCCTTGTCCTCCGGAGGACCCCAGGAAAAATTTAACCCACTGCTCGGCCCACCGTGTGAAGTACGTAGGAGCTGTCTTGCGTGTCGATCTTGTCCTCCGGGAGGACCCCAGGAAAAATTTAACCCAACTGCTAGCCCCACCCGTGAAGAGTAGGAGCGTATGCGTGTCACCTTGGTCACCGGGAGGACCCCAGAAAATTTAACCACCTGTATAGCCCCACTGTGAAAAGTAGGAGCTGTCTGCGGTCATCATGTCCTCCGGATGACCCCAGGAAAATGTAACCAAGGCTAGGCCCACTATGAAGAGCGGAGCTGTCTGCGTGTCTCCCGTCCCTGCTTCTTCCTGTCCTCCGGGAGGAGCACTGGCATGCACAGGGGAGCCTTCCCTTCCTCCCACCCTCTGGATCATGTCATGGCCTGCCTTATCTCCAAAGCATTTAACACACAGAAAAGTGTTTTAATTGCTTGGAGATAGGCAGCCATGAAAGGATCCAGAGGGTGGGAGGAAGGGAAGGCTCCCCTGTGCATGCCAGTGTCCTCCGGAGGACAAGGAAGAAGCCAGGGAGGGATGACACGCAGACAGCTCCTACCTCTTCATAGTGGGCCTAGCAGTGGTTACATTTTCCTGGGGTCATCCCGGAGGACATGATGACACGCAGACGCTCTATTTTTCACAGTGGGCTAGCAGTGGGTTAAATTTCCTGGGGTCCTCCCGGAGGACAAGGATGACACGCAGACAGCTCCTACTCTTCACGGGGGGGGCTAGCAGTGGGTTAAATTTTCCTGGGGTCCCTCCGGAGGACAAGGATGACACGCAGACAGCTCCTACTCTTCACGGTGGGGCTAGCAGTGGGTTAAATTTTCCTGGGGTCCTCCCGGAGGACAAGGACGACACGCAGACAGCTCCTACTCTTCACGGTGGGGCTAGCAGTGGGTTAAATTTTCCTGGGGTCCTCCAGGAGGACAAGGATGACACACAGACAGCTCTACTCTTGACGGTGGGGCTAGCAGTGGGTTAAATTTTAGTTTAATTGGCTGAGAGTCAGAAAATCACAGATGCGGCGTCTGCCTATGTAGAGAGCAAAGGGAATGAGGGATCGTAAGTCTATTAGTGCAGTTGTTTGTTTTTTTTTTTAAACAAAACTAACATGGCAGTTGGGGGTGGGGTACCCTACACTACAGAAAAGTGTTTTAATGCTTGGAGATAAGGCAGCCCATAAGGATCCGGAGGGTGGGAGGAAGGGAAGGCTCCCTGTGTCATGCCAGTGTCCTCCCGGAGGACAAGGAAGAAGCAGGGACGGGATGACACGCAGACAGCTCCTACTCTTCACAGTGGGCCTAGCAGTGGGTTACATTTTCCTGGGGTCCTCCCGGAGGACAATGATGACACGCAGACAGCTCCTACTTTTCACAGTGGGGCTAGCAGTGGGTTAAATTTTCCTGGGGTCCTCCCGAGGACAAGGATGACACGCAGACAGCTCCTACTCTTCATGGGGGGGCTAGCAGTGGGTTAATTTTCCTGGGGTCCTCCCGAGGACAGGATGACACGCAGACAGCTCCTACTCTTCACGGTGGGGCTAGCAGTGGGTTAAATTTTCCTGGGGTCCCCCGGAGGACAAGGACAGCACGCAGACAGCTCCTACTCTTCACAGTGGGGCTAGCAGTGGGTTAAATTTTCCTGGGGTCCTCCCGGAGGACAAGGACGGCACGCAGACAGCTCCTACTCTTCACGGTGGGGCTAGCAGTGGGTTAAATTTTCCTGGGGTCCTCCAGGATGACAAGGATGACACACAGACAGCTCCTACTCTTGACGGTGGGGCTAGCAGTGGGTTAAATTTTAGTTTTTGCAGTGAATATCCCCTTTAAACAAATGGAAAGCAGGGGGCACAGCTTCCCGAAACGTGTGTTATCAACACGATTATTAGGGCACGTTGAATTTATTTTAGAGTGTGCCTCTTTCCATTTGTTAAACTATATGATACTTACCTGTTGTGGTGCAGGATTCTAAGATTTCCAAGTTATCCTACCTGGACTGGGCCTGAATCTATATAATTATGTCCATAGGTGTATATATGTAATTGATATGTCCTTGCGTGGGTGAAGTATGTGATGGTAGTCAGGTCCAAGTAGTTGTTTTTCTTTGGTAAATAAGGTTGGGGTTTGCATGGAAGGGTTGAACCTTGTTGATTATTGTCTTTTTAACTTAAAGGGCATGTCCACCCTAAATTACAACATTTCATATACCGTACCTCTACATTGCCCACCCCCAACCGCCAAGTTAGATTTCTAATTAAACCTCCTGAATCATACTTACACCTCCCCCCATTTTACACTAGTGGAAACCTTTTACACAGAAAGACACCTCCTAATCCCTCCTTTCTGGGATTTTGGACAAGCGCTGCATGAGAACCCTTTGGAACAGAGATTTTTAAGGATTTTTTTTTTACACTACACAGTTGTGCCAGTAGTGGTTAAAATTTAGTTTGGGGGTTGGACATGCCCTTTAAATAAATATATACCATACCAGTGGCAATAATTAAAAGACACATACTAATCATAGGATGATTTATCTGTGCAAATAATTATATAAATATAAAGTGTGATATAAGGAATACGTCACCGGAGTTCTTGTGAATTATTTTCTGGCAAGAGCTTGAATATCCAGCTGTGCACTGAATATGTTGAATACAATGAACTGTCTATTATGTGTCTTTAAGCTGGAGTATAATGTAAAAGTATTTAAGAAATGATGTTGAAATCAAATCACAGCCTAGGAGAGCAACGTTTTAAACATTTTAGTGTCTGTAGAGCACAGAACATGCCTACTGTATTTGGTAGAATAATTATTACAAACTCTGTCAGTGGGGGTTTCAATTTGTCATTATAAGTTACAGAAATTATTTCGAATATACATTTCCCCATGTTGTTACTTACCTTTGACATTGAAGTTCTGGGGGTTTGCTAGTGAAATTAAGTTCCTTGTAAATATATTCCACATGAACCATAAAGGTTCCCCCTATAACACGTCACTACGGAAGCTCTGATAACCATCAATGTTCCATTAGGTAAGCTGCAGTCCACTTTCAGAGACTAAACAATTTCTAGTTTCTGCACACAAAATACATGTAAGGAGAATAAACCAGCTGACTCCAAGGTCCATCTGCCCCTTACAAAGGATCATTTCTAGCACAGAATAGTGTTGACTCCTTACTGATTCATTGCCACGTTACAAGTCATCAGTGGGGGAACTTGGAATGGCCGTTGAGAGCAGCTTTTTAAACTGTCAGGAGGCCAAGAGGGAAAACTCAACGCAATTGCTTATTTATGAAACTGCTCAGGGAAGATAAATGATAGACTTTAATTTCTTTATCCCAATGGAAAAGTAATCTCAGAAACCCCTTTCTAGATAGACCTTATTGTAATCACCTTTATTGAAATGTACCAAGATGCCGCTAAAGTTATATCTTAAGTAACGTTACAGGGGAAGGACAGTGTCTCAGGTGATACTCTGTGTAGTAAGAATCTGAACTGCTCTATTGCAACTTTCAGGCTGAGGCCAGACTATCCCGGCGCGAACGCTTGCATTTGGCGTTGCGATCACGATCACGCAAAATGCGGAATGCATTTAGTACTTAGTACAATACAGATTAATAACACATCCCCCTATATAAAAGCATCATCACCCTAATATATATTCGGTATATATAGAAAAAAGAGAGGCATGACATGCATCCTCCAACATACTATGTCCCATAATAATCATTGTAGTCAGACCATAACAAGTGCATATAGTATATAATGTAATGGTCTGACTATAATAATATATTATGTGACATAGTGTGTTGGAGGATGCATGTCATGCCCCTCCTTTTTCATATTATATATATATATATACCGGTATATATATTAGAGTGATGATGCTTTTATATAGGAGATGTGTTTTTAATCTGTATTGTACTTTATATGAGAATACACTGATGGTAATAAAGTATAGGACTGTTTTCCTCCCACGCAATTGTAGTGTTGCCCGTACTTAACCACTACTTTTTTCTCGTATTGTATTATTTCTTATTTAATTAGTGGGGGTGCACCACGTTTGTGTGGTATTATTGATATTTATACGTCCAGCAACTAGTGCCCAACACATTCTTGATTTAATCTGCATTTAGGTGACTTGGTGGCTGCTCCTCCTTCCCCCTCTCCAAGGTTTCCTGCATTTGGTAACACCTCCTGTGTGCCAATCTTATTTGGCACCAGTCCCATCGATGAGATATGGCAAACATCTCAAGCAGCAAAGAATCATGGGAAGCAGGAAGAAAGAAGCATCAATAAAAAAAATCGTTTTAAGGTACTTGTTAGCATACCAAAATGAAAATACATCAGGTCCTCAGTACACCTATAGACCAAACTATCATTAGAATTTCATTCTCCTTTAATGTGTGAACAGGGATTTAATGAAATATAATGTGTTTGCTATGCTTTCCTTCCTCTCGTTATTTCCAAGATGCAACGTGCCAATGTTTCAGATCTAAAACGTTTGACATAAACATGAAACCTTATATTATTTTTTTTTAATGGCATAAAAATCCTTTTAAAATAACGTTCACTTTCTAGAATTAAAATATACCGCGGTGTAACACGAAAAAATATACTTACGTCACACTTTATTAAAGGGAAACTAAACTTCATTAATTACATGAAATCTGTAGATTTTATTCACAGATAGTGAGAACACTTATTCCAACTTCCCTGTGTGCTATCAGTTTATGTTTAAATGAATCCTAATAAATAGAATAATAGTTTTATAAAGGGTTAAACCCCCTTTATTTGCCGTACCGAGAGTTAGAAACTCAAACTTATCGAGTCCGAACGGACTCGGACTTCTCAAACTATCCCAGACCTGGATTTCTGGACTTTCAATATTTCTGGACTTACTATGGTAAATCAATAACTATCGAATTTACGGACCGTTCGCTAACCCTAGAATGTATCGTTCGCTAATCCTCGAAGTACGTTCATTTTCTCTAACCCTCGAATGTACAGATCAGTTTGCTAACCCTCGAAAGTAGCGTTCATTTTTGGTAATCCTCGAAAGTATTGATTGATTTTGGGAATCCTCGAATTTATGGTTCAATTTCGCTAACCCTCGAAAGTATCATTCGGTAACCTCGAATTCGCTGTAACCCTCGAATGTAGCTTGCGCAAACCCGACAATTGCTCGCGTCGTGTTTAATAAGTGTTTTAACAAGTTTGGTGACAGTGACTGTTCCCAGACCATTTCCCAGGTGCCACAGCCATTTACAGTAAGTTACCATTGTTAGTTTAGCTGGAAATCCCCGGACTTTTCGAACTATCACTCCCCATTCACTTTAATGGGTCCGAATTTGAACTTTCGAACTTTATATAGTTCGACCATCTCTAGCCAAAACCCGTCTTTCTCACAACTATCCTATGAACCAGCTAAGGACAATCAATACCATTTTTATTGCAAAAATCCCAAACAATGAACACAAAACTTATTTTCTTAAAATTATATCCCTTTCCCTCATACAGAAAACTGTTTGGTGTGCTCATTGTATAGCTAAATAAGATATCTCCAAATTACTTATGGTTCCTCTTAATGTACTTTACCAGTGATAAATCTTTTAAAACAGGTCCACAGTTTAACCATGTAACAAGATAACAAGGGACCCACAGGGTTGTCTGAACATGTATGAAAAATTAGAGGCAGGAGGAAAAGTTCTCAGAGATGTTCATCCACTCTGACCCATTGCGGTTATATGGAGGTCCCTGACCCATTGCTGTTAATGGAGGTCCATAAGCCCTTGATGTTTAATGGAGGTCCCTGACCACCTTGATGTTATATGGAGTCCCTGACACCTTGCTGTATATGGAGTTCCTGACTCATTGCAGTTAATGGAGGTCTCTGACACCTATTGTTATAAGGTCCATCTGATACCTTACTGTTATATGCAGTCCCTGAACCCTTGGTGTTATATGGAGGTCCTGACCCTTTGTTTATATAGAAGTCCCTGAACCATTGCTGTTATTGGAAGTCCCTGACTCTTTGGTGTTATATGGAGGTCCCCTTTTCCTTGCTGTTATATTAAGGTCCCTTGCGCTTATTCTTTCTTATATGGAGGTCCCTGACCCCTATTCTTATATGTAGGTCCCTGACCCTTGCTGTTAAATTCTGATTGGGACACATTCCAAGGTATTTATTGCTACTGATGGATTTCACAGATATACCATGACCTTAATGAATGAGAACCTTCACAAGTGTTTCGCAAGAACGTCTTTAAAATATATTAAAGTCTAGTACAAACAAAATGAAATTTAAAAGACAGTCTGACAATATTGAGCTGAGTAGAATAGATATGGATATAAGGAAAGGGCATCAATGGAAATAGCAAAATATGAAATTTAATTAGAGTTATTTTATTTAGTTTTCTGACACTGGTAATAATTTCTATTTTTGACTTTTGTCTTTCCTCATGACATATCCTTTAGAGTTCATGGTGGGTCTGAACAATATAATGAAACATTTGGGGATAACAGACAGATTCAACTGCCCAGTAGAAGACAGATGGCAAAGACCCCATAGCTGTGGTGTACATTCCCCTCACTGAGATAGGCCGGGATAAAGGACACCCAGACACTGAGGAAAGCCAACATACTGAATGTGATCAATTTGGCTTCATTAAAACTGTCAGGGTCTTCTGGCCAAGAAGGCAACAATAAAACTAATGGTGGCCAATAATCCAAGATATCCCAGCATGCACCAGAAGGCAGTGGGTGAACCTTCATTACAGATAATTATAATGACTCCGGCTTTGGTGATAGTGTCAAGTTCAGGAAATGGAGGGGAGAAAATCACCCAGAAGACACACACACACAATTGGATAAAGACACTGAATATAATGACACTGTAGGTCACCTTCACCCCTGTCAGTTTTCTCAAGCCTGCTTCCGGGTTTGGTGGCATTAAAAGCAATGACAACGATCATGGTTTTGGCCAGAACACAGGAGAACACAGAGTGAAAACACCGTCCCAAATGCCACCGGCGGAGGATGACACTTTACCGTCTGTGGGGAACCGATAAAACCTAAAGAACAAAGGAAACACATGAAGAGAGAAAACAATAGAAGACAACTAATGAGAAGTTTTGGCTCGGACAATGGGTGTTTTTTATGGTGGATAAAAATCCCCAAAATAATCAGAGGGAACAAAGAAGATAAAGTGGACACGCTACTAAACTGTAACCCAAAGTTCCTCATAGGACAGGAATTCTATTCTATTGGTCTTGGTGAACATCTGTCCTGCTGTACATTGGGCCACGTGTCCCAGGAACATGGTTGACATTCCACGGCATCTGGAGAACAACATTGAAATGAAGTTTATTATATAAATAGAGGGAATGTTTTACACGAGTAACAATGAAATTATAACAGAACCTGTTTGGTTGGAAATCTGTCCCTGGGGACACCGAGCACATTCATAGCAGCAAGAGGGTTTCCTGGTAATGAGACTTCCATGACCCTGGGACACAGGTTGGGCTGCATGTGGAAGGAGGAACCTGATACATTTAACAATAATTAGTGGTTATGTTATTTCAATGGATAGTATTAATTATAAACATAATGGGATTTAAGCCTGTAAATGTAAAACTGACATCCAAGTAAAGTGAGTTCCATGATAATGTTTTAAATGAAGTAATTACTAGAATGAAATGACTGATATTGTTGCATGTTTTAAGAAACGTCGCATTAACGCAGTGCTCTGCCACAAACACAAAGGAATTATGATGTCATTTTCTGTTTAAAGGACAACTAAAGCTTCAGAAAAACACAGATTCCAGAAGGCAGAACACCTTGAAATAAAAGCAGTTCCTGTGTCTTACCTCTCGTTTCAATGTTTTGGTGCTGGGAAACTTACCTTTGTGTTTTATTTCCTAACCTACTAGCACCACACAGTGTTGTCGCTGACTATTGTGTTCTTTGCACATGCCCAGTTCTAATCTACTGCAGGAACTTGTTACAGCAGGACACGCCTACTAGTCATCTCTAGCCAATCCTTTTACAGTCTACTGTATATAAGGCAGGGACCATGTGACTAAAGTCAGCAGGTGTGGCCAGACACAGTTATCGTATCCAGTTCTTCACGGGGTTACATTTACTTTAATGCCATTTACTGTAGTGAGATTTTACTGTTTATTTGTGTTCTGGGAAGGATGCGTTCAAATTATGTAAAATAAAAATTTTGGTTTAGTTCCCCTTTAAACTAAATTTAAAACGGGGCAGGAGTTGGGGACCGTTACTATCATTCTCAATAAAAGTTAAATATACAGAATTTGACAGCCATTACCTGTATTTTCTTGTCCGCCCATATCATTTTAGAACTGTCTATATCAATGTTCTGCCATTAGTTGCATTAAAATCAAAACTTCCAACTACAACATGCTCCAGTGTGCCCTTTGCATTCGATGCCAATTCACAATGTCATAAACTGCTGGAGGGTTTCCCTTTCCATCAAAAAAGATCGAATTCCCATTTTATCCACAAACATGACTTTTTGACATAGTAGAAAAGCTATAAAGTAAACAAAAGTATAGTAGGGTCAAATATTAAATAAATGCTTCAGTGTGTAGGGAACTGATAAACTAGTTACCCTTTAGTCTTTTTGTTCTGGCAGTTCAGAATTTGGCCACTAGACAGTGCTTGGCTTTTTATACTGTAAAAGAATAAGAAGCCAAGCAGACATTGCTCAGCCTCTCTTTTTACTTCCTGGAGTTTCCCCTGCGGATATGGAAGAGCCAGGGGACCTTAGATATCAGGTAGGCCCAGTAAATGTGAAATTAGATTCTGTTATAGATCACCCCAGGAGTGATAGATAGGAGTAGGGTAGCTAGTGAGCAGCCTGAGCTCCAACAAAAATATTTATAGACTAGAGTCCTGGGTATAGCATCCCAAGAATAGGGACATAGTGCCAGACTAGGGGTTAGAAGATTCCAATACAGTGACCTGAGAGCTGGGGTGGCACTAACAAGCTGATTGATATTTATACTGTTTCTGATCCTCTGGTTTGTGAGTATTTATGTGATATCTGTGCCTGTTATGTCACCTCTATTGTGCTAATTGCAATGCTTTATTAATATTGTTCAGTTAATAAATAAGATACTGTTTAAGTTCAAGAACCACTGGCGCCATTTATTGCATTCTACCTAGAGTGGTAGTTCACAACAACACCTGCCTCCAACTATGTGAGGGCCCAATCCTGATAAATAAGAGTCTTGTTCATAGAATTTGATAAGCTTACAGTCTCTGGCAAATTAAGTACCCATTTTACTATCGCCTTACAAGTGTATAGTGACTTACATGCCAAGGCAAAAAAGTAGAGATGTTGGCACAGTCCTGCCAAAGAAAGGACCATTCCCAGGTTTGCAGTTAAGAACTGCTGCAGGGCCCATGCATAGAATAACAGATGTGTAAACATTGAGAGACGCACGGTGATACTGTTCTGTCATCAGATTCTCAGCCTTCTCATTTCCTGTACATGTTTTCATGTTGGTTTATTGTCCTCCAAGGTCTCTTGAGGGAGCCACTCACATGAGAAGGTTTGCTTCAAAATTCCATTAGAAATGCATCACTAAGATAGTTGGATGGCTTTATCTTACTGAGATATGTATGGAAATTTGGCATTTTCCTTGATGAATAGCTAATCCAACAGTGCCCAGTAATATCCCCCGATATCGCTCTGTAAGGAATAAACCGGAGGTGGCCCAAGATTCACTGGCAATGAAGATATTTCCGGTCACATTCTGCTTTAGCAGTTCTTCCACAACAATCAAAAAATCATCAGCTAGCTATCACAACCACAACCTTTGCGGTAGACTTTTTGATAAACCTGGGCAAGGTAAGGAGCATTCATTTTAAAGTTTCCATTAAATATATACTAGCAAAAGCCACACAAGCTCCTCCATTTTATTTCCTGTGTTGTCATCTGAGCCCAAACTGTCCATAATCATTATCACTGACCAAAATGCCAACCCACGACCACAAAATAAAAGATCAGATCAGCCAAACCTTTCACTGGAATTCATCACTGGGAATCGTTCGGAAAAAGGAAGGGAACAGGTTACGATCATCTGAGAACAGGACTGGTTGCAAAATAAACTGATCTAGTAATCAAAATAAAGAAAGAAAATCAAGGTAATTAAATAAAACAGAAACCTTCACATTAAATACTAATATTATACCTAATCAGGGAGATTCAATAAAAGTTCTTATCTTTTGAAATGGTGTCTAATTTGCCCAACCAATCAGAACTTATGTAACATTTGAAAGCTAACATCTGATTGGTTGGGGCAAAATTAGCCCATTTTAAAAGATAAGCAGGGTTATTCAATAAAAGTTCTATCGTTTAAAACGGTGCTAACCGATCAGAACTTTTTAGGGCAACTGTCGTCTCAAAACAAGTTAGGGTTAAATGAAAGCCTACGAAGCTAATGAGTTACAGCATCTTGAGTAGTGGGAACAGTTTCCAACACGTAACGCCGGCGCTCCAAAAAACACTTCCATCAATGTACCGTCTCCCTCTCAGTCAGGCTGCAAACATACACAAAACAGAGCCCCACGGCATAACATCCAATGGGGACAGAAAGGAAGCGGGCAGCGGTCTTCAGTAAAACATCATAAATCTCTTTATTTCGAGATCTTTTAAAATCATCAACCTCAGTTAAAGTTGCAAACAAACGGACTAACGGACAAAAAACAATGTGAAATGTGAAAAAAGGGTACCCCACCCCCAACTGCCATGTTAGTTTTGTTTAAAAAAAAACAAAAAACTGCACTAATAGACTTACGATCCCTCATTCCCTTTGCTCTCTACATAGGCAGACGCCGCATCTGTGATTTTCTGACCCTCAGCCAATAACAGATGCGGCTGACGGTCCAGCCCGTTTGCAACTTGCAATAAAACAATTAATTTTTTTTGTCCATTTTCATTCCTGTAGAGTGGTCCTACCTTAGAGACCTCGGATAAAAACCAGGGAGAAATGCATGTTACCAATCCAATCCAGTTAATAAACACTGCTGCACGTATTTCCGTGCAGAAAAGGGAAAAACAGACCTGGTGCAAACCAGCCCTTAAATTCTGATTACCTGCTCTGCGATATTCCCTACTTTGCTTCAGTTCCTTCAAGCAGGACCCTCTCCTAGTTGGCTAATACCTCCAGGTTTTTAGATCCCTCACACTCAACTGGTGTTTCTGAGACTTCCAGTTTCCTCCCAGTTGGCTGGTTTTCCAAAGCTGGGTACTCACCGGCCTATTATTTGTCCAGACCGAGTGTTTGCTGCGAGTGAGTGCTGGACCAGGACAAATGACTGTCGGTCGCGGCTATAGTGGCTGCAACTGATCGTGAAGTCCCATAGGGAACTACATGATCTCCCGTGATTTACCAACAGACCCAATTGCCTGTTTGAATGGGTAACCGAGCTTGGCCGTGGTCAGCCGCCCCAAACCAGCAGATATTTTCGTCTGACTGACCAATAGTGGCGAGGATCGGTGAGTTGGCCGGTCTTTCCTTCAGTTGGGGCATGTTGCCCCGCAACAGCACAGCCAAAGATTAAAATGTTGATTCTTTCCTTTTGGTTTGTTGCAAGCTCTGGTTTAATTCTATGATTGGCCAGTTTTTCACTTGCAGCTTCTTTCTTAATTGGTCCATCTGCCTTTTGTATGTCTGTATGTATAGTCTATTAATAAAGCGACACTTGGGGACGCAGCACAAAATACAATAAAGTCATCCAAGGAGGATAAATACATAGATTTTTATGCACTGTCAGTTGATTCTTGCAGATATCTGTAGTTTGTTTCTTGTTAATGACTTGGCTTGCTGACCTTGTTCCTGAACTGCCTCAACTGGCCATTCACATGTGATTTGACTGCCCTTCTGTGGAACCCTTTTTTACTTTCCCTATTTTGACTTCTGTTTATGTCCTTTAGCTATGTTCCTGACACAGCTTTCAGGTCATCCATCTGTGCTTCATTTTTTTCTGCATCACTGTTACTGTTTGACAATTTTACTGTTCTCTGTCATCTCCTGTGTGTTCCTGTACCTTTTTCCTCTGTAATGACACTTTGCACCATGTCAAGTGAGGCATTGGTTGCATCTTGGAAAATAGAGGCCTGACTTGGTGAAGATATCAGTGGTGAAGACTGGGGTCTCAGTAATGAATATTTACATTCAGTATGTTGGCTTTCCTCAGTGTCTGGGTGTCCTTTATCCCAGCCTATCTCAGTGCGAGGGGAATGTACACCACAGCTATGGAGGTCTTTGCCATCAGTGTCTGGGTGTCCTTTATCCCAGCCTATCTCAGTGCGAGGGGAATGTACACCACAGCTATGGAGGTCTTTGCCATCTTGTCTTCTACCTGGGCAGTTGTAATCTGTCTGTTTATCCCCAAATGTTTCATTATATTGTTCAGACCCAACATGAACACTAAAGAATATCTTATGACGAAAGACAAAGGTCAAAAATAAAGATTAACTGAAAGTTTCACTTACAATTTTGACTGTTTGTGTACATGATGATGAACAAAACAGTGTTCCGGTGACCTAAGACAGGGGCTAAACAGTGCCAAATTAAACATAATGGTTGAAGATTTCTACAGATGAATGATATTTGTATTGGTTTTTAGATTTCAAGATGAGCAGAAGAAAAGAGGAAATTAGGTCTCCATTAATTATTGTTGAAAATAAAAAAAAGAGAGACAATAATATGGCTCCTATATATTAAACCTCTTTCTATGTTTTACCTGATCATTACTGTAAACCCCATGTTATTCTAATTTTTAATCCAGTCAAATAATCGGTGCCATGGGTATAATTATCGTGTCTTACAACACTGAAGCATAAACAAGTGTCCATTGAATAGCCAAAAAATACCTTCCAACCCCAAAACCTAGTTAATAACAGCCCGATGCAATGAGAGCCACTATCAGGAACCTGGTGCAAACACGTCGGCGGTACTATATGCCAAAGTGCCGGTATCTACTCGCTATCAGCTGGCGTTTAAAGTTGCGCAATAGAACAACGCTTTTGGCATATAACTTCCGCGTTAGCCAGGCAGCCACCACAATGAAGGAGTTTAAGTCACGCTAACCGATATAACATCGATTAGTGTGACTTAAACTGTAGAACAGGAGAGGTGGGTGGGCCTCTTGGTGCATCGCCCTGTTAGTGTTTGCAGGTGCTGGTGAATTCCCCTGATACGGCCATGAACTTAAACTAAAAATAAGTTTATTACAGTTCTGTACAAAACTGCTCTCCACTTCAGGGACATACACGTGGACTCCGGCAATGTAAATATTTTGCCTCCTGGGTGGTTAGGTTTATCAAAAAATCAAAGTTTAAAAACCTCCATATCCTTTCCATATCCGATTCCTTAGGATAGGAAATAAGGTAACTCTAACAGCTATCAGAGAACTACTAAATGAGAACTATACAACTATATAATTTAACAACACCGCCACTGTAGCCAAAACAGCTGATCACACAACATTAAACACACGAGTGATCAGCTGTTTAAAAACAGCCCCCCGATGGTGGGGGCTGCTGTAGCATGGGTACTCTACTGCTAAGCTGCTGGTTTGGCCCTGCACCCTTTCAGGCTCCCAGACATAATCAATGGGAGAAGGTGTTTTGCAAGGAGCACATCTTCCTACTGGACAATCAATCTGGGAGGAGACCTAGAGCAGCAGTACAAGACAGACTTTCAGAGCTTGGTATGGAGAAATGAGTAAACTCAGGGGAGAGTTAGGGTCTCTCACTGGGTACTATAAGTGGAGGGAGGGTGGTTCAGAGGGATATTGTTGCCCTTTAAATCAGCTGTATATTTGTGCTCAGCTGTATATTTGTGCAAGCCACGAGAAGTTTTTACTTCCCTACCTTTAACCCCTTTTAATGCCTGCTGATTTTTTTCATTTGGTGGTTTCTTTTAAATGGATTTTATTTTAGGTTTTAGTTTTTTTTTACTAGGGTTGAAATGTAATGTATGTTACAGAAATCAAATACGATTTCTATTGTTAAATGAATTCCTTTAGCACATAGATTGGAACGGTATTTTGTCAGGCAACGATACTACAGAATTGGGCGGCTTTTATAGGGTATGAAACGTATCGTACTCTTACATATATACCCTTAGGAAACAAAGGCAGAAATATCTGGCCCTTGTGTAGCTTAATTCTGAGGTTACAATAGGTAAAAGTGAAACTGTAATAAGGATTAAGGAATAAAAAACTCCCATTGTAGCAAGTAACTCACCGCTCCAAGTTTTTTTTTTTTTAAATCCTCTTTATTTGTTCCAATTTAAAACGATATATATATCCACATACAGAGGACTCACCGCTCCAAGAAACTTGGAGCGGTGAGTTACTTGTTACAATGGGAGTGTACCATGCTGTGCATCGGCCTTTGTTTTTTCTTCCTTAGTATCTACGGGGAATAGACACCCCGGGACGCTATCACGTGGGTTACCCCTAAAGGACCTGGAGCAGGTGAATGTGGGAAGCCATTGCTTAACTGTTGTTGTAATAAGGATTATAAAAAAAGCAAAAGTTGGCAAAAAATTTAATCCGGAGTAAGAATAAATTAAAAACAATAAGGACGGAGAATGTGGGAACATTAAAGGGTATCTATACCCTAGAAAAATCAAATGTATCAAGATACAGCAAGATCCCTCTACTTCAAAACTTTTTTCGAATTTTAAATTGGTGCACACCGGAGATTCAAGAGTCCGAACTCACTTCATAGGTAAAAACCTCACTTTATTCAGGCACAATACGCCATGCACAGACAAACTTGAAGAGATCCCGCCTTACATGTTTCGAGCCCGCACCGGCTCTTACTCATAGGCCCAGTGCAGGCTCGAAACACGTAAGGCGGGATCTCTTCAAGTTTGTCTGTGCATGGCGTATTGTGCCCGTTTCGGGAAGCTGTGCCCCCTGCTTTCCATTTGTTTAAAGGGGATGTTCACTGCAAAAACTAAAATTTAACCCACTGCTAGCCCCACCGTCAAGAGTAGGAGCTGTCTGTGTGTCATCCTTGTCCTCCTGGAGGACCCCAGGAAAATTTAACCCACTGCTAACCCCACTGTGAAGAGTAGGAGCTGTCTGCGTGTCGTCCTTGTCCTCCGGGAGGACCCCAGGAAAATTTAACCCACTGCTATCCCCACCCCGTGAAGAGTGAGCTTTCTGCGTGTCATCGTTGTCCTCCGGGAGGACCCCAGGAAAATTTAACCCACTGCTAGCCCCCAGTGGTTATTGTACGGGCAACACTACAATTGCGATGGGAAAACATCCTATACTTTATTACAATCATCAGTGTATTCTCATTAAAGTACATACAGATTAAAAACACATCTCCTTATAAAAGCATCAATCACTCAATAATATATATACCTACCGGGTTATATATATATATATATTGAAAAAGGAGGGGCATGACTGCATCCTCCACCACTATGTCCAATAATATATTATTATAGTCAGACCATTACAATTATATCTATATGCACTTGTTATGGTCTGACTACAATATATATTATGTGACATAGTATGGTTGGAGGATGCATTCATGCCTCTCTTTTTTCATATATATACCAGAATATATATTAGGGTGATGATGTCTTTATATAGGGGATGTGTTATAATCTGTTTGTACTAAGTACTAAATGCATTCCGCATTTGCGTGATCGTGATCGCAACGCCAAATGCAAGCGTTCGCGCCGGGATAGTCTGGCCTCAGCCTGAAAAGTTGGCAATAGAGCAGTTCAGATTCTTACTACACAGAGTATCACCTGAGACACTGTCCTTCCCCTGTAACGTAACTTTAAGATATAACTTTAGGGCGGCATCTTGGTACATTTCAATAAGGTGATTTACAATAAGGTCTATCTAGAAAGGGGGTTTTCTGAGATTACTTTTCCATTGGGATAAAGAAATTAAAGTCTATCATATTATCTTCCCTGAGCAGTTTCTAAATTAAGCAATTGCGTTGAGTTTTCCCTCTGGGCCTCCTGATCAGTTTTAAAAGCTGCTCTCAACGGCCATTCCAAGTTCCCCCACTGATGACTTGTAACGTGGCAATGAATCAGTAAAGGAGTCCACCTATTCTGTGCTAGAAATGATCCTTTTAAGGGCAGATGGACCTTGGATCAGCTGGTTATTCTCATTACATGTATTTTGTGGTGCAGAAACTAGAAATTGTTTAGTCTCTGAAAGTGACTGCAGCTTACCTAATGGAGAACATTGATGGTTATCAGAGCTTCCGTATGACGTTGTTATAGGGGGAACCTTTATGGTTCTGTGGAATATATTTCAAGGAACTTAATTTCACTAGCCAAACCCCCAGAACTTCAATGTCAAAGTAAGTAACAACATGGGGCGAAATTTATATTCGAAATATTTCTGTAACTTATAATGACAAATTGAACCCACCACTGACAGAGTTTGTAATAATTATTCTACCAAATACACGTAGGCATGTTCTGTGCTCTACAGACACTAAAATGTTTAACGTTGCTCTCATAGGCTGTGATTTGATTTCAACATCATTTCTTAAATACTTTTACATTATACTCCATGCTTAAAGACCATAATAGACAGTTCATTGTATTCAACATATTCAGTGCACAGCTGGATTCAAGCTCTGCCAGAAAATAATTCACAAGAACTCCTTGGTGACGTAATATCCTTATTCACACTTATATTTATATAATTATTTGCACAGATAAATCATCCTATGATTAGTATGTGTCTTTTAATATTGCCACTGTATGGTATATATTTATTTTAAAGGGCAGTCCAACCCCCAAATAAATTTAACCCACTACTGGCACAACTGGGTAGTGTAAAAAAAAAAATCCTTAAATCTCTGTTCCAAAGGGTTCTCAGCAGCGCTTGTCAAAATCCCAGAAAGGAGGGATTAGGAGGTGTCTTTCTGTGTAAAAGGTTTCCACCTAGTGAAAATGCGCGGGAGGTGTAAGTATGATTCAGAGGTTTATTAGAAATCTAAACTGGCGGTTGGGGGTGGCATGTAAGGTACGGTATATGAAATGTTGTAATTGAGGGTGGACATGCCCTTTAAGTTAAAAAGACAATAATCAACAAGGTTCAACCCTTCATGCAACACCCAACCTTTTACCAAAAAAACACACTCTTGGACGGATCACCATCACCTACTTCACCCAACGCAAGGACATATCAATTAATATATACACCTATGGACATAATTATATAGTATCAGGCCCAGTCAGGTAGGATCAACTTGAAATCTTAGAACCTGTCACCACAGACAGGTATAAGTAATCATATAGTTTAACAATGGAAAGAGGCACGAACTCTAAAATAAATTCAACTGCCTAATAATCGTGTTGATAAACCACACGTTTCGGGGAAAGGCGTTTGCCCCCCTGCTTTTCCATTTGTTTTTAAGGGGATTTTCACTGCAAAAACTAAATTTAACCCACTGCTAGCCCCCACCTCAAGAGTAGGAGCTGTTGTGGTCATCCTTGTCACTCACTGGGGACCCCAGGGAAAACTTTAAAACCCACTGTAGCCCACCGTGAAGAGTAGGAGTCTGTTGCGTGTCGCCTGTCCTCCGGGAGGACCGCCAGGAAAATTTAACACCACTGCTACCCACCCCGTGAAGAGGGAGCTTGTCTGCGTGTTCATCCTTGTCCTCCGGAGGACCCCAGGAAAATTTAAACCGCACTGCTTAGCCCCACCGTGAAGAGTAGGAGCTGTCTGCGTGTCAATCGTTGTCAAACCCCCAACAATCCCAGAGCTAAGGCAGAGTCAACCAACAACAATCCTAGCTAAGGCAGAGTCAACACCAACAACCCATAAGCTAGGCAAGACGCAACACCTAACAAATCAATCGCTAAGCGAGTCAACACCAACAATCCCATAGCTAAGGCAGAGTCAACACCAACAATCCCATAGCTAAGGCAGAGTCAACACAACAACAATCCCATAGCTAAGACACAGTCAACACACCAACAATCCCATAGCTAAGGCAGAGTCAACACCAACAATCCTATAGCTAAGGCAGAGTCAACACCAACAATCCCATAGCTAAGGCAGAGTCAACACCAACAATCCCATAAGCTAAGGCAGAAAGTCAAACACAACAAATCCCATAGCTAAGGCAGAGTAACACACAACAATTCCATAGCTAAGGCAGAGTCAACACCAACAATCCCATAGTAAGGCAGATGTCAACACAAACAACATCCCATAGATAAGGACACAGTCAACCAACAATCCCATAGCTAAGGCAGAGCATACACCAACAACTCCATAGCTAAGGCGAGTCAAACACCAACAATCCCATAGCTTAAGGACAAGTCAACACACAACAATCCCATAGCTAAGGCAGAGTCCAACACCAACAATCCCCATAGCTAAGACCCAGTCAACAGCCAACAATCCCATAGCTAAGACACAGTCAACACCAACAATCCCATAACAACAATCCCATAGCTAAGGCAGAGTCAACACAGCAACAATCCCAAAGCAAAATCTGCCATGTGGGTTTAGGGAATTCCAATCTCCCTGGATAGCTTTGTACAATTATGATCTGCTGTTTGTTTCCCCCTAAGACTCCCTATTAACACTGTATAAAATCTGCATCCTTTGCCCATCCCGGCATTTGTGACATTGCTTGTCAATGGAAATGACATTCTGCATTAAAGGTGACACTCCGTAAGAGGCAGATGGGTCTCACAATCTGCTGGTTTATTCTCCATACTGCAAGGGTTTTGTATGCAGTCACCACTATTAACGTGCACAGCTCTTCTCTCTCCAATAGCAGCTGCAGTTCGCCCGACCAGAATATCATTGGCCGGTTGAGCCACCCTGGTGACATTGTCATTGGGGGAACCTTTATGATCCACGTGGAGGAAGTCTACAAGGATTTCAGTTTCACTACCAGCCCCCCAGAACTCCAGTGTGAGAAGTAAGTAACATAATCCTGCAGGTTTGTTTCTCAGGCTCTTCTCTTTGTCTTTCAATACAAGAGACAGAAGCAAACAAAGCCCTGTCTGTTCTGTTTCGCACCTCTCTTTCCTATTCCTGTCTGTGTTTTACAGAAGGTACTAAAAGTAAAGAGGAAGCTTGGCAGAAGCAGTTTTCCTTATGCTAGAGCTTATCACAGAAACATTATAGGGAGGTAGGAACTACCAGCCCTATCTCCCTGCCCCTAGCACTATACATTTTTTAAACTAGTAAACACAGTACAGTAGTTCTCCTTATGAAACTTTCATCTTGTTCTGTACGTTCCTTACAGTTCTATATACTGTACATTCCTTACAGTTCTATATACTGTACGTTCCTTAAAGTTCTATATACTGTACATTCCTTACAGTTCTATACGTACTGTCCTTACAGTTCTATATACTGTACATTTCTTACACGTTCTTATACTGTACTTCCACAGTTCTATATACTGTAGCATTCCTTACAGTTCTATATACTGTACGTCCTTACAGTTCTATTAACTGTACATTCCTTACATTCTATATACTGTACATTCCATTACAGTTCTATATACTGTACATTCCTTACAGTTCTATATACTGTACTATTTTTACAGTTCTATATACTGTACGTTCTTACAGTTCTATATACTTGCATTCCTTACAGTTCTATATACTGTACGTTTTACAGTTCTATAACTGTACATCCTACAGTTTCTATTTTTTTTTTACTGTACATTCCTTACAGTTCTATATACTGTACATTCCTTACAGTTCTATATATGTACATTTTACAGTCTATATACTGTACGTTCTACAGTTTATATACTGTCATTCCTTACAGTTCTATATACTGTACGTTCCTTACAGTTCTATAACTGTACATTCCTTACAGTTATATATACGTATCTTACAGTTTATACTGTACAGTCCTTACAGTTTATATACTGTACGTTCCTTACAGTTCTATATACTGTACAGTTCCTTACAGTTCTATATACTGTACGTTCCTACAGTTCTATATACTGTACATTCTACAGTTCTATAACTGACGTTCCTTACAGTTCTATATACTGTACATTCCTTACAGTTCTATAACTGTTACATCCTTACAGTTTTCTTATACAATGTACATTCCGTACATTTCTATACACTGTACATTCTTACAGTTTCTATTACATGTACATTCCTTACAGTTCTATATACGTACATTCCTACAGTATATATGTAACATTCTACAGCTCTATACTGTACATTCCTTACAGTCTATAAATGTACGTTCCTTACAGTTCTATATACTGTACATTCATTAAATTCGATCTGTACATTCTTTACAGTTCTATATACTGTACGTTCCTTACAGTTCTAATACTGTACATTCCTTACAGTTATATATACTGTACAGTTCCTTACAGTTTCTATATACTGTACGTTCTTTACAGTTCTATATACTGTACGTTCCTTACAGTTCTATATACTGTACGTTCCTTACCGTTATATACTGTACATTCCTTACAGTTCTATATACTGTACATTCCTTTACAGTTCTATATACTGTATATATCCTACAGTTATATTATACTGTACGTTCCTTACAGTTTATATACGTACGTTCCTTACAGTTTCTATATACTGTACATTCCTTACAGTTCTATAACTGTACATTCTTACGTTCTATATACTGTAAATTCCTTACAGTTCTATATACTGTACATCTTACAGTTCTATATACTGTATACATTCCTTACAGTTCTATATTCTTACGTTCCTTACAGTTCTATATACTGTACATCCTACAGTTCTATATACTGTACCTTCTTACAGTTCTATATACTGTACATTCCTTACAGTTCTATATAATGTACTTCCTTACAGTTCTATATACTGTACTTCTTACAGTTCTATATACTGTAATTCCTTACAGTTCATATTTACTGTACATTCCTTACAGTTCTATATAATGTACATTCCTTACGTTCTATATACTGTACATTTCCTACAGTTCTATATACTTACATTCCTTACAGTTCTATATACTGTACTTCCTTACAGTCTTATACTGTACATTCCTTACAGTTCTATATAATGTACATTCCTTACAGTTCTATATACTGTACATTCCTTACAGTTCTATATAATGTACATTCCTTACAGTTCTATATACATTCCTTACAGTTCTATATACTGTACGTTCATGACAGTTATTATATGTTCATTCCTACAGTTCTAATATACTGACATCCTACAGTCTATTATAATGTACATTCCTTTACAGTTCTAATACTGTTAAATTCCTACAGTTCTATATAATGTACATTCCTTACAGTCTATATACTGTACGTTCCTTACAGTTCTATATACTGTAATCCTTACAGTTCTATATACGTACGTTCCTTACATTCTATATACTGTACGTTCCTTACAGTTCTATATACTGTACAGTTCCTTACAGTTCATATACTGTACATTCCTTACAGTTCTATATATGTACTTTTACAGTTCTATATAAGTACGTTCCTACAGTTCTATAACTTACAGTCCTTACAGTTTCTATATACGTAAATTCCTTACAGTTCTATATACTGTACGTTCCTTACAGTTCTATATACTGTACATTCCTTACAGTTCTATATACTGTACGTTCCTTACAGTTCTATGATTTAAGTACATTCCACAGTTCTATATACTGTACGTTCCTTACAGTTCGATATACTGTACGTCCTTACAGTTCTATATTGTAAGTTCCTTACAGTCATATACTGTACATTCTTTCAGTTCATACTTAGTTCCTTACAGTTCTATTATGTACATCCTAAGTTTATATAATGAATTCCTTACAGTTCTATATACTGTACATTTTACAGTTCTATATACTGTACATTTCCTTACAGTTCTATATACTGTAAATCCTACAGTTCTATATACTGTACATTTCTTCAGTTTATATACTGTACATTCCTTACAGTTCTAATACTGTACATTCCTTACAGTTCTATATACTGTCATCCTACAGTTCTATATAAATGTACATTCCTTACAGTTCTATATTATGTACATTCCTTACAGTTCTATATAGTACATTCCTACAGTTCTATATAATGTAACATTCCTTACAGTTCATATAATGTACATTCCTTACAGTTCTATATTACTGTACATCTTACAGGTCTATATACTTACATTCCTTACAGTTCTATATATGTACATTCCTACAGTTCTATAATACTGTACATTCCTTACAGTTCTATATACTGTACATATTTACAGTCTATATACGTACGTTCCTTACAGTCTCTATAAAAGTACCTTAAAAGGTAAGGTGATGGTATAAAAAGTAATGCGTCAGGGCCTGACCATAACATAAACAGATGTATATACAGTGAGAGAGGCATGGTGATATTGTTCTATATCAGACTCTTACCTTCTCATTTCCTGTATGTGTATTTATGGTGGTTTTATTGGTGTCCAAAAGTTCTCATGAGAAGGTCCAACAGTGCCTGGTAATATCCCTTATATCCTATCGTGTCTTTTCCTGGTCTTCTTAAAGGAGAATAAAAGTCCCAAGACAATATTGTCTCAATAGACAGAGCACATTCACAAACACACAACAAGCTGTGTCTCATGTCTCCTTTGCTGTGGATGCTGGGTGATTTATGAAAAAACCTGTGTGTACTAAGGGTCAGCTCCCATAATTCACCTTATCTGGGAACATCCAGCTAAGTGTCGCCAGACACTTCACAGGAAAATGCAGTCTTGCTTCCTGGAAGCTGACAGCCAATCATGTTACAGCTCAGAGCCCTCCCTCTGACACAGAACACAGATACCAGTGCATTTTTTGTGTAAAACATTAGAAATGCTCCTGTCCCTAACAATGATAAATTCCTTTCTTTACATACAAAAAAGAAAGTAATCTTTGCAGTGTATGTCTTTCTAGCACGGATGAAAGAAACAGAACATTTAAATTTCAACAAAAAATAAAAGTAAGTATGGGGAATCGAACCAGCAACCTTCTATTCTGTGGTCTTTCTAAAAAGAAAGCTTTCTCCTCTATGCACATGGGTCAATAAGTAACAGCCAGTACATGTAGAGTCTTTATCTTTTGCCAGACACTATTAAAACAAAAAAAGGAAAAAAGGGAACATGGGAATCAACCTGTGTCCAATAGTCAGATTTTTTTCCTAACCCAGCACTTTAGCAGAACAACACCACAGGTGAACTCTCAATCAATGAAGTAAATGCAAGTAAAATCAGTTAACTATTTGTATCGCTACGGAAGACTGTCAGCAATTTCATGGTTGGTAAATAAATAACAGAGCTGCTATATATAAAGTTTGTACATATGTAGAAACTTTTTATTTTTCTAGAAACATGGGAAAAAACAAACAAAAAAAGCACTAAACTCAGGCGAGTAGACCATGTTATATTGTTTCATAAGTAAACTAGGAGATTTGAACATAGAGACAGTGAATCCTGGGGTCAGGGGCGTGGCTCTTTGAAGCCAACATGGGCTATGAGTTGTATTGGCAACAACATGGAAGCCTCCTTTGTTACAGAATCTATACTTATATCTACTAAATGCAAAAAACAGAGAAAAATCTTTCAACGTGTAGGTCCTTGGGGAGAAAAACTTTCACATTAGGATCCGAAAAAAAACGAAGTTTAGTTCTCCTTTAAGGGACCTTATTTTAATAGTGATCAGTGAAAAATATGTAGCTTGATACTGATACTTCCCTAAAGAAATCTGTTGCTTGTAACATTATAGAAGTATAATTTCACTCAGTTTAATTTGTTCTTTTCTCTCATAATAGGTTTGATCTTGAGAATTACCAGACTTTGCAAGCTCTATATTTGCATTGGAGGAGATCAACTCAGATCCAGAATTTCTCCTAATGTCCATTGGGCTTCCTTATTTTGACACTTGTGTATTTTAAGAAAAGCAATACAGGGGACTTTCACAATGCTCTCAGGGGGGAAGGAAATAATCCCTAATTATCATTGCCACAAAGCAGCACCCCTTGCTGGTGTGTATGGTGATCTTTGGTCTACATCTTCTATTCTTATGGCACAAATCTTGGGACTCTACAAGATACCCACGGTTAGAATTGCGAGATGCTGTATAGGATTCTCACAATTCATACTATCCATGTTCCTCTATGTAGTAAGTTCACTGCATTTTATTCGGTTAGACCTTCTATGACGGATTTTTTTAAATTTGATGAACACTTTACTCTCATGGTTTAAAGTAAAAAGTCATTGCTGTCCAACATAATTCTAAAAAAAATTCTCTCTCATGCAAATACCCATACTAACAATTATAATATTTCACCAAATGGCTGGGTTAATGTGGGTTTGCACTGAAACATGATGATAGTGCCTTATACAGCACCTCCATGACCACTTTGTGTTTGTGTTTTGTGGTTTATTGGGGGTTATCAATAAAAGTTCTTCAGGGTTATTCAATAAAAGTTCTTATCATTTAAAATGGTGCTAATTTTGCTCCAACCAATCAGATGTTAGCTTTCAAATGTTAAATAAGTTCTGAATGGTTGGGGGAAAACTAGCACTGTTTTAAACGAATAAGAACTTTTATTAAATAACCCTGCTATCTTTTAAAATGGTGCTAATTTTGCCCAACCAATCAGATGTTGCTTTCAATGTTAAAGGGTAACTGTGGTCTCAAATTCTTCCACACTAGCAATAATTATATAAAAAGCCTTCAATTACACCTTCAAAATTAAACCTAAATCACATCTTAGATAAAATGTGTGAGAAGTTATTGCTGGAAAGGTTCAGCAATGTAACTTCCTGGTTGAACTCTTCCTGATTTAAGCCATGTGACCAACTTGTAGTCATGTGATCAGCCTATGTCTGCATTAATAGGCTCCCCTTCTCAACTGTCAATTTTTTCCTCAGGTATTCCTGATTTCCCCATCAATAAGTCTTAACTGAGCATGCTTCTCCCCGGGGGAAAAGGGCCATCAGAAGTCAGGTGATGTCACTCAACCTACTGGAAGCAGGAAATTTGAACATTCACCCCAATGTAATTCTCCCAGGCTCCAGCCAGAGATGTCATTGTGTGGCTAGTGTAAAGGATATACTGCAGGCTTTCATTTAAACATACACAAAAACAGAGCCCCACGGCATAACATCCAATGGGGTCAAAGGAAGCGGGCACGCCGTCTTCAGTAAAAACATCATAATCTCTTTATTTCGGAAACTTTTAAAATCATCAAACCATCACAGTTAAAGTTGCAAACAAACGGACTAACGGACAAAAAACATGTGAACCTTCCAGGCTCACCCGACGCGTTCATGGCCAATAGCCACTTCCTCAGGGGCATGAGGGAGTGTCCTCTCACCAGCTCCATTTAAAGCCAGGTAATTAACCCTTTGTCCCGTGAATCATGTACCAAAATGAAAAAAGAGACACTCTGCAACAGACATGGTATAAAATAAAAAACATTAAAAACAAACTATGACTTATTTATATATCATACCCAAAGAATAGTTAAAAATACATTAGGATGAAAAGTCACAATGGCTAGTATATTAGGCAAAAAAGGTAAGTATTAAATAACAGCAAAAGTTATAAAAAGTTGTTATAATAATGTGCATCAGAGGATAGTAATATATTTTCCAATCGTATATATTTTAATCACAGAAACAACTTAATTCGAAATCTTATTCATACCAATGGGGGCTAAAGTTTCCAACATATAAATCCAGAAAGCCTCCTTCATAACAGGATGGATTCTCTATCTCCCTTACGTACATAATTTCAGCACTGTCAATAATTTGGAATTTAATATTTAGAACACCCCCATGTCGTTCAATAATATGGGTTGATATGGCAGAATCATGTTTTTATTGATCGGCATTGATGTTCTGCTAGTCTTTTATGTACAGATCTAATGGTTTTGCCTACATATTGGCTCCCACAACTACATGTAGCTAAATATACCACATGAGTGGATTTGCAATTGTAATGACGATTAATTTGAAAAGTCTGTTATTACTGCGACTTGTGAATGAATTGGATACCTCAATATTTTACAGATTTTACATTTTTATGCCCACATGGAAAACAACCTTTATAATTAAGCCATGTAGGTTTGGGTTGTATCGGTTGTCTTTACTGTAAAACATACGGGTGAGACTAAAGAACCAACGGATTTCCTCTCTATATATAACCCTCGGTTTGTGAGGGCATAATATCTTTCAAAAGGGGGTTGAGAGTAGAATAGACCAATATTTTGAGGATACCCCTGATTTGTTACTGTCTCTGCTATATGTGGTCACAAAGCCCAGACCCTTACATCTCGGATGACCATTTTTTGTGGCTATTGGCCACGAAACGTGTCGGGTGGAGCCGGAAGGTTCACATGTTTTTTGTCCGTTAGTCCGTTTGTTTGCAACTTTAACTGATGGTTTGATGATTTTAAAGATTCCGAAATAAAGAGATTTATGAGTGTTTACTGAAGACCGGCTGCCCGCTTCCTTCTGTCCCCATTGGAGTTATGCCGTGGGGCTCTGTTTTGTGTATGTTTGCAGCCTGACTGAGAGGGAGACGGTACATTTGATGGAAGTGTTTTTTGGAGCGCCGGGTTACTGTTTGGAAACTGTTCCCACTACTACAGATGCTGTAATCATAGCTTCGTAGGCTTTCATTTAACCCTAACTTGTTTTGAGACGACAGTTGCCCTATAAAAAAGTTCTGATCTGGTTAGCACCGTTTTAAACGATAAGAACTTTTATTGAATAACCCTGCTTATCTTTAAAATGGTGCTAAATTTGCCCCAACCAATCAGATGTTAGCTTTCAAATGTTACATAAGTTTGATTGGTTGGGGCAAAATTAGCACCATTTCAAAAGATAAGAACTTTTATTGAATTCTCCTGATTAGGAATATTATGTATTTAATGCTGAAGGTTTCTGTTTTAAATTTATACCTTGATTTCTTTCTTTATTTTGATTACTAGATCAGTTATTTTGCAACCAGTCCTGTTCTCAGTGATCGTAACCTGTTCCCTTCCTTTTTCCGAACGATTCCCAGTGATGAATTCCAGATGAAAGGTTTGGCTGATCTGATCTTATTTTGGTGGCGTGGGTGGTGGCATTTTGGTCAGTGATAATGATTAGGACAGTTGGGCTTCAGATGACAACAACAGGAAATAATAAAATGGAGGAGCTTTTGTGGCTTTTGTGAGTATATATTTAATGGAAACTTTAAAATGAATGCTCCTTACCTTGCCAGGTTATCAAAAAGTCTACCGCCAAGGTGTGGTTGTGATAGCTGATGATTTTTGATTGTTGTGGAAGAACTGCTAAAGCAGAATGTGACCGGAAATATCTTCATTGCCAGTGAATCTTGGGCCACCTCCGGTTTATTCCTTACAGAGCGATATCGGGGGATTACTGGGCACTGTTGGATTAGCTATTCATCAAGGGAAATGCCAAATTTCATACATATCTCAGTAAGATAAAGCCATCCAAACTATCTTAGTGATGCATTTCTAATGGAATTTGGAAGCAAACCTTTCATGTGAGTGGCTCCCTCAAGAGACCTTGGAGGACAATAAAACCACATGAAAACATGTACAGGAAATGAGAAGGCTGAGAATCTGATGACAGAACAGTATCACCGTGCGTCTCTCAATGTTACACATCTGTGTTATTTTATAGCATGGGCCTGCAGCATTTACTAACTGCAAACCTGGGAATGGTCCTTTCTTTGGCAGGACTTGTGCCAACATCTCTACTTTTTTGCCTTGGCATGTAAGTCACTCACACTTGTAAGGCGATGTAAAATGGGGTGTACTTATTTGCTCCAGAGACTGTAAGCTTATCAAATTCTATGAACAAGACTCTTATTATCAGGATTGGGCCCTCACATATGTTGGAGGCAGGGTGTTGCTGAACTACCACTCTAGGTAGAATGCAATAAATGGGCGCCAGTGGTTCTTAACTTAAACAGTATCTTATTATTAAACTGAACCAATATTAATAAAGATATGCAATTAGCAAAATAGAGGTGACATAACATGGCACAGATATCACATAAATACTCACAAACCAGAGGGATCAGAAACAGTATAAATATCAATCAGCTTGTTAGTGCCACCCCAGTCTCAGGTCACTGTATTGGAATCTTCTACCCTATGTCTGGCACTATGTCCATTCTTGGGATGCTATCCAGGACTCTAGTCCTTACTAAATATTTTTGTGGAGCTCAGGCTGCTCACTAGCTACCCTACTCCTATCTATCACTCCTGGGGTGATCTATAACAGAATCTAATTTCACATTTACTGGGCCTACCTGATATCTAAGGTCCCTGGCTCTTCATATCCGCAGGGGGAAACTCCAGGAAGTTAAAAAGAGAGGCTGAGCACATGTTCTGCTTGGCTTCTTATTCTTTTACAGTATAAAAAGCCAAGCACTGTCTAGTGGCCAAATTCTGAACTGCCAGAACAAAAAGACTAAAGGGTAACTAGTTTATCAGTTCCCACACACTGAAGCATTTATTTAATATTTGCCCTTACTATACTTGTTTACTTTATAGCTTTTCTACTATGTCAAAAATGTCATGTTTGTGGATAAAAATGGGAATTCGATCTTTTTTGATGGAAAGGGAAACCCTCCAGCGTTTATGACATTGTGAATTGGCATCTGAATGCAAAGGGCACACATGGAGCATGTTGTAGTTGGAAGTTTTGATTTTAATGCAACTAATGGCAGAACATTGAATTAGACAGTTCTAAAATGATATGGGCGGACAAGAAAACAGGTAATGGCTGTCAAATCTGTAATTTAACTTTTATTGAGCCAATGATGTAACCGGTCCCCAAACTCCTGCCCCCGTTTTTAATTAGTTAAAGGGGAACTAAACACAAAATTTTATTTTACATAATTTGAACGCCATCCTTCCAGAACACAAATAAACAGTAAAATCTCACTACCGTAAATGGCATTAAAGTAAATGTAACCCCGTGAAGAACTGGATACGATAACTGTGTCTGGCCACCACTGCTGACTTTAGTCACATGGTCCCTGCCTTATATACAGTAGACTGTAAAAGGATTGGCTAGAGATGACTAGTAGGCGTGTCCTGCTGTAACAAGTTCCTGCAGTAGATTAGAACTGGGCATGTGCAAAGAACACAATAGTCAGCGACAACACTGTGTGGTGCTAGTAGTTAGGAATAAAAACACAAGGTAAGTTTCCCAGCACCAAAACATTGAAACGAGAGGTAAGACACAGGTAACTGCTTTTTTTCAAGGTGTTCTGCCTTCGAATCTGTGTTTTCTTGAAGCTTTAGTTGTCCTTAAACAGAAAATGACATCATAATTCCTTTGTGTTTGTGGCAGAGCATGCGTGTATGCGACGTTTCTTAAAACATGCAACAATATCAGTCATTTCATCTCTCCGTAATACTTATTTAAAACATTATCATGGGAACTCACTTTACTTGGATGTCAGTTTTACATTTACAGGCTTAAATCCCATTTATTATAAATTAATACTATCCATTGAAATAACAACCACTAATTATTGATAATGTATCCAGGTTCTCCTTCCACATGCAGCCCAACCTGTGTCCAGGGTCATGGAAAGTCTCATTACCAGGGAAAACCCTTCTGGGTATGAATGTGTCGGTGCCCAGGGACAGATTTCCAACCAAACAGGTTCTGTTATAATTTCATTGTTACTCGTGTAAAACATTCCCTCTATTATATAATAAACTTCATTTCAATGTTGTTCTCCCGATGCCGTGGAATGAGCAACATGTTCCTGGGACACGTGGCCCATGTACAGCAGGACAATGTTCACCAAGACCAATAGAATCCTGTCCTATGAGGAACCTTGTGGTTACAGTTTAGTAGCCGTGTCCATTTATCTTCTTTGTTCCTCTGATTATTTTGGGGATTTTTATCCACCATAAAAAAAACACCCATTGTCCGAGCCAATAACTTCTCTCATTAGTTGTCTTCTATTGTTCTCTCTTCATGTGTTTCCTTTGTTCTTAGGTTTTATCGGTTCCCACAGACGGTAAAGTGTCATCTCGCCAGGTGGCATTTGGGACGGTGTTTTCACTCTGTGTCCCTGTGTTCTGGCCAAAACCATGATCGTTGTCATTGCTTTAATGCCACCAAACCCGGAAGCAGGCTGAGAAAACTGACAGGGGTGAAGGTGACCTACAGTGTCATTATATTCAGTGTCTTTATCCATGTGTGTGTGTGTCTTCTGGGTGATTTTCTCCCCTCCATTTCCTGAACTTGACACTATCACCAAAGCCGGAGTCATTATAATTATCTGTAATGAAGGTTCACCCACTGCCTTCTGGTGCATGCTGGGATATCTTGGATTATTGGCCACCATTAGTTTTATTGTTGCCTTCTTGCCAGAAGACTCCCTGACAGTTTATGAAGCCAAATTGATCACATTCAGTATGTTGGCTTTCCTCAGTGTCTGGGTGTCCTTTATCCCGCCTATCTCAGTGCGAGGGGAATGTACACCAAGCTATGGAGGTCTTTGCCATCCTGTCTTCTACCTGGGCAGTTGTAATCTGTTGTTTATCCCAAATGTTTCATTATATTGTTCAGACCCACCATGAACTCTAAAGGATATGTCATGAGAAAGACAAAGTCAAAAATGAAATTTTACCAGTGTCAAGAAAACTTAAATAAAATAACTCTAATTAAATTTCATATTTGCTATTTCCATTGATGCCTTTCCTTATATCCATATCTATTCTACTCAGCTCAATATTGTCAGACTGTCTTTAAATTTCATTTTGTTTGTACTAGACTTTAATATATTTTAAAGACGTTCTTGGAAACACTGTGAAGGTTCTCATTCATTAAGGTCATGGTATATCTGTGAAATCCATCAGTAGCAATAAATACCTTGGAATGTGTCCCAATCAGAATTTAACAGCAAGGGTCAGGGACCTACATATAAGAATTAGGGGTCAGGGACCTCATATAAGAAAGAATAAGCGGCAAGGGACCTTAATAAAAGCAAGGGAAAAGGACCTCCATATAACACCAAAGAGTCAGGGACTCCCATATAACAGCAATGGTTCAGGGACTTCTATATAAAAACAAAGGGTCAAGGACTCCATATAACACCAAGGGTTCAGGGACCGCATATAACAGTTAGGTATCAGAATAGGGACCTTCATATAACAATAAGGTGTCAGAGACCATCATAACTGCAATGAGTCAGGGAACTCCATATAACAGCAAGGTGTCAGGGACCTCCATATAACACAAGGTTCAGGGACCTCATATAACATCAAGGGCTTATGGACCTCCATATAACAGCAATGGGTCAGGGACCTCAATAAACCGCAATGGGTCAGAGTGGTGATGAACACTCTGAGAACTTTTCCTCCTGCCTCTAATTTTTCATACATGTTCACCGAAACCCTTGTGGTCCCTCTGTTATCTGTTACATGGTTAAACTGTGGCACCTTTTTAAAAGATTTATCATGGTAAAGTACATTAAGAGGAACCATAAGTAATTTGGAGATATCTTATTATGCCATACAATGAGCACACCAAACAGTTTTCTGTATGAGGAAAGGGATATAATTTTAAGAAAATAAGTTTTGTGTTCATTGTTGGGATTTTTGCAATAAAAATGGTATTGAATTGTCCTTAGTGGTTCATAGGATTAGTGTGAGAAAGACGGGTTTTGGCTAGAGATGGGTCGAACTATATAAAGTTCGAAAGTTCAAATTCGGACGCATTAAAGTGAAGGGGAGTGATAGTTTGAAAAGTCCGGGTGATTTCCAGCTAAACTAACAATGGTAACTTACGGTAAATGGCTGTTGGCACCGGAAATGGTCTGGGGAACATGTCACTGTCACCAAACTTGTTAAACACTTATTAAAAACGAGCGAGCAATTGTCGGGTTTGCGCACAGCTACATTCGAGGGTTACAGCGAATCGAGGGTTACCGAACGATACTTTCGAGGGTTAGAAATTGAACCTAAATTTGAGGATTCCCAAAATCAATCAATACTTTCGAGGATTACCAAAAATAACGCTACTTTGAGGGTTAGCAAAACTGATCTGTACATTCGAGGGTTAGAGAAAATGAACGTACTTCGAGGATTAGCGAACGATACATTCTAGGGTTAGCGAACGGTCGTAAATTCGATAGTTATTGAATTTACCATAGTAAGTCCAGAATATTGAAAGTCCCAGAAATCCAGGTCTGGGATAGTTTGAGAAGTCGAGTCCGTTCGGACTCGATAAGTTTGAGTTTCTAACTCTCGGTACGGCAAATAAAAGGGGGTTAACCCTTTATAAAAACTATTATTCTATTTATAGGATTTCATTTAAACATAAACTGATAGCACCACAGGGAAGTTGGAATAAGTGTTCTCACTATCTGTGAATAAAATCTACAGATTTCATGTAATTAATGAAGTTTGTTTCTTTAATAAAGTGTGACGTAAGTATATTATTTTCGTTTACACCGCGGTATATTTTAATTCTAGAAAGTGAACGTTATTTTAAAAGGATTTTTTCATGCCATTAAAAAAAAATAATATTAAAGGTTTCATGTTTATGTCAAACGTTTAGATCTGAAACATTGGCACGTTGCATGTGAAAAAACGAGAGGAAGGAAAGCATAGCAAACACATTATATTTCATTAAATCCCTGTTCACACATTAAAGGAGAATGAAATTCTAATGATAAGTTTGGTCTAGGTGTATGAGGACCTGAAGATTTTCATTTTGTATGCAACAAGTACCTTAAAACGATTTTTTTTATTGATGCTTCTTTTCTTCCTGCTTCCATGATCTTTGCTGCTTGAGATGTTTGCCCTATCTCATCGATGGGACTGGTGCCAAAATAAAATTTGGCAACAGGGAGGTGTTACCAAATGCAGGAACCTTGGAGAGGGGAAGGAGGAGCAGCACCAAGTCACCTAAATGCAGATTAAATCAAGAAGTGTTGGGCACTAGTTGTGGACTGTATAAATATCAATAATACCACACAACGTGGTGCACCCCCACTAATTAAATAAGAAATAATACAATACGAGAAAAAAGTAGTGGTTAAGTACGGGCAACAACTAAAATTGCGTGGGAAAACAGTCCCTATACTTTAATCATCACCATCAGTGTATTCTCATATAAAGTACAATACAGATTAAAAACACATCTCACTTTATAAAAGCTCATCACTCTAATTATATACCGGTATATATATATATATATATATGAAAAAGGAGGGCATGACTGCATCCTCCAACACACTATGTCACTAATATAATTATTATGTCAACCATTACAATTATATACTATATGCACTTGTTAGGTCTGACTACAATGATATATTATGTGACATAGTATGTTGGAGGATGCATGATGCGCTCTCTTTTTCTTCATATATACCAGAATATATATTAGGGTGATGTGCTTTTATATAGGGGGATGTGTTATTAATCTGTATTGTACTAAGTACTAAATGCATTCCGCATTTTGCGTGATCGGATCGCAACGCCAAATGCAAGCGTTCGCGCCGGGATGTTGGCCTCAGCCTGGAAAGTTGCAATAGAGCAGTTCAGATTCTTACTACACAGAGTATCACCTGAGACACTGTCCTTCCCCTGTAACGTTACTTTAAGATATAACTTTAGCGGCTCTCGGTTACATTTCAATAAGGTGATTTACAATAAGGTCTATCTAGAAAGGGTTTCGAGATACTTTTCCATTGGGATAAAGAAATTAAAGTCTATCATTTATCTTCCCTGGCAGTCATAAATTAAGACAATTGCGTTGAGTTTTCCCTTAGGCCTGATGACAGTTTAAAAAGCTGCTCTCAACGGCCATCCCAAGTTCCCCCACTGATGACTTGTAACGTGGCAATGAATCAGTAAAGGAGTCCACCATTCTGTGCTAGAAATGATTCCGTAAGGGGCAGATGGACCTGGAGTCAGCTGGTTTATTCTCCTTACATGTATTTTGTGTGCAGAGAAACTACAAATTGTTTTTAGTCTCTGAAAGTGGCTGCAGCTTACCCAATGAGAAATTGATGGTTATCAGAGCTTCGTAGTGACGTTGTTATAGGGGGAACCTTTATGGTTCGTGTGGAATATATTTACAAAGGAACTTAATTCACTAGCAAACCCCCAGAACTTCAATGTCAAAAGAGTAAGTAACAACATGGGGCGAAATATCTAATTCGAAATCATTTCTGTAACTTATAATGACAAATTGAAACCCACCACGACAGAGTGTAATAATTATTCTACCAAATACACATAGGCATGTTCTGTGCTCTACAGACACTAAAATGTTTAAACGTTGCTCTCCTAGGCGTGTGATTGATTTCAACCATCATATTAAATACTTTTTCATTAACTCCATGCTTAAAGACACATAAGACAGTTCATTGTATCAACATATTCAGTGCACAACGGGATATTCAAGCTCTTGCCAGAAAAATAATTCACAAGAATCCTTGGTGAGTAATATCCTTATATCACACTTTATATTTATTATAATATTGCACAGAAATCAATCCTATGTAGTATGTGTCTTTTAATTATTGCCACTGGTATGGTATTATATTTATTTTAAAGGGCATGTCCCAATTTTAAACCCACTACTGGCAACAACTGTGAGTTGTAAAAAAAAAATCCTAAAAATCTCTGTTCCAAAGGGTTCTCATGCAAGCGCGTTGTCCAAAATCCCAGAAAGGAGGATTAGGAGGTGTCTTTCTGTGCAAAAGTTCCACCTAGTGTTAAAATCGCGGGAGGTGTAAGTATGATTAGGAGGTTTAATTAGAAATCTAAATTGGCGGGTGGGGGTGGGCAATGTAGAGGTACGGTATATGAAATGTTGTAATTTAGGGTGGACATGCCCTTTAAGTTAAAAAGACAAAATCAACACGGTTCAACCCTTCCATGCAACCCCAACCTTATTTACCAAAGAAAAACAAACTACTTGGAGCCTGACTACCATCACAACTTCACCCAACGCAAGGAATATCAATTACATACTATACAACCTATGGACATAATATATAGTATCAGGCCCAGTCCAGGGTAGATAACTTGGAAATCTTAGAATCCTGCACCACAACAGGTAAGTATATTATGTTTAACAAATGGAAAGAGGCACACTCTAAAAATAAATTCAACGTGCCCTAATAATCGTGTTGATAACACACGTTTCGGGAAGCTGTGCCCCCTGCTTGCCATTTGTTTAAAGGGGATGTTCGCAAAAACTAAATTTACCCACTGCTAGCCCCACCGTCAAGAGTAGGAGCTGTCTGTGTGTCACATTGTCTCTGGAGGACCCCAGGAAAATTTAACCACATTAACCCCACGGGAAGAGTAGGAGCTGTGCTGCTCCTTTCTCCGGGAGGACCAGGAAAATTTACCCACTGCTAGCCCCAAGTGAAGAGTAGGAGCTGTCTGCGTGTCATCCTTGTCCTCCGGAGGAACCCGGAAAATTTAACCCATGGAGCCCCACCGTGAAGAGTAGGAGCGTTGCGCTGTCATCGTTGTCCTCCGGGAGGACCCCGGAAAATTTAACCCACTGTAGCCCCACTATGAAAAGGTAGGATCTGTCTGTGTCTCATTGTCCTCGGGAGGACCCCAGGAAAAAACCAACTGTAGGCCCACTGTGAAGAGTAGGAGCTGTCTGCGTGTCACCCGTCCCTGCTTCTTCCTTGTTCTCCGGGGGGACCACTGCATGACAGGGAGCTTCCTTCCTCTGGATACTTTCATGGCCGCTTATTCCAGCAAATTAAAACACTTTCTGTAGTGTAGGGTTTACCCACCCCCAACTGCAATGTTATTTTGTTTAAAAAAAACCCAAAAAAAAATGCACTAAAGACTACGTCCCTCATTCCCTTTGCTCTCACATAGGCGAGACGCCGCATCTGTGATTTTCGACTATCAGCCAATAAATAGACGCGGCTGACGGTCAGGCCCGTTTGCAACTTGAATAAAACAATTATTTTTTTTTGTCATTTTCACTGTAGAGTGGTCCTACCTTAGAGACCTGGATAAAAACCAGGGAGAATGATGTTACAATCCAATCCAGTAAAAACATGCTGCAGTATTCCATGCAGAAAAGGGGAAAAAAAAAAAAACAGACTGGTGCAAAAACCAGCCCTTATTCTGATCCTGCTCTGCGATATATCCCACTTTGCTTAGTTTCCTTCAGCAGGACCCTCCTCCAGTTGCATACCTCAAGGTTTTTAGATCCTCACACTCAAATGGTTTCGAGACTTCCAGTTTCCTCCCAGTTGGCTGGTTTCCAAGCTGGGTATCACAGGCCTATTATTTGTCCAGACCGAGTGTTTTGCTGCGAGTGAGTGTGGACCAGGACAAAATGCACTGTAGCCGGTCAAAGCTATTTAGTTGCTGCCAACTGATCGTGCAGTCATAGGGAACCACAATATCTCCCGTGCGTTGATTTACCAGCAGACCCAATTGTCCTGTTTGATGGGTAACGAGCTGGCCATGGTAAGCCGGCCCCAAACCAGCAGATATCCGTTGATGACAATAGTGGCGAGGATCGGTGGTTGGCCTGTCTTCCTTCAGTTGGGGCAGTGCCCCGCAACACGCACAGCCAAAGATTAAACATGTGATTCTATTCTATGATTGGCCATGTTTTCCTTGCAGATTGTTCTTATGGTCATCTGCCTTGGGTACGTCTTGTAGGTATAGTTATTAATAAAGCGACACTTGGGGAAGCAGCCAAACAATACAATAGTCCATCCAAGGAGGATAAAGACATGATTTTATGGACTGTCAGTTATCCTTGAGATATGATTGTAGTTGTTTCTTGTTAAGATTGGCTTGCTGCTTGTTCCTGAACTGCCTCAATGGCCATTCACATGTGATTGACTCCATGTCTGTGGACCCCTTGTTACTCCCTATTTTGACTTTGTTTATGACCTTTAGCATGTTCCTGACACACTTTAGGATCCATCTGTGCTCATTTTTTTTCTGCATTCACGTTACTGTTTGACATTTTTTGTTCTTCATCCTGTGTGTCTGGCTACCTTTTGCCTCAGTATGACACTTGCACCATGTCAAGTGAGGCATGGTTGCATCTGGAAAATAGAGGCTGATTTAGTGAAGAGATCATGGTGAAGAATGGGGTCTCAGTAATGAATATTTGAATTCTACTGAAGCAATACCTGCTCACTAGGCAAAAAAAAAATTCTAAGGAATCAAGATTTTGCCATTTTGTACTCGTCCTCATCTCAGTTCACTTTCCAATTAACCCAAAAGGAACAGAACTCAAGTGAAGACCTTACAGCCCTATGAACAGTGGCGGACTGTACTTTCTTCTGTTACTCTATGGCTCCATCTTATACAGGAAAGGTTTATTGATTGGCTGGTAATGATTGGAGTTACAAATCTATTATCCATGAAGTTCTTCTCTGTGGGTTACTCCTAACACCACCATTTTAACGTACAAAATGCTCGATGTACTTGCATGCTGGTTGTTCCCACAGTGCTTTGCATGTTCTTCAACATAAAATTCCATTTACAAGTAGCGCCCAATGTCCCAGGTAGGGCATGTAAAATAATCTTGCACAGAGCCCACTTATAGTTAGTCATATGCCCACAGAAAACAAAAAAGGACTTTATTTTAAAACACCTGTAAAGTTGTCTATAATTAGTCAACATACTCGTAATCCCAATGCCGTCTTCCAAAAACCCAGCCTGGGTTGATATTTTGCAATCAAATTATGCATAATTTAAAAATAGGGTGATGCGTCATAGCCTGTTTAAGGGTTTCTCCAGTCCGCCATAGTGACATCTTTATAAGGATAGTCCCTTAAAAAGCGTAACTTGTGCCTCTGTCATTAATGAGAACGGAGCACGGTAAAGTCTGCTCTTAATGAAGAAGGAAGGTAAATATGCTTAATTAATGAAGAACGGACGGTTTAATAAGGTTAAAGTCGAACATTAATGAAGAACGGAAGGTAAAGTCTGTCATAATTGAAGAACGGAAGGTAAAGTACTGCTCATAATGAAGAACGGAATCAGGTAAAGTCTGCTCATTTAATTGAAGAACGGAAGGTAAAGTCTTGTCATTAATTGTAGAAGAAGTAAGTCTGACTCATAATTGAAAACGGAAGGTAAAGTCTGCTCATTAATTGAAGAACGGAAGGTCAATTGCTCATTAATGAAAGAATGGAAGGTAAAAGTTGCTCATGGTATTGAAGAACGGAAGGTAAAGCTGCAACATTAATGAAGAACGGAAGGTAAAGTCTGCTCATTAATTAAAAGAAGGAATCCCAAGAAGAACGGGAGGTTTAAAGTTGCTCATTAATTGAGAACGGAGGTAAAGTCTGCTTCATTAATGAAGAACGGAAGGTAAAGTCTGCTCTCATTAATTGAAGACGGACAGGAAAGCCTGCTCATAATGAAGAACGGAAGGTAAAGTCTGTTCATTAATTGAAGAACGGAAGGTAAAGTTGTCATTAATGAAAGAACGGAAGGTAAAGTATGCTCATTATTGAAGAACGGAAGGTAAGTGATGCCATTAATGAAAGACTTGGAAGGAGGTTAAAGTCTGCCTCCTTAATTGTAGAAGGAAGGTAAGTCTGCTCAATTAATTGAAGAAACGGAAGGTAATCCTGCACATTATTGGAAGAAGGAAGGTAAAGTCTGCTCATTCATTGTAGAAACGGGAGGTAAGTCTGCTGTGTTAATGGAGAACGGAAGTAAAGTCTGCTCATTAATGAAGAAGGAAGGTTAAAAGTCTGTCATTAATTGAAGAAAGGAAGGTAAGAGTACTGCTCGTGAATTGAAGAAGGAAGTACAGTCCTGCTCGTGATTGAGAAGGAAGTAAACGTCTATGCTCATTTAATTGAGAGCGGAAGGTTAAGTTGCTCATGAATTGTTTCGAACGGAAGGTAAAAGTTGCTCGCTTAATTGAAGAACGGAAGGTAAAGCTGCTCGTCAAGTGAAGAACGGAATGGTAACAGTGCTCATTAATTGAGAGCGGAAGGTAAAGTCTGTGCTCATTTAATTGTAGAACGAAGGTAAAGTCTGCTCGTTAATTGAAGAACGAAGGTAAATCTGCTCGTTAATTGAAGACGGAAGGTAAAGTTGCTCATTATTGAAGAGCGGAAGGTGTAAAGCTGCTCATTAATGATAGAACGGAGGTAAAGGTCTGCTCTTAATTGAAGAACGGAGGTTAAAGTCTGCTCGTTAATTGAAGAACGGAAGGTAAAGCTGCTCATTAATTGAAGAATGGCAGGTAAAGCTCTCATTAATTGAAGAACGGAATGTAAAAGGTCTGCACATATTGAGAAGGAAGGTAAAGTCTGCTCATTAATTGAGAACGGAGAAGGTAAAGTGCTCATTAATTGAAGAACGGAAGGTAAAGTCTGCTATTAATTGAAGAAAGGAAAGGTAAAGTCTGACTCATTAATTGAAAGAACGGAAAAGGTAAAGACTGTCACAGTAATATTGAAGAACGGAAGGTAAAGTCTGTTCATTAATTGGAAGAACGGAAGGTAAAGTCTGCTGTTAATTGTAAGAACGGAAGGTAAAGTCTGCTCATTAATTGAAGAACGGAAGGTATAAAGTCTGCTCATTAATTGAGAGACCGTGAAGGTAAAGTCTGCTACATAATTGAAGAACGGAAGGAAAAACCTGCCACATTAATTGAAGAACGGAAGGTAAAGTCTGCTCATTAATGTAGAACGGAAGTAAAGTCTGCTAGTAATTGAAGAACGGAAGGTAAAGTCTGCTCATTAATTGTAAAGAACGGAAGGTAAAGTCTGCTCGTTAATTGAAGAACGGAAGGTAAAGTCTGTCATTAATTGAGAACGGAAGGTAAAGTTGCTAGTATTGAAAGAACGGAAGGTAAAGTCTGCTCATTAATGTTAGAACGGAAGGTAAAGTATGCTCCCGTTATTGAAGAACGGAAGGTAAAGTCCTGCTCGTAATTGAAGAACGGAAGGTAAAGTCTGCTCGTTAATGAAGACAGGAAGGTTGACAGTCTCTCAGTTTAATTGAAGAACGGAAGGTAAAGTCTGCTCATTAATTAGATAGAACGGAAGGTAAAGTTGCTCTCGAATTGAAGAACGGAAGGTAAAAGTCTGCTCGTTAATTGAAGAACGGAAGTAAAGTTCGTGCTCATTATTGAAGAGCGGAAGTTAGAGGAGCTATGTCTTACACCCTGTTCTCAAATGAATGAGCAAACAATAGGTTCACTTTTTAGTGAAATATCCTTTAACTTCTTTTTTGAGTCATTGTCAATTGTATAAACGCTGCACTTCTTGTACTCTCTAATGTACTTTTTGTACTCTATAATGTTTCCTTCTCTTTCAGCTGAATGAGTGCTGCAAAGGCCCTTACTTACTTTGACCTCCATAAATATGCAGAATGGTCCTGCTGCCCCGTTGAACTGAAAAGCGTCTTGGAGGGGATTAATCATTTCAGTTACTGAACGTTCAGTTGTATTAGTTACTACTGTAGATATATAACTATATAATGTTCTATTATGTGCTTAATCTATAGGCTTGTTATTGAGCAATTACCAGAGTTATTGGCTTTTAATATTTGCTGTGGAAGAAACGAATAACTCAAATCCTCAAATCCTTCCCAATGTTACATTGGGTTTCCAAATTTATGATATTTGTGTTACTGTACGAAAAAAAGCCAGGGGACCCTTTCATGTTGTCAGGAGGAAAGGATTGTCCCTAATTACCACACTCTAAAGGAAACACTCTTGCTGGTGTCATTGGTGATGCGCGTCCACACGATCCATTCTTATGGCCCAATCTTGGGACTATATGGATATCCACAAGTAAGAGCATTTATATTCAATAGTTACATATTAGTGTTTTTCAACCCTCTCGGCATTTCCTCCAATAAAAAAAGATATGTAAATATTTTTGGTAACACTAATAATGTCCCATACATTACATAGGGTGTCAAGTACACTAAAAATGTTGTTTTGTGCAACTATAACAGGATACCAATTCAGTAATACGCAAGTTTAAATAACTTGTTCCAGGGTTCCAGTCAGCAGTACATGTAAACTTTATGTTGATCAGAAAATTGAAATATGGGACAGGCCTAGATTTTTATAAATAATGAAATAAATTCAGTTCACACCAGGATTAATTAATGATGTTTTATTCCACCTACCAAACAAACAAACAGGCAAAGTTTTGGTCCTGGTTTGGAATAGGATGGCCGGTTCGCAGATTTATCCCGTTCGGAACGGCGGATTTTTCCGGATTTTCAGGATTGTTCCTTCCAAACTTCCGAACCGCGGATTTCTCGTATTTTCTAAAATTTTCGAATTACAAGATTTCTCGCATTTTGGAAATTTTTGAAATTACGAGATTTCTTGTATTTTCAAAAATACGTATTTTCGAAATTTCCGAAATACGAGATTAACTCGTATTTCGAAAATTATTATTATTTCGGAAAATTTTAGAAAATATGAGAAATCTCGTAATTTCGAGGATATTTTCATTTTAATGGGTCCGCTCGCGGGATTTTTTTCGAATTTTCTTTTTAATTTTTCGAGCGGACCGGATTTTGCGAAGTTTGGCCATCTCTAGTTTGTGGAACAGCCTTTATCCGTAGCACCAAGCTACTTCCAAACGTAGACAGTGTGAGCGCACTAACATATTGTTATATATTATATAATATATATATATATATATACACACACACACTAGCAAAAGTGTGCCCATTGATGCACAGTGGGAATTGTTTTTTTTTATAATCTGTATTATTTTGTTGTTAATCATAAACGAAAAGAAAGCAAATCCTATTCGAACTTCATTCCACCGTATTGTTCAATTACCATCAAATATAAAAATAAAATCCTTGTTGCATTATGTGCACATATATACTGAATTGTACCCTCTTTTATAATAAAAAGGAATAAGAAAATAAAAAAATAATTAAAGCCACACAGCAAGTTTCCTTCATTCAAAGTCTCATTTTGTAATTAACAATCTGTTCTATCTTTTCCTCTCATCATGAAAATCATTTGAAATCAACGTTTCCTGCTTATCAGTATCTGTAGAATGTACCAGTTCCAATTCAACCGTATGTTGGTGTATCTATATATCCATCTATCACTCACGGTCTCCAATTCTTTAAAATACAGCAAAGTTCTTGTGTAGACTGTAGAAACATTGTTATTGTCATATCAGAAATTGAAATGACATAAATGGATTTCAGGATGTTTGGAATAGACGAGTTGACAAGAAATCTATTTATAATATATGGATTTTGTGGTTTAAAAGATCAGTTATTTTGCACCAGTCCTGTTCTCAGTGACCGAGACCTTTTTCTTCCTTTTTTTCCGCACTATTCCCACGATGAATTCCAGGTTAAAAGGCTTGGCTGAGCTGATCTTTATTTGGGTGGGGTTTGGGTTGGTTCTACTGGCAGAGTGATAATGATTATGGGCAGTGGGCTTCGAGGGCAAAGCAAGAGCATAATAAAATGTGGGAGCTTGGTAGCCTTTGCAGAGCACAATATTACAGGGAATTATATAGAAATGTTCCGGATTTGCCCAAGTTATAAAAAGTCAACAGCCAAGTGGATGTTGTGATAGCCTATGATTTTGCACTGTAATTGAAGACGTTGATTGAAAGGGATGATGACTGGGACAAATACTGATAGCCAGAGAAGTAATCTGGGCCACCCTCGGTTTTACTTTCCTCTGAGAGGATACCATGATATTTTACTGGGCTGTTTTTTACTGTCAGCTGATTCCATTTTCCAGCACTTTTTTTAGATTTATGTCCTCATAAAGTATTGGTGTATATTTTTTAATGATTTTGGTTATTTGGTGAAATTGAGGACTGTAAGTAGTTATGAATTTCAATTTATTCCTGTTCTTTGGATTTTTTATTGATTTCTCTGTTTCTTTTTTATCTTTTTTGTCTTTTTTTATTATTATTCTTCTGCCTATTTCATGATCTTGTTTTCCTTTATTTTTGGCTATCTCTAAGTGTTTTCTACTGTATCCTCTTTTTTGTAATCTTTCTGTTAATTCTGTAGCTGCTTCTAAATAATCCGTGTGTTTTGTGCTATTTCTCCTGAGTCTTGTATACTGACCATATGGTATGGCTTTTATACATGCTTTTGGATGACATGATAATGCACTTAATATGGTGTTTTTTGCTTGGGGTTTCCTATATGCCTTAGTATAAAGATGATTATTTTGTTCATAGATGGTGATATCTAGGAAATCCACTGTCTGACCTCCAAATGTGCTCGTGAATGTAAGATTAAATGTATTATTATTCAATTCCTTCATAGTTTGATTAAAGTTCTCTTCTGTGTCTTTCCAAATCCATAATAAGTCGTCTATATATCTGCCATGGAATGCTAAAATTAGTAAAACACACAGCCAACAAACACTATACATATAAAACAAAATCTAATTTAACAAGAGCAGAAAGAGAGGCAATTAGGAACTTAAGGAAGGATGAGACAATAGTAATAAAGAAAGCAGACAAGGGAGGGTCGGTAGTGATACAAGACAAAGATGACTATTTTAAGGAGACAGACAGACAGCTAAAAGATAGCAACACATATAGAATACTCACTTTAGACCCCACAGAAAAATGCAGAACATAGTTGAAAAAATTGGTACAAGAGGGAACATCGTTAGGCTTACTCAGTTCTAAAATGGGGAAAGCACTAGTACCAGATAATCCAGTCATTCCTATTTTTTATCACGTCCCTAAAGTACACAAAAAAGAGCAAGAAATAAAAGGTAGACCCATAGTATCTGGAATGGGATCTATCAATGAAGGCTTGTCAAATCTAATAGACATGGTCCTTCAACCTTTCGTTAAAAGACTACATTCTTATATAAAAGATACATCGGACATCATTAAAATAATAGGGAGTCAATATTGGACCCCAGGGGACAGTTTAGCTACAATAGATGTCACTGCCCTCTATTCCAACATACCTCACATAAAAGGTTTAAAAGCAGTACAGTACCACTTAAATAATTATAGCGTATACTCCACGGAATGGAAAAATTATATTTTAGATGTCTTACAGTATCTATTAGAAAATAATTACTTCAAAGATCGGGATAAGTACTACATACAAGTGTGCGGGGCAGAAATGGGGGCAAAATTTTCTCCTACCTACGCCAATTTATATATGGGGTGGTGGGAGGAGACATGTTTGTATCATCATAAAGTGTTTACCTCCATCTCCCCAATTTTAGCCTGTTGGTAAAGGGTATATATAATATGAGAATTTTTCTGGTATTAATGATAACTATAGTTCTGTTGGTACGGGGATACTATATAATATGAGTATTACTGTATTAATAATATTACTGTAGGTCTGGTTGGTTCAGGTGTACCAGATAATATTGAGAATACTGGTATTTATGCATATACGTGTAGTTCTGGTTGGTAAGGGATACTATATATATGAAACTTTCTGGTATGAATGCATATACTATAGTTCTGGTTGGTACGGGGTACATATACTATGAGTATTACTGGGTATACTAAATATACGTAGTTTTGGTTGCTACAGGATACCATATATATTGAGAAGTACTGCGTATTAATGCATATACTGTAGTTCTGGTGTACAGGGATACTAGATAATATTGAGAAGTACTGGTATTCAATACATATACTGTAGTTCTGGTTGTACAGGGATACTATATAATATGAGAATACTGGTATTATAAAATACTGTAGTTCTGGTGGTGGTACAGTGGATACTAGATAATATGAGAATTAGGTATTCAAGACATATAATGTGTTCTGGTTGGTACAGGGATACTATATAATATTGAGAATTACGGGGTTAATACATAGACTGTCGTTCTGCGTTGGTACAGGGATACTATATAATATTGAGAAGTATTGGTATACTACATATACAGTAGTTCTGGCTTGGTACAGGGATACTAGATTATATTGAGAATTCTGGTATAATACATATTACTACAGTTCTGTTTATGATCCAGGGATACTTCGAGTGCCACATCTGGAGTCATCTGGCGTCAGGAAGGAATCCCCCCTAGGTTGAACTAGATGCGACAATGTCTTATTCAATCTAATACTGTTACATGTTTAAAAAAAAAAATTATAAGGAATTTGTTGCTATCAGCTGATGAGATGGCTGAACTTGAAGTTTTGTGGTTGTAACATTTTCGATAGACAGATCTCGAGGAAAATAGTACTTCAAGGTTCGTAACATATTTCGATAACCCTCAAAAATACAATTGGAAAATTGAATGTATTTAGATCGTATTTTCAGGGTTATCGAACATCCGAGTTTATTTGAGGGTTACATAGAATAACCTCCGCACATCGAACCCTCGAAAATAATTCCGAAATCGATCGGTCCGCTTGGAACCTTCGGATTTGGAACCCTAGCAGTTCCCATGTCCATCTCTAATCAGCTGGGTGCATAGCTGTGACGGGCTGCATCTCTATCTCTTGCAATCCCTCCCACAGCCTATGCAAGCAAGAGGTTGAAGTACGCTAACCAATCATGGAATCACCGAGTGTGCCTTTAACCCATGCCTGCTGGAGACTGCAGGTGAGTATGGTAATGGTCTTGTATAAAGAGGGGTAAGATTCAAGGTGATAAAACATATTTTTTCCTCTACGAAGCAACTGGTAATGCATTCTTTGAGAAATGCGGTCAGTTTTGGAATACCATAAAAAAAGGACATCTTGGCAAATGGGAGGCTTTCAGCGGAGGCAACTAAAATATAAGGGGACTGGAGGGAATGGGACTATGCTGACAAATTAAAAGAAGTTAGGCTGTTACATTGGAGAAGCGAAGTTTGCGTGGGGATATATTAACTTTATGTATTTTGTATCACTATTCTATTTTATTCAATTTATTACTGTGAATCTAGCTTTTTTGATGTTTTTTTCATGAAGCATTATATTTGTATTTCGGCTGTAAATTAACTTTTTTGGCCCATAAAAACGGAAGGGTGATTGTTTCTTATGGGTGAGAGATTGTTTTTATATATGGTCATAATGGAAACGGAAGGGTGGTTATTAGGATGGCCGCTGTTCGAGCGGATCCGAACCTGGATCCGCCCACGGATTATCCCGTTCGCGAACGGCGGATTTTTCCAGATTTTTCCGGATTTTTCCGCCTTCCGAACTCCGAACGCGGAATTTGCTCGTTATTCGAAAATTTGTGATGAAAAATACCAGGAAAATCACGTATTTTAAAATTTTTGAAATTGAGAGGATTTCTCGTATTTTAGAAATAAGTATTTTGAAAATTCGGAAATACGAGTTACTCGTATTTTCGGAAAACGTATTCGAAAATGTTCTAAAAATTACGAGATTTCATGTATTTCAAAAAATTTCAAGATTTACGTATTATAAAAATCTCGTAATTTCGAGGATATTTTTTCATTTTAATGGGGTCCGCTCAGCGGGATTTTAGAATTTTCGAATTTTTTCGAAAATTCGCGGATCCTCGGACGAGGACCCGGAGTTTGCGAACTTCGGCATCTTAGTGGTTTTAGGCCCCAAAAAGAATTTCAAACTCATTTTGAATAAATACTATATTATTAGTCTGTTTTTTTTTTTTTTAAAGTGTGGATTATTTTTTTGTGTATTTTGTTTGTGTCACAGAGGACACGATGAATTGACTAGCATCATTACTAATGCATTATAAAAGTAAATGGGCAGTGGGATTGTTTCCAAAACCTCAGAATGTTCATGTAAACGCTTCTACCCATATTAAAGCCCAAATCGATTAAAGATGTCCAAAGATTAATAGCTAAGAAAAATAACTAACTTCTTTCAGGGTCCGCAGTTTGTACCACGTATCATAAATGTAGTTCAAAAAGGTGGGAGGAGATACAGGTACAAAATGGGAGGAAGAAGATACCTCACCCGCGGACTGTCTTGGCTAATGACATTGTATTCACAAAAGATTATGGAGATTTTTACAGAACTAAATGGTCTGCACAATGTTCTGCTTATTTATACACAATAAGTGTGTATTGGGTGACTATATTTAGTTGAAACAAATCAATGGTTACTTACATTTGGGACACTGTACTTCTTCAGTTGCTAGTGAAATCAATGTCTTTTGTAGATTCGGTCCAAATGAACAGAAATTCTCCCCCCATTAAAAATCTCGGCTGGCTCATATAGCCGGTTATGCTTTCACTGGGCAGGCGCAACCAATTTTAGAGGTGAGGGAGGGTGCTGACTTTACAGCTAATGAGAAACAGTATCAGGCTGATGGAGAGAAAAAAAGCAATTATTATGTGAACAAGGGCAACGGATTATAGGAAAACATCCACTAATATAATTCAGACTGAAGCATAGGACACTTGGGTATTATTTATACTGAGTTCCTGAGCTGGAGCTGGACTTTATATAAAGTAGACAAGGCTTAACTAAGGGAATATGTGTAACATACTATAAATTGCTTAATCGTATAAAATAGCTCAATGTGACTTTCATAAAACAGGTTGAATGTTTAGATACAAGCCTCAGTAGGCTGTGATTTAAAAGAAAATTAAACTATTTCAGTTTTGCCAGCAGAATTTTCCCACATTTGATGAAGAATTTTCAAGGATTTTGCCCTCAATCAGTTAGACAAGTTTACAATAGGGAAACCTCCAGTATATCAGGAATATTATACATTCTTTTTTTTTTTTTTAGCAATAGAAGTCTTTAACAAAATATAAGAATTTGAACTTTTCTGGAGGTTCACTGGATTTTTTGGTCAAATTTGGAAAAAAGGTCTTGGTTTTTCTTGCTAATTTGTTTAAATTTTATTTGTAGAAACACTTAAGTTTACACATAATAACTTATTGTTATAAAAGCTATTGGTTCTTCTGAGTCCAATCCAAGCCCATATGTAGATACCCACTTTTCCTGTCTAGGAAGGCTCTTCTGACCAGTTGACACTTTATAAGCACTTCTGAAAGTAAAATAACTGCCAAATTAACCAAAACTATCACGTAAGGAGAGGATTTTTACTTTTACATACCCTCCAGGTGTTTATAGTGGGGAGCGAAAAATTTGGATCCAAATACCTGAACTCAGATTGTGCCTTCCAGATTTACAATATTTTTTCATATATTATATTCCTTTTTCTCTAAAAATAAAATGGCAAAATTAAGACTTAGGAGAAAAGCAATCTGATGAAAGGAACAACTTTATGAACATACAATATACTTGCAAGCAGTCCCTCATGCCCAACAGAATGGCATGTCACTATCCGGGAAGAAAGAGAAAAGATGAACTCAGGCCTTTAAGGCCTTAGGTGTTAATAATCACAGTCACAAATAGAGGGGTAATGCCATTACTTCACCATGGTAGATGAGAAGACATTATCCAGGATTGATACAGGATAAAATATAGAAACATATAAGGATAATACAGATTATAGGGACAGGCTTACTGGACTTATCCCCGCATTACAATAAACATCAGTTGACAGGGTCAATAATGGGCATTGTCACTTTATCCCAGTCCCATTCGGTACATAATGAGGGAGATGATTGTGAAGGTTCTCATCTCTACAGGTCATGGTATATCTGTTGTATTCATTAGATCAACTGGACTCTGAAATGTAGTTCTTGAAGACGGGTTTCGCTAGTAGTCATCCGAGGCTTTCTACAATCAGAATGGACTTGTACAAGAATCTGTTTGGCAATTATGTACCCTGGAAAATCACAATTAGCATATCACAGCCAGGTGTTTAAGGGGGTGATTGGATAGTGGCCTAAGAGGTGTTATAGGAAACGCACAGAGGTACGGGTTAAAAAAAGTCCAGTTGATCTCATTGAATACAAACCGATATACCATGACATGGGATGAATGAGAACCTTCACAAGCATATTTCTAATCATTTGGGGAGAAAACCCTCAAACTGTATGGCAATATGAAAAGACACGAAAGGAAATTGGCACCCAGGAAAGGACTTACAGAAACCACCTGCCGATTTAAACTCCGATTGCAGACAACAAAGGCTAGTACCATGCAGTATCGTCTGGATCACAAGGTTTTTTTAAAAGGCATCAAGAGCCAAACAGATACTGCAAAAGGCTCAACACAGCTCCTAAGTGAACGGGTAGTTACGACAGACACATTTTACAGTCGTGCTTAATGCACAATTAGTCAACTAGAACAGGAACCTGGCCTCACAGCTCTACCTGTGTCCATTGGGAAAGGTGATGGAGTTCACCAAAAAAAAGCACAGCTTCTCAGAACTGTAAGGGCAAACAAAGGCAAACAGAACAAGTTTCTTATTCTGTCATCCCAGAACAGCCCCAAAGGAGAACAACTTACCTGATACAAAAGGAGGGAAGTGTCACTCATCAAACAAGGAGGAAGGGTGGAGAAAGAAACTTGTTCTAACAGGAACCATGGACCCAGACAGAATGGGAAAGTCCTTTGCTAAGGGCTGAATTTTGCCATCACCCCTAAAATCCAGTCACGTGTGGTGGGATATTATAGCAGCCACAGAAGCCTCTATCCACAGTAAATAAGGATCACCAGAGGAGCAGAACAACTTAGCCTTAAGATTCTGCAGACTTAGCCAGTGCTAAAACTCCTTTAATCTACCTGGCACCAGGAAAGAAGAGCATAACATCCTCAAGAAAGATTTCCGCATCACCATCTTACGGCACGATAAAGGAAGATGCACGTGGTACTCAACACCTCAGGACTACCATGATAAGGTGACCATGTCCTGGCCGATCACCCAACAACATATGAGGTTTAACAAGGGATCCACCAAGCTGTTACAAGAAAAGAGTCATAGACTTACTAATACAGCTTCAAAAGGAATAAAGCCATTGACCCCTAGCAATGTATCATCGCATCTACCTGGTGAGGCACATCAATGCATATATGGACTCCAAAGATACATAAGGACGGGCCCCCACTAAGACCTATCGTCAGCCAGCATCAATCTGTAACCATACAAGGGTAGCAAGATACCAGCCAACATTTAGGACCATGGTGGGAAGTCTAAGACACATCCAGAACTCGCAGATTTCACCAACCAGATTTGAGATATAGTATTGGTTGCAGAAGAAACTATGGTTTTGCCTATGATGTGACATCTCTATCACGTGTTATACCACAAGGAGGCTGTTGAAAATGGTGACTGAGAAAACGGCTGGGCAAGACAGCACTTTTACCAGCCGACTGTTCAACACAGAACAGTGTGTTTCGGGGTTGGACTTGGGGCCTCTGAATACCAACCTCCTATTTCAATACATGATAAGTTCTATAAGCAAAAACATGGATTGGCCGATGGGACTCCAGTTTCACCCATTGTAGCCAACCTTTACATGGAGAGGTTAGAAACACAGGCGCTTAATACTTTAGGGCATTAGCACGCCCAGCCACTGGTGTTAGATATGTTGAGACACCTGGGTTTTAAAATCCACCAGAAGGAAGTACAGCTTCACAGAACACATTAATGCGGTAAGACCAAAACATTAAATTCACAAGGAAAGAGGTACAAACAAACAACTGGCTTTCTTGGACTGCTGGTAGTAGAAGTTAAGGGAAAAATGTAAACGGAAAGTAGAGGTTTTACAGAAAAACCAACACACACAGATTCAGTATTTGATGTTTGACTCCCACCACCTTTAGATCACAGTGGGTGTCATCAGAAACCCGCAACACAGAGCCGAGGAAACATCCCAACTAGCACAGAGGCGAAGGCGAAAGAAATGAAAAAACAGATCGAGGAGCCCTTAAAACTTGGGCATCCGACTCGGGCCTTGTCCAAAGAAGTAGAAGAAAGAAAAAGACACAAATTACCAACAGTGAAGGGGAAACGCAAGACAGGAGGAAGACCATGGTCATCCCATATGTAGGCAGGGGGTCTCCGAGAAATTAAGAAGATTTTCAAAAAACTCGTATCCCGTATGCTTTAAAACGAAACAACACCACTGAGGCAGCAAATGGTACATCCGAGACCCAATACCGAAACACAAGAAAAAGCGGACATTCATATTGCTGTGCAGTGCAGTGAAGAATGCTCTGATTTGATGTTGGGGGAGGGACAACAGCAACTGCATCAACGTATGGCCCAGCACAGAAAGAGCCAATTCCTCGGGTTCAGGTATCAGGCGTGTCTGTACCTGGCATCTAAGGATAAAAAGGACATACCTTTGAAGATGTAATGTTAACAGATTGGCGAAGGAACTTGGGCTGGTTCAAGAAGTGTTAAGGAGGCCATTTATGTGACAATGGAGAGAAAACAAGCCTAAATAGAGGGGGGGGGGGGTTCGACACCATTGTATGCCTATACAATGCTGTTGTAACACCTTACTCGGGCGTTCCTATAACACCCTCTAGCCACTATCCAATCACACCATTCACTGGCCCCCCTGTGATCTGCTATTGGGATTTTCCAGGGTTACATAATTGCCACAGATTCTTGTACAAGTCATCTGAATGAGCAAGCCAGTCGATGACTAGCGAAACGTCTTCAAGAACTACATTTCAAGTCCAGTTGATATAATTGAATAAAACAGATATTAAGAGGGATGAATAATAGCCTTTTATCTGTATACAGCCGGGGATAGCTTTTACACTCTGGTGATGTAAATGTAATAAAAATAAACATCAGACTCTCCTGTCTAGTCAACCCTAAGCTTACAGCACTTTTTCTTACTGGAAACTGGAACTGGAAAAGAAAAAAAAGAAGTCAAAAGCTGAAATTTTCACAAAAAAACTGAAAAGAACAAGTTTGAAACCAATGAAAAATATGAAAGCCCAACATCTCCTAAATAAAATGGTTTATGCCATATGCATGGGTGTACACAGCGTGTGGCCACAATAACCAGAATGGACATATGCACAAGGTGCAATTACAAGAAGAAACAATCAAAGTGATCTAGTGATCTGTATTTCAAGAAAACGCCCCAAATGGAAGTTACCCCCACAAACTATAATTTAAAAAATCTGCAAACCTTCCAACTCATAACTGTACATTCTTTTTATACATACAGCAGATTCTGGAGCAGTTCTCAATAGGAAGTCAGGTTTTAGGAGATGTGAAAGAAAGAAGGGAAAAGAAGATTTTGATTCCAAAGTTAGAAAGTTAGAAAGGAAATATTACATAAACCCACCCTTGGCAAGTAAAGCGTTCCACTAAATATCATTCTCCCGTATGTCTGAATCAAATATTTCCATATGCATAAGGCACAAAGAAGCCATAATAGCAAATAGCCCCAAATGGACCTAGAGCATAACTTTGTAGGGCCAACTATTCTTTTTCAAGGCTAAATAACCGTTACCCCTTTATGAAGTTCAACCAGACCGAAAGTTCAATCTTGGCGATGTTTGGGAGGAGGAAAAAGCAAAGACAGGTTCAAGAGACGATACTAGCAGTTGCAATAAAAGTTCAACTTTAAAAATTGGGGCAAATAAAAGTTTCATTATGAATTAAACAGTAATCTTCAGGGACATAAACTACCGCCCCCCAGCCACGCCGGACGGCAATAGGGCCCACCACAAGCCCAAGATCTCTTCTGTGATCAGCTGTTTGAATTACATGACCAACTTCAAGAACTGAACCGAGTTCAGGGTCCAGTCATTTAAAACAGTGATCACGCGTATGTTGCATTCATACGACTTGTACCTGTTATCCTAATATGATACAATTCAGGGTGTTCTCCATTATTGATTGGATATTGATATATTATAATGTACAGGTTTCAGGGTGGTTATGATTAACTGATTTATTGAATATGTCACTTTTATATATGGTCACTTTAACTTATACTGACCACTTTATGATGTAACCTAATCATCACACGGGTTAGAACCCCTAAGGGGTTGGTCCTTGATTAGCTAGACTATTTCAATGTTAAAACTGATGCTTGAACATCACTGCGGACAGGGGGCACGTTATGGTAATACAAGATGCCCACAAGAACGTGTAAATATTTAAAAATGCCTCGTGCCCAGTCCATAAAGGAACAACAGCAATGGACGTGCATCCAAAGTATTGCAGCCCGGGAGTAGGGGAGGAGATAAAAAGGTAACGGTTTAGTGTGGTCACACTCCATTAAAAACGGAGCCTGACGTTTTCGTTCACTGCTCTCCTTTTAGAACCTCAACAGGGAAAAAGGGGCAGGAGCAACAGTCTAAAATTAGATTCTTAAAGGAATATAGTCTTAAAGGGATAGTTACAAATAAAATATATATATATATATCATAACAACACATTTAAACATGGAAAATTCAGAAACAAGTGATATGGAAATGTGGTTTTCCAATAGGACGTCATATATTTAATCAGGAGGGAAATCAGTGCTGGGAACTTTGATTATCAGAAAAATGGGCGAATGAAAAACAGGGCTCAAGTATATTACTATTTAGCTAGTAAAAACCTTAATATAAAAGGTGAAGTTCATGCCCACAGAGGTACTCTAGTTCGGAGCTGAAATTGAGTCCGGTCCTTAAAAGTTTGGGCCCATACATCCCAAACTATGATGCTACACCTCCACCCCTGTCGATAACCTGAATCTGGAGGTAATTCAAATTACCACTACTTCATGTACTGAAATCTTTTGCTACCGGACCTTGATAAAAATCTAAATTTCTTATTCAGGGCAGGACGGTGGTCAGTGGTTAGGAAGATTGCCTTGGCAGCGTGATGCTGAGTTTGATTCCACACTTGGGACACATTTGCAAAAAGTTTGTATGTTCTCCCGTGCTTGCGGGGGTTTCTCCGGGGACTCCATTTTCCCCCACAATCATTAAAGACCTAATGATAGGTTGTATGTGACATTGATTAGATTGTAAGCTCTTCGGGGCAGGTCCTGATGTGAATGTATACATGTAATTGTAAAGCGATACAGAAGATGTTGAAGTATATAAATCCATAATAATAATTATGCAATATGTTCTCTCTAAGTTTGGGTGTCGGAACCCTATCATACTGTGGTAACAATCATTGCAGGTACAAAAAGTGTAATAATACAATAACCACAAAAGTGGTGTTACAGTTAATAAAATTTATGGAATATGTGGAAACCTGACGACATACAGTACTGTTAAAATCCTTTACCTACTATAACATAATTAACACATGTTGAACAAGAGGAACCACACCGTATGGTTAAGCCACATGTTTTTTAGGTCTTCTAATAGATGTACACAGGCTGGGGATAAAAATCCCCCCACATTTATAGATTTGCACGCCACATTTAGCGTCTTGTAAAGTCTCTCCTCACCATTAAGTATAGCAATTGATCTCCTGATAATATAAGTATTTCCTTATATTATTGGGCTGTTAGAGAAAAAATCAGTAGTAGTTGTCTTACTTTCTTTAAGGCCTCTGGCTGAAAAATAAGGGTCCCTTATGTTATGAAGAGTGCTCTCAACTAAAAGCTTTATGTAATACATAGAAGGTACCCCCTCTCTAAAAGGGCGGGTCTCTCAGATCGCATGATTTATCGATAAATTACTGAATCTAAGGAAACAGTTCCTCCCGATGTGAAGGAGCTGTCCATAGGGGCATCCTTAGAAAAATGTGGGAGGGTGAGAAGAATTGCAGCTAACATATTATTGGGGGAAGAGTGTTTTCTGTATTATAAAGTGGACAATCCGTATTATGGGAAAAAGCAGATAAACTTCAAATCTGAAAATTTGGAGAATTGCCCCAAATCGTAGGTGAGTTAAGGTTAAGGTCATTAACATTGATCGTATCACAAAAAATGTGGAGAAGGCTTCTTAGTGACCCACTCCCAAACTATAATGATATCATCAATATAGCGTGTAAACATGTGTAATATGGGAAGGTGGCAAAGAGCTCAAATTCACAAGGCAAAACCCACTCCACTCACCATTCCATATAAAAAATTGGCATAGGGGGAGAAAATGCTGTTAACCCCATAGCGGCTCCGCGCTGCTCTAAATATTATACACCATCAACACATGAAAAAAATGATGATGGGCTAGGACGCGTATAGACTTCTACAAGTTATTTTGGTTATTATAGCTTTTTTGATTATAAAGCGCCCACTTGGGTACGCCAGCCCTGTAAATGACTAAGAATACAGAGTATACAAACAAGGGGATAGGTGCAATTAACAGATAATAAAAATGAAATACAAATTTTATGCATAGGTTAAGAATACTTATATAAAGAAAAATAAATAATTGGATAAAATGAAAATTGCCTCATGCCATTGGCACATGAGGAATGAGATCCAGGGTGGGGTCTTTGACCTTGGATGATATTGTGACAGTTAAAATACGTGAAACGAAAGTGAACTTCAACTAAGAACATCCACCATATGAAAACAATGACATTTTGCCGGCCCATGGCAAGATTTGTGGCTACTATTAAACGCTTGTAACTTTACTTTTAGAAAATCTATGTGTATATGCCAAAGTAACGGCGTGTTTATGGTTGATGGAACAGTTTACGATTGGTCAAAAAGACTTTCAATTTGGGTCTGGAGGAGGAAGAGAACACGTATCATGCCCACAAATCTAAAAATCCAGTACCGGTAACTTCATGACACTTCCGGCTTTTGCATTCTGCATTGTTATTTCGAACCTTCAAATTCCAAAAATTGGGAATGTTTGGAATTTTAAAAATTTTGCAAATCCTGAATTTTTTTAAAAATTTCTAACGGGGATTCGGAAGAAAAAAATATGGAAAACAGAATTTTGGAAAATATGATAAATCAACAATCCTGGATCTCCACCTCGGAACAGGGTTCAAAGTTCGGGTTTCCGCGATCAGGTCCATTTTATAGCTTATAAATAACGGAACATGGGGATCTTCCCTAACAGAAATTTTAAGCTGTTTTTTTTTTTTTTTTTATGGCAACTTCAAGTCTTGCCTTAAAAGCAGAAGATCCTAACAGAGATTCTACGTGTATTACTTTTGGATTTTGATAAATAGCACAACGTTTAACGTTATGGGTCAGTTACAGGTCAAAAGCAGATTCTTGCTAGAGAAAAAGGTGCTGTGAACGTTGAGAAGAGGGGCAGAGGGAGGGGGGGGGATCGAGAGGAAAGGAAAACCCAAGGTGCATGCCAGGAATCCTACTGGAGGACGACTCTGATAAGAGGCGAAACGGATGGACACAAGGAAAGGCTCCTACAATCTTCCAGGCTAATAAGGCTAAGTTAATACTACACAGTGGGCTAGGTTGGGGTACATTTCAGTTGGGGGTGGACATGCAATTTAAACCATTTGGTAATCCTATTTAGTAATATGGTATTGGTTACTAAATAGGAAGCTTTTTGCCAGCCAACCTGTTTCGATATGGCCATACTGTTTGAGTAATTTTTTAGAAATTATATCAGGAAATTACATCTTTAAATTATCAGTAAGAGTAGAAAAACAAGCTACAAGTCAAGAAGAGTGTTATGGGTTAGGAGTTGGCCCGAAGACAGAACGATACCACCCTCTTCATTAGGAGAAGGGGGCAGTTTTTTGTTAACAGTGAATGTACATTTTCTAGAGAAAAAACAATTGTCATGCAAAAAGGTAAAAAGGAAATGAATGAAACCAAACTATATCAATACAGCTATGTAAATGATGTTGTCTAAATAATGGTAGTATGTAGTGCATGTTCACCGCCAAAAAATATTAATAAGCAATAGATAACCACCACTAGGGATGGGGATCCGGGTCCGAAATGGAACCCCTCGGTTCCTCGGTTTGTTTTCTTGGATCGTAACAGATTTCGGACCGCATTTTCGATTTTATCAAACATTCAAGCTATTTTCGAAGACTCTCACAAAAATAGCTCAAATGCTCGATAATCCTCGAAATACGATCGGAAAAACTATTTTGAGATTCTGATAATATTTTCGAAAATAGCTTGAACGTTCTTTAAAAATCGAGAAACGCGTTCCAAAGTTCCCAAATTTAAGTTCAGTTTATGGATTTTCCGACTTCGTGATGATAACTCGCTGAGATCCGAAAAACTAAAAACGGAAACAAAACCCGGGCACCAGTTTGGCAGTTTTGGCCATGTCTATCCACCACATGGTGACAAATGTTCTGACTCCTCTCATCATTCTGCTCGATGGGTGTGAGCAGTCAGTCATGGTAATTAACGGTGAATATCACAGGCCTATCGCATGGTCTGCAAGACTAGCGGCATCCTTTTCAAAATCTGCAGACTGTTAGCGCTCATACAGTTTAGAGGAGCACCAGTGGGCAACGCTTTTGTGGCTAAGACCAAGGGAAACTTTGATAGCTGTTCAAGACAGTAAGGATGGGTAACCCCCACCACAAGCCAGGTTCTCTGAATCAGTTGGTCAGGCCGAAAATCTTAGGTGAGGCGAGGTTGGCCAGATCAGATGAATGGGGCAATCGGACATGTTGTACAATCACGACCAATTGGTCCTTCCTTGGAAAATTGTTGGGCTAAAGAGACTTTGCCAACATCCCACAAGTTTTGTCACTGCAGTTAAATTTTCATTTTGGAGGTAGCTCAAAGCAATATAGTTAATGAAGTAGTACGTGGAACCAGTTAATGATACCATGCTGAATTATTTTTTCATTAAACTTAAATAGCCAATAAGTGTTTGTCACTCAATCCTAGGTCTAATAAACTGTCCTTGCAATCAACTTAAATTATATACAACAGGTTTAAGCTGTTATATGGCATAAACATTACCTTTCATGTTCCTGACCACTTCCAAGTAGCCAATGATATGGACCGGGAGAGGAGCATCAAGAAGGAAAAAAAGGCCACAGGTTAGTCAACTGTCGGACATTTTACATTCTCCGATGTATATTAGAAGGACCATTTCTAATGGGAATTTTTAGTTTTTTTTTAGAGATGTTAGATAAATTAGATATGTTGATCCAGCATATATGTACTTTTTGGTGATAAAATGTATATTTATTCAGGTATATATTCTATATTTATAATAACCAAACCATTTTTGGGGGTTAACTTTTATTTCAGAACGATCCTTTTCCCATAAGAGTTCCCGAGAGTCATTGTTGGGTCGAAACACAACTAATGAAACATTTTGGTGCAAAAGATTACAACCACCACAGCCCGCTGGAAGAGAGGATGGACAAGACCTCCATGCCTTGTATTATTGCCACTTGGCACTGGAAGATAGGATTGTAATAAAGGACACCCAGACACTAATGAAAGCCCACATACTAAATGTGAATATTTGGCTTCATTGAAACTGTCAGGAGTCTTTGGCCAGAAGGGGCAACAATGAAACTATAAAACTAAGAGACCCAAGTACCCCAACATGTCACCAGAAAGTATAGGGGGGCCCTCATTGAAAGTAAATATTATGACTCCAGGTTTGGCTGCAATGTCAATTATCTGGAACGGAAGAAAGAAAATCAACCACACCACACCCAGTAATAACGGAAGAAAACACAACGCACTATAAGATAGTAGGCCACTTTTGTACCTGTCCATTTCTTAATTTACTGCCTGGTTTTGTTGCCATTTAAAAGCAACGACAACAGTGAAATGGTTTGGCCAACACACAGGATATACAGAGAGAAAAATTAACTCAAATGCCACTTGGCGGCAGGGACACACTTTCAAGTTGTGGATAACCAATAAAATCCAAAGAACTACGGAGGAAACAGAGATAACAGGGAGAGGAGAGAGACAGCTAAGGGAGAAGTTGTGGCCGGACAACTTGGTTGTTTGTTTATAATGAAAGAATACTCCCAAATGAGAGTGGGAAGAGAAAGAGAATATGGATGGTGGTGCTAAGCATAACCTAGAGGTTTCTCCAAAGCGAAAGGGGAACATGGTAGTTTTCGGTTAAACATCTATAGATTCTTGATTAGGCCATGTCCAGGGAAATGGTGGACACTCCACAGCATCTGAAAAAGGCAAAATTCATGGAAACTCTGTCATAGATGTCAAAATGATTCATAAATATTAAATGTTAAAGTACATGATTGGTTGAAATTTCTGTCCCTGTGGACCTGATTTACATTCCATACAAAACAAGAGCTTTTCCTGGTACCATCACTTTCCTAAAATCGGAGGGACAGTTTGGGCTGCACTTGGAGGTACGGGTACCTATCGCATCATACTGACCTAGAATATAAAACAAATTTAAATCTAGTTTAGAACAGTTCTTGTGCACCTAGAGAATTAATAGTCTTGTTAGTAGGGATGGACTAGAACTCGAACTGGAACCGGAGTTCGACCGATCGTATTGAGTTGAAAGGATTCGACTTCGTCGAACTACACGGACCCAGATTTCTCAGATTTTGGTGTTTTTCCAGACTTTTACTGGTTAAATTCGATATTATTGAATGACGGACGTTCGCTAACCCTAGATGTATCGTTCGGTAACCTCAAAGTATCGTTCATTTTTGCGATAACCCTAGAATGTATTGTTCGCTAAAACCTTCAAAAAGTATTGTTTGTTTTCAATAATCCTCGCAAAGTATTGTTCGATTTCGGTAACCCTGAATTTATGGCTTATTTCGGTTAACCCTCGAAAGTATAGTTCGGTAACCCTCGAAGGAAACTGCAAAAAACCCGACAATTGCCCCGCTCGTGTTTAAGGTGTTTTTTTTTACAAGTTTGGTGAAGGGACTGTTTCCCAGAACATTTACAAGTTGCAACAGCCATTTACAGTAAAGTTACCATTGTTGTTTAGCTTGTAAATCATCCAGACTTCGAACTATCACTCCCCCCATTCACTTTCATGGGTCCGAATTGGAACTTTCGAACTTTTAATGAAGTTTCAAGTTCGAAACGGACAGGAACTTTATATAGTTCGACCATATCTACGTGTTAGTGGTTAATCCAGAGATCTGGCAACATTAATGCTCCACTCTGGGGCAAAAAATGTTTAAAAAGGGCCAGCTTTAGATTGTTTGGCAACAGTATATGTGGTTTAAATGTCTTTCATTTTAACTCTTCAGTCACCTCTTCCATTAAAGAGCTGATTTAAACTAGAGGGAAGGTTTAAGTTTTAAAGGGATCTCGACTGGTAAAAGTAAAATACACTTCATTTTTTTCAATTTAATTGAAAAAATGGGAAGGGAAGTAGAAAGTAGATGTATTATCTCCATTCTTTAATTAAACATTGAAGAACGCAGGTACGGGTAATACTTACCCCGATCGTGCTCCTATGCGGGTCATCTGAAAGTACCACACGAAGTTTGCACTGTATACGCACAATTGATGTTAGTAGACGTAACTTCCCTGCATGCTCCGATTGTTTACTTGAAGAACAGGAAAGTAAGGCAAAAGCCGCATTTATCTCAGTTCTTTAATTAAACTGAAAAAAAAAAAAAAGCAAAAATGGAGTGGAGTTAGTTACCCTTTAAGTAAACATTTCAGGGGAAGATTTTCAAATAAAAGTTGTATCATTTAAAATGTGTAATTTTGCCCCAACCAATCGATTATTATTTAAACATTGAAAGCTAACATATGATGGTGGGCAAAATTAGCACCATTTTAAAAAATAAGAACTATATTAAATAACCCTGTTTGGAGTATAGTATGAAGGCCGCATTTGAAAGGGCAATGGGCCATGTTTGCACAAAGCACTATTTTAAAACACAGAGTTGATGAATGAGTAATGTAAATTTCAAAATTTGTTCTCTGTAAATCTAGGTGTTTCATTTTTTTGGTAGTTAGAACTTTTATTTGAGATTACAGGGAAGGATTGTCATAATACCTCCATCTCCATTCCAGGTTATCAAGATGCGTTCTCACTCAGCGGGGGAGTTACTGCATGATGGGAACCCAGTGGTAAGAATTCAACCAAGGTTCACTCAGGCCCCTTAAACAATTAGATCAGGAAGCGTGCGTAATTAAAATTATTTTATCCCTTTATGGCCAATATCAATCTCCCCCAATGTATTACACATGTAGTATTGTATGTTTATTTATACATAAGTAAAATACAATTCACATAAAGTCATACAAGGGGGATAAATACATAGTAGTTCAGTAACATAATTATTAAATAGAAGTGCTAGGTCTTTGACAAGAGGAAAAGGAGGTCCTGGACCGCGTAGAGCTTACAATCTACGCAAACACACGATGTTTACAACCTCCGTTTCACCCTATAATCATGCCATGATGCTTTTCGAGATGGATTTTGCCGGCAGGTAGGGCAATGAATGATCCTGACCTAACCAAAACAGGCCAAAAAACGGCTTTTCATACACATTGTGATGTGTGCGGGTTAGCACCCGCGTTGTGTGAACTAGTTAAAAATTGCCCAAGATCAGGTTTTTGTTATTATTTTTTTACATGTCATTCAAACTGATTAGGCCAACACATGTCCATTGTTCTTAGAAAGGCGGGTCGATAGAAAAATAATTCATTTATACAAGTTTTGTATCTCAACTCAAAATGCGTGTGGGGGATTTAGGGAAGTTAGACTTTTTCATTCAGATGCAGTTCCTGAAACACGGTTCTAGTGCCCCAGGCCAAGCCGGGTCTGATGCTTTTACTGTAGTTTATTTATTAACGTAGCCATTTTCCATTGACTGTAATTCTACCTCACAATTTTGGAATATTACTGCTTTTTGTTTGCAAATAAAGATTATAAATATGCAGTTTTCAATTCCTTGCAAAAATTTCAGGGAGATCAGTGGCATAACTCGGTATCACTGAGCCCCTTAGCAAAACTATGATGGGGCCCCTATCCATGCTTCATCCACAGTGATTTTCCCTGGTCATGAGCCCCCCTGCGTTTGCTCCCGATGATCACCTGTAGTTACGCACCTAAGGGAGATTCAAAAAAGTTCTTATCGTTAAAAATGGTGCTAATTTTGCTCCCCAACCAATAAGATTCTTTTTTAACCATTTGAAGCAAACATCTGATGGTTGGGCAAAAATTAGCCACCATTTTTAAAGATAAGCAGGGGTTTATTCAATAAAAGTTCTTATCGTTAAAATGGTGCTAATTTGGCCCCAACCAATCAGATGTTAGCTTGCAAATGTTAAATAAGACTGATGGCTGGGGCAAATTTGCACCATTTTAACGATAAGAACTTTTATTGAATCGCCCTGATTAAACTTTTATTGAATACCCTGAAATTTTCCAATTATTTCAATCACATCTTTATTTAAAGTAGTATGTAAAAGAGCTTTATAAAAGTTTAAAATATATTATAAATGTTTCAATGTTGGACAAAACAAAACTAACTTGGGGTTCGGGTTGACACCCCCTGTTTTTGGGGTTTTTGGTGGGAGAGGGGGGTTATAGTTGTCTTTCTGAGGTTTTGTATTGGATAATCAACAGGTTTTTCAACTTATTACGCCCACAGGATTTAACTTGGAGGGAAGAGGCTCTAAGAACGTCAATTAAGGGACGGGATGTGGGGGACAAAAGGGGCTGTGGGAGCTCTTTGTCCTTAGGAAAAATTACTATTATATACAGTATAGTGTAAGTGCTACGTATATTGAACAAACATTCATGTGGGCCCCATATAGTATATAGTTACAGTTTTATGCATAAAAAAGTGAAAAGCCCTCCCACCACCAATCTAGGTAAACACAGTATGGAAGGTTCCTAATAATTACCGTTAAAAAAACTAGTTTATAGTCTGTCTTTTTGCTTTTTTTTCTTAGAAACAAATTACTACATTTATATAGCTTTTTATCCTAGTAAATAAATACTAATAATAGTGTACAGTATGCCAGACATTTTAACAGTATTTACAAGCATAGGGGACAATACCCTTTGTTTGCATTATTTGGTCTCCAAAGAAACCTCTGGACTATCTACATTCAAGGTTTTTTTCTCGGAGCTTAAATCATAACTTCAAGTGTAACTTGCCACTATTTACCACCCTCGTCATAAGTTGCCAGTTCACAAAAGTCATAATTGCTGGAGGGTTCCCCTGAGTATTGAAAAACATTTGGATCCCATCTTTAGTCTGAAATTTACAGTTTGCACGTAGTGTAGAAGCTGGGAAAGGAAGAATTCAGCCAATCAATAAATTGTACGAAAGGATTTGTCAATTGTAAACATAATTATTTGAATATGCTTATTAAATGCCAAGGGCAGACAGATGTAGATATGTTGAAGTCTGATGGGCTCAGCCCTACTAGCAGATTGAAGCAACTTAGTAGGACCAGCCATTGCACTTAAACCCAGTATATACATTTAAGAGATAATCTGTGGTCTTCCTTAGTTTGCATGCCTCAAGGTTTTTCATTTCCGGTACAAAATGGTATTGTAGTATGTCCACCCTTGCAGGGATAGTTTCTGATTAGGCAGCTTACAAGGAAAGACTTTCTGCCCAGAAATTCTAATATAATATAAATACCAAACAATTAAGGTTGTTGATGGGTGGAGGCTTTTAGATACGTCGTGAATTTTAGGTAATTCCCACTATAGTTCCAAAGCCAATAGTGCCACGTAGTAATTAACTCTTGGATTCTTCAAGGGAAAGAAAAAAGTTGAAGTTGCCAGGGCCTCAGGATCCTATCAAAATATTTCACAGCACATTCTGCCTTTTAGTTACTCCAGCACAGGGAGAAAATCAAAATTAAGAGGTTTAAACAATAACACCTTGCGGGTCGATTTCTTTATGATTTGGGGATAGAGAGGAGTTCGTATTTGGTTGTGGGCTTTCATATATTCTCAGCAAGGCCACACATGCTCCATTGTTCATTTATTTTTTCCTGCTTTACCATTTTGAAGTCCAAAACTGACCATAGTCATTGTCACTGCCAGAAAATTACCAAACCCAAGTCCAACAAATGTTAAAAACACCAGCTGGCCCAAACTCTCATCGTGAAATTCATCATTGGTATGTACGGAAAAAGGAAGGGAACAGGTCCACGGTCATTCAGTCTAGGGTTGGTAGCAAAAACTGACTTTAAAAATGGGCAGAAGAAAACAAAAAAAAAATTAAAGTTTAAGTGAGAATTTCTATAGATTGCAGAAATATTTAGAATGAGGTGAGGTTTAGAAAAAAATGAAAGCAATTTATACCAAATCTTTTTCAATGAGAAATGGTAATTTCTCATTTATTGTAATACCCTGTGGATAATGGTAGAGTCCCAAAAAAATATGTGCCATAACCATGGCACTTGTAGTCCCAGTGTCAACCAATAAACCCAACTAGGAGGTTACTTTGTGACATTGATAATTTGGGGTAATTTCTTTCCCTCCCGAAAGCATTAAAAGAGTTCTTGTACTGCTATCCTTGAATACAAAACAAGGGTCCAAATACACGGAACCAAACTAATGTTGGAAAAGAAGTTCAGGGTACTGAGTTGATTTCATCCACAGCAAATATCAAGAGAGCATAGTCTCGTAATTTTTTTTTTTTGACCTTTTTTTTTTTTTCCATAGCAACCTAGATAGAAGCACAAATTCCAAATTTAATGGAACATATATCAAAAAAATTTAAGTTAGGTAATAGGGACACAAGAATCCCCTTGCAACAATGCCAACTCCCATCCAATCAAGGGTGAAATATGGTTTGTGAATCGGATGATTGGGCGCGCATCATGATGAGCCATCTCAGCTATGATGGGACGTTCGTTGGGTGTAGGATTCGGCAGCATTGTTGTGGGGATCCTTGCATTCTGTATGTACCTTTAGTCTGTTATCATGTGTTTATAAAGTTTTAGCAATTTTGACAATTTTACAGCAGCAAAATATCCCAACAGTTTCCATATGTCACACACATTGTAGAGAAATAATATTCTCATGGTTTAGAAGAATTGAAAATTGTTGGTCTACATTTTTCTGGTTGGGACTTGAGCCAGATGTGCACCTAATGAATGCATGGCATGACATCCCATGGGACCAATGCCACATAAGTGTGTTACCAGAGAGCTGTGTGTGAGACGTTACCAATCAGTCGGACAGGTTAAAAACCACAATATGGACAATATAGCAAATGAATATAATTTATATTATATATATAGAGTGCTCACGCTCTCTTCTCTGATGACATTTTATATATAGAAGTCAAAATATAAAGGTGGTTGATAGACACCGTTTATATTTTGTATCAAGACCAGGAGTGCTCCCATTTCTTCTCTGACGACTTCTTATGTAAACATTGGTGAGAACAGGGCAGGGCTGTTTGGAGTAGCGGACAGTGCACCACCCAACCCAGGTATATATAAAAGATGTATAATGACATCATATAAAGGGACTCTTATTAAAGACAAAATGTATCTCAGTAACAAAAAAAATAAACTATCCTAAAAAAACAATGCTCGGGAAAATGCAGAGGAAATGTGAAAAAAAAATGTGTAAGTTATGAAATAAATGCAATAAAAGATAATATCAACCCAAATAAGTTTAATACCATTTCACCCAATGTAATTGTAATTATGAATATTAATGAGTCATATGGTGAGATAGTGTGGGCCATTTCATCTCCCCTACAACAAGATTTTAAATTCAGGAGGCTATCTGCTATATATTGGATCCTTAACCCCTATAATAACACAGGGAACATGCCCATTTTATTTTAGGGGGAAACCAGACAATTATAATGTTGAAAATCTGTGAACTGCAACCTGATTGCTGCAAATGGAGGTGACTCAAAAGGGGGTGAGGTTCATAATATTGTCCTGCACCCCAAGCACCCCTAGGAATGTTGTCTAATGTAATATTTCTCTTTTTTGTTGACTCCCTATACTACATTAGAATTTTAATCATTAATGAAATAAAAAAGGTAGAAGTTAGGACCTTCCAGACTGGGTTACCTTGGACGTGGTTGGAGGCTTTTCATTTCTGGGATCACAGTAAGTAATGGATACTAAAACCCATTGTTATAAAGTATGCCAGTGTGCAGTAATATAATATTGTGTATGGGGCCTTAGGAATGTGCATTGATTAATTTTCTATGGTTTATATATATGGATATTACTGTATATACAGAGAATATGATATTGTATGGGGCCTAGGAATGTGCATGATTATCTTTCTATGTGTATAATATAGAGATAATGTATATACACATAATATGATATTGTATGGGGGCCCAGGAATTTTGCATTGATTATCTTTTCTATGTTTTATACATATAGATATACTTGTATATACAGATAAAATGATATTGTATGGGACCTAGGAATGTGCATTGAGAGTCTTTGTCTATGTTTATAGATATAGTATACTGTATATACAGATAATATGATATTTATGGGGCCCTAGGAATGTGCATTGATTTCTTTTCTATGACTTTCACTATATATCGATATAGGTATATACACATAATATGATATTGTATGGGGCCAGGAAGTGTGGTGCATTGATTATCTTTTTATGTTTGAATAAATGTTTTAACAGATTCAGTAGTACTAATATTAGTTAACCCGTAAATGTAGTTGTAAATTAGCTTAATGAGTGCTTCCACAATCACTTCTATTGTATGTTATGGTGCCAATATATGTTCTTTATATAATACACAAATATTAAACAAGGTCAAGGGCAACAGCAAATACGATTTTGAGCCAATAATGGGAGAGAGGGAAGAGGACACAGCGAAGAAGAGAGCCAAAAATCCTGAAATGAAAGTAGGAAAACTGAAGCAGAACAATCCCATCAAAGCCACAGCCAAACATATCATAGCTAAAGGGAAAAGGAAAACACAATAATATATTAATATAACAGCACATACTTTTAAAGCCAACGGGCAAATGTGGACATAAAAGAAATGTAACAGTAGTAGAACACACCACAAGGGAGACAAACTGCAAAACAAATAAGGCTACCATAGATAAACAGTATAAAGAAACCAAAATTACACTCAAACCCGATGAACCATAACTTTACAACCACAGGGATAATATAAACAATGAAGTGTTAATGACACAACAAAAATAACAAAAAGGCATAGACAAAAAACAAAACATGACCAAAGCACATAATGTACACACATAATGACACAAACAAAAATAATGCAAAAAGGTTACACAGAAACTATGCGCTAATTAGTGATGTCGAACTATATAAAGTTCATTAAACAGTTTGAAGTTCGATTCGGACCAATTAAAAAGTCCAATGGGGAATTGATAGTTTGAATGAAAAGTTTCGGATGATTGACACAAGAGAAAATTAACAATAGTAACTTACTGTAAATGGCTGTGTTGGTACTGGGGAAATGATCTGGGGAACACGTCACTGTCACCAAAACTGTTAAAACACTTTGTATTAAACACGAGGAAAGACATTATTGGGTTTTGCGGCAAGCTTAAATGAGAGGGGATGGCCAATTCAGAGGGTTACCAACGAGGTTAGCGAATAGAACGATAAATGTAAGGGTTACCGAAATCCAGCGATACTTTGAGGATTTCGAAAACGAAAGATACTTTTAGGGTTAGTGAATGATACATCGAAGGTAGTGAAAAAGAAAGATACTTTCTAGGGTTGTGATGATACATGCGGGTTTAGAGAAAAACAGAAAGATACGTCTGGGTAGTGAATGATACATCGAGAGGGTTTAGTGAAACGAAAGATACTTCTAGGGTAGTGAAAATGATTACATGCGAGGGTTAGTGAAAACGGAAGGAACTTTCTCAGGGTTAGTGAATGATAAATTCGAGGGTTAGCGAAAATGAAAGATACTTACTAGGGTTAGTGAATGATTACATTTGAGGGTTAGCGAAAACGAAAGATAACTTTATAGGGTTAGTGAATGATACATTTGGGTTTAGCGAAAACGAAAAGATACTTTCTAGGGTTAGTGAATGTACATTTGAGGGTTAGCGAAAACGGAAAAGGAGTACTTTCTAGGGTTGTTCGTTAGTGAAGGAATGATACATTCGAGGGTTAGCGAGAACGAAAGATACTTCTAGGGGTAGTGACTGATAAATTGGGGTTAGCGAAAACGATCTTAAAGTCGAGGTTAACGACAATGAACGATACTTAATTACTATGTTATTGGACAGGAGGACAGAAATAGACTTACATAAATAATCAGCATTGCATTCTGATGGGAGTTCATAAAAAGTTGGAAGGCCAGTAAGATTTCTATAGCATAAAATGCGGTACAAATTGTTATGGCTAATTTGGATACAGGAGCGTTACATAGTAATTGAGGTTGAATAAGAATATACGTCCACCAAGCCCCCCCCCAAACTATTCATCCTCCTTTTTAACCATACCCACAGTGATCAAAGTGACTTATTTATTGGGTTACTTTATTTCTAGAGACACCCAAGTCATGGGTACGAAATTTGACATTGTAGCTCCGGAGTTTGCTTATGAAATCGAGGTCTTGTCGCTTCGGTCCAAAATGAAACTGAAATTGCTCCCCCAATTATTTAATATCCCTGCTGGCTCCAGATAGCGGTTATGCTTTCACTGGGCAGGTTTGCACCAAAGAGGTGTTAACGGAGGTGCACACTTTAACTACTAACGAGGTAGAACAAGTATCCAGGCTGTTGAGGGGAAAAAGGGGAAGAAAGGGGAAAGCTACGAATTCTGCATAAATACCACCTATTAAGAACCATCTCTAAAATAATAGAGGACTGAATATCGTAGTGCACATCGGAAATGCACAGAAACTGTGCCGGTTCATTATTAAACGACTGCTGGGTCTGAGTGGTTTTATATAACTAGACAAGTAGAACTAAGGGAATATGTGTCATTGCTGCCTTATACTTAATTGCCTTAGAGCCGCTAATGTGACTCTTTATAAACCCCAGAAGACCTTATTTCACAAAGGGGCGTAATTTGAAGTGAAAAAAAGGCAGAATGGGAATAAGTAAAATTTGTTTTAAATTATACATAAACAATAAATTTCTTTATGTAAGTGTCCAAAGGACAATTTATAAAGATGGTTCTCTATAGGTTGAACTAGCGGACAATCTAAACATATGGTTACAGTTAGTTTAGGTTTAAATTATAAATCGACAATGCAAAATGTCAATTCAACTCTTTCCAGTAAATCCCAAAACCACTGATTTAAACCACCAATTAAAATGAAACAGTCACTGTCACCTTAATGCATTCTCCTCTTCCTATACTGTACCACCAGCACCTATGTGCATTGCAGCTAGACACACAAGCTACACATAAAGAAATATGCACTGACCAAATGTACATGAAAAAACAAAAGTAATTAACTAAAATGGATCTGGGATTCTGCCAATCCAAGAAGACACTGGAGAGATTTCTAAAGGATTTAGGGATTCTGACAATATATTCAGACACAAATATCTTATTCTCAGTCTTCACAGTAAGAACCATGGGAAGTGTAGGCTGCATGACCAGTAACTTAACTAATTAACTGACACAATAACTGACACAATAAATTGACACAGACACTCCGATTTGTGTGGTTGGAATTGGCCGCAGATTTATAAGTTTATAAATACCACATTTTCCAAAATTTACTATATAAACTGTTACTCAAACATTTTCAACCCACTTGTTAAATCACTTAGCCAGCTCTACCGCACAAGCTGCCTATTTAATAATAGCTCAACCTGCCCAGGTCAACCGACCTGGCTTATGAACACCAAATTACCACCACTCCATGGGTATTGGAGCTAACCATGACAATTGCCCATGGAAATACTCCAATTTTACAATGCAGGCCTCTGACAAAATTGGAAGTCCTAAAGGCAGAAAATTGTAATTTCCGAGTTCAGAAGAAAATGTTTAGGGACCATCCCAGTAATAAAGGCCAGGGATTCACATCTTCATAGGTACATGAAATTGTGGACTTTTGGGACGCCCAAATTTAGCTTCTTTCTACAGTTTTTCCAGCGCTTTTAATTTTGGATGTTATACCATATAATCCTGGGAACTACTTCAGACCAACCTATGATAACCTCAGGTAGCAGAAAATGTAGGTGTGCTAGATCTTTTCTCATTATTGAGAATTACTGGTATTAATACATATACTGTAGTTCTGGTTGGTACAGGGATACTATATAATGTTGAGAATTACTGGTATTAATATATATACTGTAGTTCGGTGTACAGGTATACTATATATAATGTTGAGAATTATGGTATTTACTACATAAATGTTAGTTATGGTTGGGACGGGGAGATACTTATAATATTGGAGAATTACTGGTATAATACATTAAGGTAGTTTCTGGTTGGTACAGGGGAGGGAACTATATAATATGAGGAATTTACTGGATTAATACATATACTGTCTAGTTCTGGTTGGTACAGGGGGATCATACTAGATAATAGTGAGAATTACTGGATTAAGTAACATATACGGTTTAGTTCTGGTTGGTACCCGGGGAGATTACTATATTACTATGAGAATTACTGGTATTAATACTATTACTGTAGTTCTGGTTGGTACAGGGGATACTATATATATTGAGAATTAATGGTATAATTCATATTACTGTAGTTCTGTGGTACAGGCGATACTATATAAATTGAGAAGAAGAATTACTGGTATTAATTTCCATATACTGTAGTTCTGGGTGGTCCAGGGGATAATATATAATATGAGAATATGGTATTAATTATATACTGTTGTAGTTCTGGTTGGTCCAGGGATACTTATAATATTGAGAAGTACTGGTATTTAATAAATATATTGAGGTCTGGTGTTGAACAGGTGATACTTTATATAATTATTGAGAGAATTATGGTATTAATACAATACTTGTAGTTCTGGTTGGTACAGGTGATACTAGTAATATTGAGAATACTGGTATAAACATAACTTGGTAGTTCTGGTTGGTACGGGCGGATACTATATATAATATGAGAAATTACTCGGTATTAATAACATACTGTAGTTTGTTTGGTACCAGGGCTACTATATAATATTGAGAATACTGGTATATTAATACATATTAGGTAGTTCGGGGGTGTACAGGGATAACTATATAACATTGAGAATTGAATTGGTATGAATTACCATACTGTAGTTCTGGTTGGTACAGGGTATATATAGTATTGAGAATTACTGGTATGTAATACAGTACTGTAGTTATGGTTGGTACAAGGGGGAGGATACGATATAGTATAGATTTGAGGTATTTGAAAAAGACAAACGTCCATACAGTCCAACCCATTATAGCAATATCTAATTTTTCCTGCATAACTGTTTGATCCAGGGAAGGCAAAAAAAAAAAACCCCACCAAATTATGAGGGGCAAGGGGGTGGCAAAAAATTCCTTCCTGACCTCCAAGTGGCAATCGGAAATTTCCCTGGGTCAACTCTAATTTATGTATTAATACCAGTAACTTGCAAACCTTCTTGTTTGCAGAAGAAAACTCTTACAGCTTTTTTTTTTTGAAAACGACCAATGAACACCCTGCCCATGACAACGTCCACTGGAAGACAGTTCCATACCTTAACGTTCTCACAGTGAAACCCTGTACGAGATTTGAAGCCTAAACCTTTTTTCTTACAAGTCTTAAGGGATGTCCTCGTGTATTTGACCAAATGTTATCTTGGTGAAAAAATTGCCCCAGATAGTTTATTGTATGGGACCGTAAGGTATTTATACACAAGTAATATATCCACACGACAAGCGACCTTTCTCCAGCAGTATCTATTTAAATTTTTACAGTCTCTCTCTTCCATATTCAAGCTCCCCCAATCCCCGGATTAATTTAAGTTGCCCTTCTCTGGAACCCGTTCCATTTTTCAAAGATGTCCATTTTGTACCAGGATTCCAAAATTGCACTGCATTATTCCCAAATGAGGCCTTACAAATGCTTTGTAAAGAGGGAGAATTACATTTTCCTCCCTTGAATCCATACCCGCTTTATAAAGAACAATACCCTGCTGGCTTCTGGCTGTTTGTTGCCGGCCTATGGCAACTGCTTGGACCTTAAGTTTGTTATCACACCAAAACCTCCAGATCCTTCAAAAGGGGATTCACAAGAGCCATTTATAGTATAAGTAGCACAAGTATTTTTAGTCCAAAAATGCATCACCTACATTTATCAACATTGAATTTCATCTGCCACTGAGCAAGCCACAATGTGATAATCTAGTCGAGATCCCCTTGCAACGATTGCACATCCTTGAAGTTTTTCATGGTGACACAAGTTTTTGTATATCAGCAAAACACAAAAACCTTGCATGACACTACCCACTTCCAAAATACATTAATAATAGAGTAAATAGAAGCGGCCCCAACACAGCAAACCATGTGTGCACCCCATTAGCACTTTAGTCCATAATGATGACAGCCCCATTAAACAACTACTCTCTGCACCTATTCTTTAAAAACAATTTTCTATCCATGTACAAATTGACTCCCAGACCAAACCAGGACCTAGCTTATTCATTAGTACGCCTTATGGGGGACCTGTATCAAAAGCCTTTGCAAAATCCAAGCTAAAACTACATCTATGCTATACCAGAGTCTAAATTTCACTTACTTCCTCATTAAAAAGACACGCAAGTTAGTTTGACAAGATCTATTCTCCTAATCCATTGATGGTTACATATAAAGTCAGTCCTTGAAACATACTCTAGAACATGATATCCTTATTAACTTAGGATCTTCCCCACCACTGAGTAGTCGTTGGTTAAACTTAGGCCTGTTAATTTACCCGGATCGGAACACGACTACCCTTTTTGAATTTATTGGAAGAAACATCAGCCTTTTTCAACAGAGGAACAACCACGGACTGAGGGAGGGGGGGAATCAGCAAAAAATAAGAAAACAAGGGCCTAGATTACAAGAAATTAGCTCAATAAGTACCCTTCGGATGATATTTTATCCGGTCCAGGGAGATTTACTAATATTAAACCTTATTTAGTTTTCTTTTCTGTTTCCATATCCTGGTTAACCAAGTGAACTTGAATCTTGTATACCTTTATTGCACTATACCTCTATGATATTCTGTACTTGGATCTTCTTAGTGTATCCAGAGGAAAAAAAAATTATTCACGAATTTGCTTTATCGCCATCCTCCGTAACTAACTTATCCCATAATTTATGGTGCCACATTCTCAGCCTCATCTTCTTTACTATTAAAGACTTAAACAAATGTTTAGGACTTAGTGTGATGCTTTCTTCAGCTATCCTAATTCATTATTAAATTGTTTAGCTATTTTGATTGCTTTCTTACACTCCTGTTACAGTTTTTTATACTTACCTTAAAGGCCTTCCCGTTCCCTAGGCTTAAGGTTTTTAAATGCCTTTTTCTTCCTTACCATTTGCCTCTTTACATCGAATTCAGCCACAATGGGCGTGACCGTGGATTTATTTTTTTACATTTAGTCAAGGTTTATAAATGTAGATGTGAAAATGGCTAACATCCCCTGAACACAGTCCAATTATGTTCAGTTTACCTTTTACCTGATAATACATTATTCCCAGTTGGACATCTCGAAGAGCTTATTTTAAACTGGTGGGAAAATTTGCTTTCCTGGAAATTTTAAATATTAAAATGTCTTTGTTACCCAGCGCACTTTTCTTCGAACACAAAGTCCCAAATGCACACTACTTCATGGTCACTACATTTACCTAAGCCTTCCAGTTACCTTATATCTTATAATGCGCTCCACAATGTTGATTAGATATTACCAGATCAACAGAGCTACTTTTATAGTAGGAAACCTCAACCACCGGTGAGAGAAAATTATCCATGCAGCAAATTCAGGAAACTCATCGCCTTTTTCGGTGGATGGCAGTTCCACCACACAACAATCAAGTCAGGGTAATTGAAGTCCACCATTTGAGGCACACTCCCCAACTTGCAGCCCTTGCCAAAATGCATATTTGAAGGTTGACTCACCTCCTCTTCTGCTAGCATTTGGGAGGCTATACCAGACACCAAACTGACATTACCCCCTTTCATGTTGCCCTAATTCCACCCATATTTGCCTTCCACTTTATCATCCATATCACGAGAAGATATCTATTCTTTTAAATTTTGGTGCATTCTTTTTTAACATATACAACATATCCTCCCCCTTTCCTTTTTTTCTGTCCTGCCCCTAAACAGGCATGATCCTTCATATTACAGCCCAGTCGTGAGAACTGGTCAACACGTTTTGCTATACCTATTACTATTACTTTTCATTCAATGCCATCATTTTCCAATTCACCCTTTTGTCAGCCAGGCCTTTATCGATTTGCAAACATACATTTTAGAGTATGATTCCTGTTAATTATTGTTAACCACTTGATACACATCCTCTATCCCTATGCTTAGCCCACCCCCCTTTCCACCCACCAATGGCTATCTACACCCTGCGTTCTCCTGGACAATCTTATCAAGTGAGACTGCTAATACCTCCCCCCCCAAAACTCTAGTTTAAAATCTCCTCCAACCCTCTAGCCATCTTCTTCCCCTAAAACAGCTGCACACCACAATCAGTGAGGGCAACCCATCCCTAATTTTAAAGAGCCCTGTAGCCGACAGCAAGTCTGCCCAGTTCTATAAACCCAAACCCTTCTCCTTACCACACTCTCTTAGACACGCATTAATGCTACCAAGCTCCCCGCTGTTTCTCCCTGGCTTAGCACGTGGCACTGCGGTAGTATTTCTGAACACACTACCCTGAGTCCTTGCTTTTATCTTGGCCCTAGTTCTCGGAAACAGGTTAGGACCTCACCTCCACCTCTAAACTTTGTCATTGGCACCAATGTGAAAACCCAAAGAACCGCAGAGGCACACCCGGCCCCACCCAATAATCTGTCACACGACCACCACAGCCGAACCCTAGCACCAGGCAGGCAACACACAGTTCGGGCATGTAGGGTCTTGGAGGCAGATACCCTATCTACCTTTCCTTATAATGGACGTCCCCTACCACTACCACCTGCCTGCAATCCTGACCCTTCGTCATGCATCCCTGTATAGAGATGGCAGTCCCGGGGTGCTCAAGGGACTAGCCCCCTCCATACATGCTAATTCCGAGGTGTCCTCCTACACTTCATTACCTAAGGCGGCAAATCTTGTTGGGATGGACAATCTGGGAAGGAAAAGCCCCACCCCTACTCTTCCGTCCCCCACTTCCCATAGAACCCTACAAAACTACCTCATTCCTCATCCTATGTCCCTTCTTCCACCCCCCTCATCCTGGCCCCAGCACAGTGTGCTGGACCCCCACAGTTTTCGCCAATCCCCGCAATGGCGTGCAAGCTGCCCCCTTAGACTCTCCACCTCATGTGCTTCCAAACAGGCAACCCAGATCACAAACCTGACCACAGACATAGGTTCCCCGGAACGTATGCTCCAGGTTCCTATAAATGTGCACGAATGAACATGAATTGGACTGACACAAAACTGTCCTCAATACACCACCCAACACAGTGACGCACAAACTTGTTTAATTGCCCTTCTTGTTTCAATGTCCTTTTTTTATTGTACCTTGAGAGTCAAGTCCTTAAGAGAAAGGGACACACAAGTTCGTTACAATCACAGGAAACTTCTTTTGTTAGGTCCAAAATATTGAGAATTTACTGGGTAGTTAATACATATTACGTAGTTCTGGGTGGACAGGGATACTATATAATATTGAGATTTACTGGTATTATAATTACATATACTGTTGTAGTTCTGGTTGGACACGGGGATACTATATAATATTGAGAATTACTTGGTATGTAATAATTTACTGTAGTCTGGTGTGGTACAGGGAGAGGATACTATATAAACATTGAAGAATTACTGGTATTTTAATGAGCACATACTGTAGTCTGGTTGGTACAGGGAACTATATTAATATTGAGAATTTACTGGTATTTATACATATACTGGAGTTATGTTGTACAGGGGATCCTATATAATTGTGAAGAATTACTGGTATTAATATATATACTGTAGTTTCGGGTGGGTACGGGGATACTATTAATATTGAGAATTAATGAGTATTAATATACATATACCGTAGTTATGGTGGGACAGGGAATACTAGATCATATGAGAATTACGGTATATTAATTCATATACTGTAGTTTGGGTGGTCTGCAGGGATACGATATAATATTGAGAATTACTGGTATTAATAAATATTTCTGTTAGTTCTGGTTGGTACAGGGAATACTATATAATATGAGGAAATAACTGGTATTAATACTATAATGTAGTTATGGTTGTTTACAGGGATACTATATAATATGGCGAATTACTGAGTATATGCAAAATACTGTAGTTATGGGTTGGTAAGGGGATTAAAGAAATTGAGAAAATACTGGTATTAATACACATATGGGTCTGGTGGTTACAGGGATACTATATAATAGTGAGAAATACTGGTATTAATAACAATACTTGTCGTCTGGTTGGTACAGGATACTATTAACATTGAGAATTACTGGTTATATTAATACCAATTACTGTCGTTATGGTTGGTACAGGGATAATATATAATGAGAATTACTGGTATAATTCAATTAATGTAGTTCTGGTTGGTCCAGGGATACTATATAATATTGAGAATTACTGGTATTATACATATATTATAGTTCTGGTTGGTATCGGGATATTATTATAATATTGAGAATTACTGGTATTAAATACATATACTGTAGTTGGTTGGTACAGGGGATACTTATAATATTGAGAATTACTGGATTAATAAATAATTGAGTTCTGGTTGAACAGGGTACTATATAATATTGAGAATTACTGGTATTAATACCTATATTGTTAGTTCTGGTTGTACAGGGATCTACTATATGAGGAATTACGGTATTTAATACATAGAAATTGTAGTTCTGGTTGGTAAGGGATACAATAATTTGGGAATTATGGTATTAATATTATAACTGTAGTTTTCTGGTTGGGACGGGATACTATTATGATCAAATTGAGAATTAATGTTATTAATAACCTATAAGGTAGTCTGGTTGGTTACAGGGATTACTATATAATATTGGGAATACTGGTATTTAATCCATATTCTGTAGTTCTGGTTTGTACAGGGGATTTACCTATATTTATTAAGAATTCTGGTTTGAATAAACATTACGTAGTTCTGGGTGTACAAGGATACTATATATATTGGGAATAATGGTATTAATACATTATACTTGTAGTTATGGTTGGTAAGGGGATTACGATTAATATAGAATTACTGTATTAATAACATATACTGTAGTTCTGGGTGGTTACAGGGGGTACCATTATAATATGAGGAATTACTGGCGATTAATACATAGATGTGTCGTTCTGGTTGGTCAGGATACTATTAACTATTGAGAATACTGGTATTATACACATACTGTAGTTTTGGTTGGTACAGGGTACTATGTAATATTGAAAATTACTGGTATTAATTCATATACTGTAGTTCTGGGTTGGTACAGGGATACTATATAAACTGAGAAGTACTGGTATTATACATATCTATAAGTTCTGGTTGCGTACAGGGCGATAAATATAATATGAGAATTAATGGTTATAAATACATTACATAGTTTCTGGGTGTCCAGGGATATATATAATATTGAGAATTACTGGTATTATACATAGATTAAGGTCTTTGTCCTCGTGGATGTGCTGTTTGTTTATCCAGGTTCCGCAACTCAAATCCATTGGCTGCCCTGACGCGTTTCGAGCGACATACCGCTCTGACTATAGGCTCCCATGCTTATGCTACCATAAGGGGCTATTTTTATACTGAAAAAGTCATGAAATACACTTTACCCCCTCTACTGTTCCCGATAGGGAACTAACTTAGTTACATTCTATCACTGTTTGTATCATCATAAAGTGTTTACCTCCATCTCCCCAATTTTAGCATTCCATGGCAGATATATAGACGACTTATTATGGATTTGGAAAGACACAGAAGAGAACTTTAATCAAACTATGAAGGAATTGAATAATAATACATTTAATCTTACATTCACGAGCACATTTGGAGGTCAGACAGTGGATTTCCTAGATATCACCATCTATGAACAAAATAATCATCTTTATACTAAGGCATATAGGAAACCCCAAGCAAAAAACACCATATTAAGTGCATTATCATGTCATCCAAAAGCATGTATAAAAGCCATACCATATGGTCAGTATAAAAGACTCAGGAGAAATAGCACAAAACACACGGATTATTTAGAAGCAGCTACAGAATTAACAGAAAGATTACAAAAAAGAGGATACAGTAGAAAACACTTAGAGATAGCCAAAAATAAAGTAAAACAAGATCATGAAATAGGCAGAAGAATAATAATAAAAAAAGACAAAAAAGATAAAAAAGAAACAGAGAAATCAATAAAAAACCCAAAGAACAGGAATAAATTGAAATTCATAACTACTTACAGTCCTCAATTTCACCAAATAACCAAAATCATTAAAAAATATACACCGATACTTTATGAGGACATAAATCTAAAAAAAGTGCTGGAAAATGGAATTCAATATATACCTAAAAGAGCGAGAAACTTGGGTGATTTACTTTCCCCAAGTGAAATTAAAGTTAACAGGAATCCAACAGAAGATTGGTTAACTACCAAAGGTACCTTCAAATGTGGCAACACAAGATGTATCACATGCAAACATATCAGTAAAGGATCAGAGTTCATAAGTACAGTCACAGGAAAAACGTATAATATGAAACAATATGTGAACTGCAACACTACACATGTAGTATACTTAATGACATGTTTAACGTGCAATTCACAATATGTGGGGAGCACGACACGGAAACTAAAGGAAAGAATCCGAGAACACGCTAGAGACATTAAATTAAATAACAGCAAAAGCCCTATAGCAAGACACTTTTCTGAGTGTAATGGAAATCAAATTAACAAATTAGGTGTACAAGCTATACAACGGGTACTAAGAGATGGCAGAAATAAAGATAGGGTAAAATTATTACGAAAGAAAGAAGTGATGTGGATATTTGAATTAAAAACAAGGATTCCACAGGGACTCAATCTTATATGTGATATCAATTGCTATATGGGATAACAAGGGTATTACATCCAGTTTGTAAAGAATTTAAATGGAGATTTATAGAAGATGTACATGTAACAAAGGATTGGTATATATAGATTAAAAGAGAAATTATTTGTTAGTTTATAGAGTGTATAAAATATGAAATGATTATAAAATGTATCACATATCCATTAATTTTAGATTTTAGATACAATGTGGAATGATTTTAATTAAGCTAAACAAGATCACTACAAAAGAGGATGAATTGTGCTCTCAAGGAGTTAACTGAATATGTAAGGGAACCAACTAATTAGTAAATCTGCAACACACTATCTGAGAGAGTGATAGAATGTAACTAAGTTAGTTCCCTATCGGGAACAGTAGAGGATATGTATTAATACCAGTAATTCTCAATATTATATAGTATCCCTGTACCAACCAGAACTACAGTATATGTATTAATACCAGTAATTCTCAATATTTTGGACCTAACAAAAGGAAGTTTCCTGTGAGTGTAACGAACTTGTGAGTGGCCCTTTCTCTTAAGGACCTTGATCTCAAGGACATAAAAAAAGGACATTGAAACAAGAAGGGCAATTAAACAAGGTTTGTGCGTCACTGTGTTGGTGTGGTGTATTAGAAGGGACAGTTTTGTCAGTACCATGCAATGTGCATCGTGCCACATGTATAGGAACCTGGAGCAGACGTTCCGGGGAACCTATGTCTGTGTCAGGTGTGAGTGGGTTGCCCGTTTGGAAGCTGAGGTGGAGAGTCTAAGGGGGCAGCTTGCAGCATTGCGGGGATTGGCAGAACTGGGGGGTCAGCAGGCACTGGCTGGGGCCAGTATAGAGGTGGGTGGAAGAGGGACAAGAAAGGATGAGGAAGGAGGTAGTTTTGTTAGGGTTACTAGGGGAAGTGGGGGACGGAAGAGTAGGGGGGCTTCTTCCCAGATTGTCCATCCCAACAGATTTGCCGCCTTAGGTAATGAAGTGGAGGAGGACACCTCGGAATTAGCATGTATGGAGGGGGCTAGTCCCTTGAGCACCCAGGGGACTGCCATCTCTGATACAAGGGAGGAGGAACGAAGGGTCAGGATTGCAAGGCAGGTGGTAGTGGTAGGGGACTCCATTATAAGGAAGGTAGATAGGGTAATCTGCCGCCAAGACCCTACATGCCGAACTGTGTGTTGCCTGCCTGGTGCTAGGGTTCGGCATGTGGTGGATCGTGTAGACAGATTATTGGGTGGGGCCGGGTGTGACCCGGCGGTCTTGGTTCACATTGGTGCCAATGACAAAGTTAGAGGTGGAGGTGAGGTCCTTAAACATGATTTCCGAGAACTAGGGGCCAAGATAAAAGCAAGGACCTCCAGGGTAGTGTTTTCAGAAATACTACCGCAGCCACGTGCTAAGCCAGGGAGACAGCGGGAGCTTGGGAGCATTAATGCGTGGCTAAGAGAGTGGTGTAAGGAAGAAGGGTTTGGGTTTATTGAGAACTGGGCAGACTTTGCTGTCGGCTACAGGCTCTTTAGTAGGGATGGGTTGCACCTCACTGATGGTGGTGCAGCTGTTTTAGGGGAGAAGATGGCTAGAGGGTTGGAGGAGATTTTAAACTAGGTTTGGGGGGGGAGGGTATTAGCAGTCTCACTGGGATAGATTGTCCAGGAGGAAAGCAGGGTGTAGATAGGCCAGTGGTGGGTGGAAAGGGGGGTGGGGCTAGCATAGGGGATAGGGAGGAATGTGTATCAAAGTGTACGAATAAATTACAGGATCATAATCTAAAATGTATGTTTGCAAATGCGAGAAGCCTGGCTGACAAAATGGGTGAATTGGAAATGATGGCATTGAATGAAAAGTATGATGTAATAGGTATAGCAGAAACGTGGTTGAACAGTTCTCACGACTGGGCTGTAAATATAGAAGGATATGCCTTGTTTAGGCAGGACAGAAAAAAAAGGAAAGGGGGAGGAGTATGTGTATATGTTAAAAAAGAATTGAAGCCAAATTTAAAAGAATAGATAGCTCGTGATATGGATGATAAAGTGGAGGCAATATGGGTGGAATTAGGCAACAGGAAAGGGGGTAATGTCATTGTTGGTGTCTGCTATAAGCCGCCAAATGCTAGCAGAGAGGAGGTGAGTCAACTTCATATGCAGTTGGCAAGGGCTGCAAGTTTGGGGAGTGTGCTCATTATGGGGGACTTCAATTACCCTGACATTGATTGGTGTGGTGGAACTGCCATCACAGAAAAAGGCGATGAGTTCCTGAATTTGCTGCAGGATAATTTTCTCTCACAGGTGGTTGAGGTTCCTACTAGAAAAGGAGCTCTGTTGGATCTGGTAATATCTAACATTGTGGAGCGCATTATAGATATAAAGGTAACTGGAGGCTTAGGGAATAGTGACCATGAAATAGTGGCATTTGGACTTTGTTATCGAAAGGAAAAGTGCGCTGGGTTAACAAAGACATTTAATTTCAGGAAAGCAAATTTTCCCAGGTTAAAAGCAGCTCTTCAGAATGTCAACTGGGATAATGTATTATCAGGTAAAGGTACTGAACAGAAGTGGACTGTGTTCAAGGGGATTTTAAGCCAGTTCACATCTAAATTTATACCCTTGGGAAATAAATGTAAAAAAAATAAATCCACGCCCATGTGGCTGAATTCTGATGTAAAGAGGCAAATGGTAAGGAAGAAAAAGGCATTTAAAACCTTTAAGGCCGAGGGAACGGAAAGGGCCTTTAGGGAGTATAAAAACTGTAACAAGGAGTGTAAGAAAGCAATCAAACTAGCTAAAATTAATAATGAAGTTAGGATAGCTGAAGAAAGCATCACTAAGCCTAAACATTTTTTTAAGTATATTAATAGTAAGAAGATGAGGACTGAGAATGTGGCACCATTAATTAATGGGGATAAGTTAGTTACGGAGGATGGCGATAAAGCAAATGTCTTGAATAATTTTTTTTCCTCTGTATACACTATAGAAGATCCAAGTACAGATATCATAGAGTATAGTAGCAATAAAGGTATACAAGATTCAAGTTCACTTTGGTTAACCGAGGATATGGTACAGAAAGAACTAAATAAGGTTAATATTAGTAAATCTCCTGGACCGGATAAAATACATCCTAGGGTACTTAGGGAGCTAAGTTCAGTTTTATCTAGGCCATTGTTTCTTATTTTTGCTGATTCCCTCATGTCCGGTGGTGTGCCTCTGGATTGGAAAAAGGCTGATGTTATTCCAATATTCAAAAAGGGTAGTCGTTCACAGCCGGGTAATTACAGGCCTGTAAGTTTAACTTCAGTGGTGGGGAAGATCCTGGAAAGTTTAATAAGGGATCATGTTCTAGAGTATGTTTCAAGGACTGACATTATAAGTAGTAACCAGCATGGATTTAGGAGGAATAGATCTTGTCAAACTAACTTGCTTGGCTTTTATGAGGAAGTAAGTAGAAATTTAGACTCTGGTATAGCAGTAGATGTAGTTTACTTGGATTTTGCAAAGGCTTTTGATACAGTCCCCCATAGGCGACTAATGAATAAGCTAAGGTCTGTTGGTCTGGGGAGTCACATTTGTACATGGATAGAAAATTGGTTAAAGAATAGGATGCAGAGAGTAGTTGTTAATGGGGCTTCATCATTATGGACTAAAGTGCTAAGTGGGGTGCCACAGGGTTCTGTGTTGGGGCCGCTTCTATTTAATCTATTTATTAATGATTTGGAAGTGGGTATTGTCAGCAAGGTTTCTGTGTTTGCTGATGATACAAAACTTTGTCGACCATTAAAAACTTCAGAGGATGTGCAATCGTTGCAAGGGGATCTAGATAGATTATCACATTGGGCTGCTAAGTGGCAGATGAAATTCAATGTTGATAAATGTAAGGTGATGCATTTTGGACTTAAAAATACTTGTGCTACTTATACTATAAATGGCTCTGTGAATCCCTGTTGGAAAGGGATCTTGGAGTTTTGGTGGATAACAAACTTAAAGGTAGCAAGCAGTGCCAGGCGGCAACAGCCAGAGCCAGCATGGTATTGTCTTGTATAAAGCGAGGTATGGATTCAAGGGAGGAAAATGTAATTCTCCCTCTTTACAAAGCATTGGTAAGGCCTCATTTGGAATATGCAGTGCAATTTTGGAATCCTGTGTACAAAAAGGACATCTTTGAAATGGAAAGGGTTCAGAGAAGGGCAACTAAATTAATAAGGGGATTGGGGGAGCTTGAATATGAAGAGAGACTGGAAAAGTTAAATTATGTACGCTGGAGAAAAGGCGCTTGCGTGGGGATATGATTACTGTGTATAAATACATTAACGGGCCATACAATAAACTATCTGGGGCATTGTTCACCAAGAGAACATGTCAAAGGACACGAGGACATCCCTTAAGACTTGAAGAAAAAAGGTTTAGGCTTCAAGCTCGGAAAGGGTTTTTCACTGTGAGAACGGTAAGGCTATGGAACTGTCTTCCAGTGGACGTTGTAATGGCAGGTTCATTGGTCAGTTTCAAAAAAAAGCTGTATGAGTTTCTGCAAACAAGGAATGTTGCAAGTTACTGGTATTGATACATAAAGTAGAGTTGACCCAGGGAAATTTCCGATTGCCACTTGGAGTCAGGAAGGAATTTTTTCCCCCTTCATAAATTTGGTGGGGGTTTTTTGCCTTCCTCTGGATCAACAGTTAGGCAGGAAATGAGGATATTGCTAGATGGGTTGGACTGGATGGACGTATGTCTTTATTCAAATACCTCAAATACTATACTATATAGTATCCCTGTACCAACCAGAACTACAGTATATGTATTAATACCAGTAATTCTCAATATTATATAGTATCCCTGAACTTATTGAGTTTGAACGGATTCTGACTTCTCGAACTACCCCGGACCCAGATTTCTCAGACTTTTGGTGTTTCCAGACTTTTAATGGTAAATTCGATAATTATTGAATTGACGGACCGTTCGCTAACCCTAGAATGTATCGTTCGGTAACCCTCGAAAGTATCGTTTATTTTCGATAACCCTCGAATGTATTGTTCGCTAAACCTTCAAAAGTATTGTTTGTTTTCAATAATCCTCGAAAGTATTGTTCGATTTCGGTAACCCTTGAATTTATGGCTCTATTTTCGGTAACCCTCGAAAGTATAGTTCGGTAACCCTCGAATGTAACTTGCAAAAAACCCGACAATTGCCCGCTCGTGTTTAAGAAGTGTTTTAACAAGTTTTGGTGACAGTGCCATGTTCCCCAGAACATTTCCCAGGTGCCACAGCCATTTACAGTAAGTTACCATTGTTAGTTTAGCTGTAAATCATCCAGACTTTTCGAACTATCACTCCCCCATTCACTTTAATGGGTCCGAATTCGAACTTTCGAACTTTTACTGAAGTTTCAAAGTTCGAAAACGGACAGAACTTTATATAGTTCGACCATCTCTACTTGTTAGTGGTTAATCCAGAGATCTGCAACATTTTATCTGCTCACTCTGCAATAGCGCTAGATTGTTTGGCAACAGTATATGTGGTTTAATGTCTTTCATTTTAACTCTTCAGTCACCTCTTCCATTACAGAGCTGATTTAAACTAGAGGGAAGTTTTAAAGGGCATCTCTACTGGTAAAATACACTTCATTTTTTTCAATTTAATTGAAAAATGGGAAGTAAAGTAGATGTCTTATCTCCATTCTTTAATTAAACGATCAGAAGCAGGTAGGTAAGTACTTACCCTCGATCGTGCTCCACTGCTGTTCCTCTGACAGGTCCCAACGAAGTTTGCACTGTATACGCACAATTGAGTTAGTACTGTAACTTCCCTGCATGCTCCTGACTGTTTACTTGAAGAACGGGAGGTAAGGCAAAGCTCATTTATCTCCAGTTCTTTAATTAAACTGAAAAAAAAGCAATGGAGTTACCCTTTAAGTATACATTTTCAGGGAGATTCAATAAAAGTTCTTATCATTTAAAACAGTGCTAATTTTGCCCCAACCAATCAGATCTTATTTAACATTTGAAAGCTAACATCTGATTGGTTGGGGCAAAATTAGCACCATTTTAAAAAATAAGAACTATTATTAAATAACCCTGTTTGAGTATAGTATTAAGGGCCGCATTTTGAAAGGCAATGGGCCATGTTTGCACAAAGCACTATTTAAAACACAGAGTGATGAATGATGTAAATTTCAAAATTTGTTCTCTGTAAATCTAGGTGTTTTCATTATTTTGTTAGTTTAGAACTTTTATTTTGAGATACAGGGAAGGATGTCATACTTACCTTCCACTCTCCATTTCCAGGTTCTCACGATGCAGTTCTCACTCAGCGGGAGTTACTGCATGATGGGAACCCAGTGGTAAGAATCACCAAGGTTACACTCAGGCCCCTTAAACATATTAGATCAGGAAGCGTGGATTAAATTATTTTTATCCCTTTATGGCCAATATTCAATCTCCCCCACATGTATTACACATGTATGTATGTATAGTTTATTTATACAGTAATAAAATACAATAAAGTCATACAAGGGGGATAAATACATAGATAGTTCAGTACATAAATTTATAAATAGAAGTGCTAGGTCTTTGCTACAAGAGAAAAGGAGGTCCCTGGCCCGTAGAGCTTACAATCTACGCAACACACGATGTGTACAAACGTCCGTTTCACCCTATAATCATGCCATGTATGCTCTTTCGGAGATCTGCCCGGCAGGTCGGGCAATGATCCCTGACTGAACCCAAACACGGCAAAACGGCTTTTCATACACATTGTGTGTTGCGGGTTAGCACCCGCGTGTGTATGAACCTTTAGTTAAAAATTGCCCACAGATCAGGTTTTATTTACATGTCCATTCAAACTGATTAGGCAAAACATGTCCATGTCTTAGAAAAGGGTCGATAGAAAAATAATTCATTTATACCAAGTTTTGTATCTCTAACTCAAAATGCGTGTGGGGGATTTAGACTTCATTCAGCCTGTCTAGTTCCTGAACACTGTTCTAGTGCCCCAGGCCAAGCCGTGTCTGATGCTTTTACTGTATTTCTATTTATTAACTTAGCCATTTTCCATGACTGTCATTCTACCTCACAATTTGGAATATTACAGCTTTTTTTGTTGCAAATAAAGATTAATACTACTGCAGTTCAATTCCTTGCAAATAACTTTCAGGGAGATCAGTGGCATAACTCGGTATCACTGAGCCCCTAGCAAAACTATGATGGGGCCCCTATCCATGCTTCATCCACAGTGATTTTTCCCTGGCTCCTGAGCCCCCCTGCGTTTGCTCCCGCTGCTCCCCTGTAGTTACGCCCCTAAGGGAGATTCAATAAAAGTTCTTATCGTTAAAAATGGTGCTAATTTTGCCCCAACCAATCAGATCTTTTTTAACATTTGAAAGCTAACATCTGATTGGTTGGGGCAAAATTAGCACCATTTTTAAAGATAAGCAGGGTTATTCAATAAAAGTTCTTATCGTTTAAAATGGTGCTAATTTTGCCCCAACCAATCAGATGTTAGCTTGCAAATGTTAAATAAGATCTGATTGGCTGGGGCAAATTTAGCACCATTTTAAACGATAAGAACTTTTATTGAATCTCCCTGATTAACTTTTATTGAATAACCCTGAAATTTTCCAATTCTTCAATTCCCATCTTTATTTAAATAGTATTGTAAAAGAGCTTTTTATAAACGTAAAATATATTATAAATGTTTCAATGTTGGCAAAACAAAACTAACTTGGGTCACGTTTCTGGGTTGACACCCCCTGTTTTTGGGGGTTTTTTTGGTGGGAGAGGGGTATAGTTGTCTTTCTGATGTTGTATTGGATTAATCAACAGGTTTTCACTTATTCCGCCCACAGGATTTTAACTTGGAGGGAAGAGGCTTAAGAACTTCTATTAAAGGGACGGGATGTGGGGGAAAAAGGGGCTGTGGGAGCTCTTTGTCCTTAGGAAAAATTACTATTACATACAGTATAGTGTAAGTGCTACTTATATGAACAAAACATCATGGGCCCCATATAGTATATAGTTACAGTTTTATGCATAAAAGTGAAAAGCCTTCCAACCACATCTAGGTAAACCACAGTATGGAAGGTCCTAATAAATTACCGTAAAAACTGTTTATAGTCTGTCTTTTTGCTTTTTTTCTTAGAAAACAAATACTAACATTTATATAGCTTTTTATCCTAGTAAATAAATACTAATAATAGTGTACAGTATGCAGACATTTTAACAGTATTTACAAGCATAGGGGACAATACCTTTGTTGCATATTTGGTCCAAACAACCTCTGTACTATCTACATTCAATGGTTTTTTATCTAGGGAGCTTAAATCATAACTTCCAAGTGTAACTTGCACTATTACACCCTCGTCACTAAGTTGCCAGTTCACAAAGTCATAAATTGCTGGAGGGTTCCCCTTAGTATTGAAAAACATTTGGATCCCATCTTTAGTCTTGAAATTTACATTTTTCACGTAGTGTAGAAGCTGGAAAGTAAGAATTCAGCCAATCAATAAATTGGTACGAAACGATTTGTCAATGATAAACAATAATTATTTGAATATGGTTATTACATGCCAAGGGCAGAATGTAGATATGTTGCAGTCTGATGGCTCAGCCCTACTAGCAGATTGAAGCAAATTATGTAAGGACCATGCCATTGCATAAACCGCAGTATATACATTAAGAGATAATCTGTGGTCTTCCTTAGTTTGCATGCCCTCCAGTTTTTCATTTCCTGTACAAAATGGTATTGTAGTATTGTCCACCCTTGCAGGTATAGTTTCCTGATTAGGCAGCTTACAAGAGAAGACTTTCTCCCAGAATTCTAATATAAATAAACCATTAACGTTTTTCGGTAACCCTTGAATGTATCATTCACTAACCCTAGAAAGTATCTTTCGTTTTCGCTAACCTTCGAATGTATCATTCACTAACCCTACAAATTATCTTTCGTTTTCGATAATCCTCGAAAGTATCGCTGGATTTTGGTAACCCTTAAATTTATTGGATTTTGGTAACCCTTAAATTTATTGTTCTATTTATGCTAACCCTCGTTTGATAACCCTCGAATTGGCCGTTACCCTCGAAAGTAGCTTGCGTAAAACCCAACAATTGTCCACTCGTGTTTAATAAGTGTTTTAACAAGTTTTGGTGACAGTGACATTTCCCAGGTGCCACAGCCATTTACAGTAAGTTACTATTATTAATTTATCTGTAAATCATCCGGGCTTTTCAAACTATCACTTTCCCATTGACTTTAACCCTTTCACTGCCAGGAGAATTACATTTTTTTTGTGTTAACTGCCAGAAGAATTTTCAGGATTTTGCCCTTAATCGCTTTAGACTAATATTACAGTAGGAAACCTTGCAGTAAAATCAGGAATATTATACATTGTTTTTTTCAGCACAAAGTGTACTTAACATGGTAACAGAATTTGTAACTTTTTCTGGAAATTTTACTGGAATTATGGTTAAAAAATGTAAAAAAAATAAAAAATTAGCAAATTTTCATGGATTTTCCCATTTTACTTATAGTTATCTTAAGGTTACACACAAAAATCTTACTGTTTCTAAAAGCTCGGATACTCCCGAGTACAACGATACCAGATATATGTAGGTACCCCCACTTTTCCTGTACAGAGGACCCCCCCAAACTAAAAACTGCACCTTCTAAGATATACACCAAATTAAAATGTATAACCACTACTGACAGTTAACATAAATATTCCAAATTAACTAAAATATCACCCAAGTGAGAAATTTAGAAATTACCACCCGCAGAATTTTACAAGTGAGGTTAGTTTCGATCAAAATGCAGATACCCTGCGCAGCTCTTCGTCCAATCGTAAGGTATTTTCTCACATTTTCCTTTTTTTCCTCAACTGTAAAATCAGAGACAAAAATCAAATGCGATTTCAGCTAAAAAGTGTGGGCGGAAAGTTCAAACGCATCTCAAATATGAAAGCCTAACCCTCCAGAATAAAATGGTATGCCACATTCATGGGTGTACCCAGAGGACATGGCTACCAACTACCCAGAGCCAAATGTCAGTAGCAGCAAAAAAAAAATTAGCCAGTTTCATATTTGAACAGTCTGCAGTTTTCCACAAAAACACCCACCAACTCAGAAATACCCCCACAAACTACATATTCCTTCAGCTATGTAATGCTGTAGTTCGTTCATTCATACATCAAGTGGTGTGGGCGCAGTTCTTCTGGAAGTTTGCACTTTTACCCGATTTTCCAAAAAAATGAACATCAAACTACATTCAAAAAGGTAGAAATCATGCCAAAACCCCATGGAATGTAAAAAAAAGTTAACCAAATATCAATCTCCCAAATGTTCCTGAATCAAACAGTATGCATATGTGTGGTTACACATGCGGGCGTGGAAGCGAAAAGCAAAAGTGGACAATGCCGATGGCTCAGAAACGGCAAAAATATTTAGCCAACTCCAAATTGGACAGTCTGCAGTTTTTTCCACAAAACACCCTTGTAACATAGAAATAACCCCCACAAACTATATATACCTGAAATCTACACACCTTCATCTATGTAACACTGTAGTTTGTTCATTCATATCATCAATGGTGTGGGCGCAGTTCTTCATAGAAGTTCTTCATAGAAGTTCGCATTTGTCTGAAAAAATGAACAAAAAACAACTTCAAAAGGTAAAAATCATGCCAAAACCTCATGGAATCTAAAAAAAAGTTACTAAATATCGATCTCCCAAATGTCCTGAATCAAACGGTATGCCATATGTGTGGTTACACACGCGGACATGGAAGCGAAAAGCCACAAAGTGGGACAATGCACGATGGCTCAGAAACGGCAAAAATATTTAGCCAACTCCGAATTTGGACAGTCTGCAGTTTTTTCCACAAAACATACAATACAAGAATTGTGGAAGCACTCCAATTAGACTAATTTACAACTACATTTAGCGGGAATGCAAGTGATCTGGTCAAACATTTATACAACATAGAAAAGATAATCAAGCACATTCCTAGGTCCATACAATCATATTATCTGATATACAGTATATCTTATATGTATAAACATAGAAAGATATCAATGCACATTCCTAGGTCCCATACAATATCATATTATCTGTATATACAGTATATCTATATATATAAACATAGAAAGATAATCAATGCACATTCCTAGGCCCCATACAAATCATATATCTGCACACTGGCATACTTTATAAACAAAGGGGTTTTAGTATACATTACTGTGATCACATGAATGAAAAGCCTTCCAACCACGTCAAGGTAACCCCAGTCTGGAAGGTCCTAACGTCTAACCTAAAATAAAGCACTGGATGGCCTCTTCCCTCATTTTAAAAAGCCAAAGGGCTGAGGGGGAGGGAGAGAGCCTGTTATATGGATCCAGTGTGTAAGAATGAGAAATGCAAAAGTTTGCTCATCGTAATTGAAGTAAAAGAAATTGAAAAGGTTAGACTTAGGACCTTCCAGACTGGGGTACCTTGACGTGGTTGGAAGGCTTTTCATTCATGTGATCACAGTAATGTATACTAAAACCCCTTTGTTTATAAAGTATGCCAGTGTGCGATAATATGATATTATGGGGCCTAGGAATGTGCATTGATTATCTTTTCTATTTTTCCACAAAACACCCTATTCCTGAAATCTACACACCTTCAGCTATGTAACACTGTAGTTTGTTCATTCATACCATAATGGTGGGGGCGCAGTTCTTCGTAGAACTTTGCATTTGTCTGAAAAAATGAACAAAAAACAACTTTAAAAGGTAGAAATCATGCCAAAACCTCATGGAATGTAAAAAAAGTTACTAAATATCAATCTCCCAAATGTCCTGAATCAAACGGTATGCCATTATGTGTGGTTACACACGCGACGTGAAAGCGAAAAGCCACAAAGTGAGACATGCACGATGGCTCAGAAACGGCCAAAAAAGTTACAATATCAATCTCCAAATGTCCTGAATCAAACGGTATGCCATATGTGTGGTTACTCACGCGGACGTGGAAGCCAAAAAGTGAAACAATGCACAATTGCTCAGCCAAATCTGAATTTGAACAGTCTGCCATTTTTCCCCACAAAACAACCCCCAAAACCATATTATTTCTCGAATCCACACACGTTTATCTACGAAATTCTGTAGTTTTTTCATTCATACCATCAATGGTGTGGGCGCAGTTCTTCGTAGAAGTTCGAGTTTTAGCAGATTTTCTAAAAATTAAAAAAAAACCACTCTCAAAGGTAGAAATCATGCCAAAATCCCAAGTAATGTAAAAAAAGTTACCAAATATCAATCTCCTAATGTCCTGAATCAAACGTTATGCCTATGTATGGTACACACGCAAACGTGGAATCAACTAGCCACAAAGTGAGCCAATGAACAATGGCCCAATTACAGCAACTTTTCAGATTTGTCAGACCTAACACCCCTCTATATTAGAAATAACCCCCAAAAACTATATATTCTTGGAATCTATACACCTTCAGCTAACAATGGTGTGATTCCTTTATGCATACCACCAATGGCGTGGGCACAGTTTGATGTAAAATTTCGCTTTTTTTTACCAGATTTTCAGGAAATTTTATTAAAATACAATTCAAAGTTAAAAATCATGGCAAATTTCCATGTCATGTAAAAAAAACTTGTCAATTATCAATCTTCCAAATGCCCTGATCAAACGGTATGCCATATGCGTGGATGTACACAGGGACGTGGCCACCAACTAGCTCAAATTGGATGCATGCATAAGTGTAATTACAAGAAAAAATCAAAGTGCTCTGTAATTTCAAACAGCCCCAAAACTTGGAAATGCCCCCACCAAATAAAACCCCCAAATAATATCATCTCCCACATGTTCTGAATTAAACGGTATGCCCTATGTGTGTAGTACACAGAGACGGGCCACCAACTAGCTCAAAAGGACGCATGCACAAATGTAATTACAAGAAAAAATCAAAGTGCTCTGTAATTTGAACAGCCTAACACTTTTCCAAGGAGAAACAGTCCCGAAACATGGAACTTCCCCCACCAAACTATATATTTTTGGAATCTACACAACTTCAGCTAAATTGCGGTGCCATGCTTTCATACATACATGAGAATTCCAGACCCAGTAATCCAAGAACTCCGTGTTTTTAGGAGGTTTTGGGAAAATAAAGAGTAAGATGAGCAAAGGGCTGAAATCCTACCTAAACCCACTTGACAAGCAAAAAAAACACTAAATATCAATCTCCAACATGTTCTGAATCAAATGGTATGCTATATGTGTGGGTGCCCACAGAGACGTGGCCACCAACTAGCTCAAATGGGACACATGCACAAATGCAATTACAAGAAAAAATCAAATTGCCCTGTAATTTGAACAGCCATACCATTTTCTAAGGAAACAGTCCCGAAACATGGAAATTCCCCCCACAAACAATTATTTTTTGGAATCTACACACCTTCAGCTACGTTACAGTGCCATGCTTTCATACATAAATGAAGAATTCCAGACCCAGTGATCCAAAGAACTCTGTGTTTTTAGGAGGTTTTGTGAAAAATAAAAAAGATGATTCAAGGGTTGAAATCCTACCTAAAACCCTTTTGACAAGCAAAAAAACCCACTAAATGTCAATCTCCCACATATCCTGCATCAAATGGTATGCCATATGTGTGGGTGCACACAGAGACGTGGCCACCAACTAGCTCAAATGGGACGCATGTACAGCAGTAATTACAGGAAAGAAATCAAAGTGCTCTGTAATTTCAACAGTCTACACTTTTTTCAGGAGAAACGGCTCTGAAACTTAGAAATACCCACACAAACTATATATTTTGGAATCTACACACCTTCAGCTACGTTACGGTGCCATGCTTTCATATATACATGAAGAGTTCCAGACACAGTACTCCATAGAACTCTGTGCTTTTTAGGAGATTTTGTAAAAAATATAATAAGGTGATTCAAAGGTTGAAATCCTACCTAAACCCACTTGACAAGTAAAAAAAAACCACTAAATGGCAATCTCCCACATGTCGCTGAATCAACGGTATGCCATATGCGTGGGTGCACTCAGAGACATGGCCACCAACTAGCTCAAATGGGACACATGCACAAGTCCATTACAAGAAAAAGTCAAAGTGTTCTTGAACACTAATCAACTTGAAATAATCCCCAAAACTATATATTTTTGGAAGCTACACACCTTCAGCTTCGTGATGGTATCATGCTTTTCATATATACATGAAGAATTCCAGGCGCTGTTATTCATAGAACTCCGTGCTTTTAGAGAGATTTTGTGGAAAAAATAAAATAACTGGACTCAATGGTTGAAATCCTACCTAAACCCACTTGGCAAGTAAAAAAAACCACCAGAGACGGGGCCACCAACTAGCTCAAATGGGATCCATGCGCACTTGCATTACAAGAAAAAATAAAAAACGCCACAACCCACTCCCCACCCCTACCCCACTCCCTCTTTTAGGGTATTTTAGTGAAAACCAGTTAGTACGGAGAGTCACACAAGTTTTTTGCACCTTTACTGATCCTAAAAATTCAATCCGGTCTTTTTTGGTACCTCTGCAAAATTTCCTACTAAAAAAGGCTTAGTTCCCTTGAAATCCACAAATAAATGATCCGCGTTTAGTTTACCGATATCACCGGGGACCTTGGGAAGCTTGGAGAAGACAAGTTTTTTGCTAATTTATAGTTTTTAGGAAAAAAAAAAAAAAAAAGGGTTGTGTGTATCACTAAGATTTTTTTTGTGTGCATTTCCCCTTTTTTGGGGTGGATCATTCCAAAGATGATCATCAATCATCTTTGGGAATGATAACGAACTTGGAATACGGGCATAATGCCCGTTTTCCAATTCAAAACCGATCGGAAAAATCACTTCCCGGAAATCATTTTCCAGGAAGTGATTTTTCATTCATTGGCAAAGATCAATAATTTGGTGATCAGAAGTGATCACCAATTTTGATCTCTGTCCCCATTTTTTTTCTAAGTCTTCGCTAAGTAGCAAAGACTTAGAAAAATCCTATTTGGAATGGAACTTTGAGTTACATTCACAAAATGTATAGTAAAGCTGTCAGCAGACAGTTGTACTATACAGGTACTGCAGCATGATCTGAATGGAGATCATGCTGCAGTACCTCCCACTAGACCACCAGGGGCAGCATCTTACCTCTCTTAGGGAAGACCCAGTGAAGGAGAAGCTCAGTGGTGTCACCGGGGTCTCCCTTTCTGGAAAGAAGACTTCCTCCTCTCCTTCTCCACGTGGGACCGGCTGCGGCGCGTAGGCTGCAGGTAGGATCTTCCGATCCCCCCTCGGATTTGGACAAACTGAAGGGGGATCGAGGGGGCTGGGGGCAGTTGAATACTTCCCCCCGATCGCCCCTAGCGGGTGCAATTTTTTTGGGGCCACTTAAAGCCACAGATGTTATCACGATCTGTGGCAGTTTGAGTATTCACTGCACAGATCGTGAATATACGATCTGTGGCAGTGAAAGGGTTAATGGTCCGAATTCGAACTTTAGAACTTTTACTGAAGTTCGAAAGTTCGAAAACAGACCGAACTTTATATAGTTCGGCCATCTCTAATTAGGCATATTTTCTTGTGTTAACCTTTTGCATGATTGTGTGTTGTCGTTAGTTGTGTACACATTTGCTTGTGCATGTTTGTGTTTTTGTCTATGCCTTTTTGTTTATTTTTGTTGCATTAACACTCATTGTATATTATCCTTGTGTATAAAGTTATGTTCATATGGGTTTGAGTGGATTTGTTTCTTTTATACTGTTTTATTATGGTAGCCTTATTTGGTTTTGCAGTTTGTCTCCCATTGTGTGTTCTAATACTGTACATTATCTTTTATGTCCACATTTTGCCCGTTGCTTTTAAAAATGTAAATTTCATTTGCTATATTTCCAATATTTTGGTTTTTACCTGTCCGACTGATTGGTAAAGTCTCACAACAGCATCTCTGGTAACACAAATGAGTGGCATGGTCCCATGATGTCAGGCCATGCATTCATTAGAGTGCACATCTGCTCAAGTCCAACCAGAAAAATGTAGAGTCACAAATTTCAAATTCTACCATGAGAATATTATTTCTCTGTTGCTGTAAAATTGTCAAAATTGCTAAAACTTTATAAACACATGATAACAGACTAAAGGTACATACAGACTCAAGGATCCCCACACAATGCAGAACTCCTGACCACCCAACGAACGTCCATCATAGCTGAGATAGCTCATCTATGATGCTCGACCAGTCATCCATGCACAAACCATATTTCACCCATGACGGATGGGAGTTGGGCATCGAGCAGGGATTCTTGTGTCTATACCTAACTTAAATGTTTTGATATATGTCCGTATTTGAATTTGTGCTTATAATAGGTTTGCTATGGAGCATTACGAGACTATGCATGCTCTGATATTTGCTGTGGATGAAATCAACTCAGACCCTGAACTTCTTTCCAACATTAGTTTGGGTTACCGTGTATTGGACCCGTGTTTTGTATTCAGGAGAGCAGTACAAGGAACTTTTTAATGCTGTCGGGAGGGAAAGAAATTACTCCAAATTATCAATGTAACAAAGATGAACCTCTAGTTGGTATTATTGGTGACACTGGGACTACAAGTGCCATGTTAATGGCACATATTTTGGGACTCTACCATTATCCACAGGTAATTACATGAGAAATTACCATTTCTTCATTGAAAAAGATTTGGGTAATAAATTGCTTTCCTTTTTCTAAACCTCACCTCATTCTTAAATATTCTGCAATCTATAGAAATTCTCACTTATAACTTTATTTTTTTTTTGGTTTTCTGCCCCATTTATTAAAGATCAGTTATTTTGCTACCAACCCTAGACTGAATGACCGTGACCTGTTCCCTTCCTTTTTCCGTACAATACCAAGTGATGAATTTCAGATGAGAGGTTTGGCCCAGCTGGTTTTACATTTTGGTTGGACTTGGGTTGGTATTCTGGCAAGTGACAATGACTATGGTCAGTTTGGACTTCAAATGGTAAAGCAGGAAATAATGAACAATGGACATGGGTGGCCTTTGCTGAGATATATTGACAAGCCAACCAAATAAGAATGCTCCTCATCTAGTCCAAATCATTAAAGAATCGACCGCAAAGGTTGTTATGTTTTTAACCTCTGATTTTGATTTTCTCCCTGTGCTGGAGGAACTAATAAGGCAGAATGTGGCTGGAAATATTTTGATAGGATCTGAGCCTGGGCAACTTCAACTTTTCTTTCATTGAGAAATACCAAGAGTTATTACTTGGCACTATTGGCTTTGGATCTATAGTGGGAAGTTACCAAAATTCACTACGTATCTCAAAAGCTCCACCCATCAAACCAACCCGGTTCGAATCGGGTTCCAGTTCGAGTTCTAGTCCATCCCTACTAACAAGACTATAATCTCTAGGTGACAAGGAACTGTTATAAATCATAGATTTAAATTTTTTTATATTCTATCATTATGATGTCGATAGGTACCTACCTCAAGTGCAGCCAAACTGTCCCTCGGATTTAGGAAAGTGATGGTACCAGGAAAAGCTCTTTGTTGTTATGAATGTAATCAGTGTCCACAGGGACAGATTTCAACCAATCAGGTACTTTAACATTTATATTTATGAATCATTTGTGACATCTATAGAAAGAGTTTAACATGAATTTTGCTTTTCAGATGCTGTGGAGTGTAACCATTGTCCCTGGGACATGTGGCCTAATCAAGAACATGATAGATGTTTACCGAAAACTACCGAGTTCCTTTCCTTTGGAGAACCTCTAGGTTATAGCTTAGCAGCCACCTCCATATTCTCTTCTCTCTTCCCTTCTCATTTGGGAGTATTCTTTCATTATAACAAACACCAGTTGTCCGAGCCAACAACTTCTCCCTTAGCTGTCTTCTTCTCCTCTCCCTGTTTCTCTGTTTCCTTAGTTCTTTGGGATTTATTGTTATCCACAACTTGAAAAGTGTGTCCTGCGCCAAGTGGCATTTGGAGTTATTTTTTCTCTCTGTATATCCTGTGTGTTGGCCAAACCATTACTGTTGTCGTTGCTTTTAATGCAACAAAACCAGGCAGTAAATTAAGAAAATGGACAGGTACAAAAGTGTCCTACTATCTTATAGTGCTTGTGTGTTTTCTTCCAGTTATTACTGGTGTGGTGTGGTTGATTTTTCTTTCTGCCGTTCCCAGATATTGACATTGAACCAAACCTGGAGTCATAATATTACTTGCAAGAGGGCTCCCCCTATACTTTCTGGTGTATGTTGGGGTACTTGGGTCTCTTAGCTTTTATTAGTTTCATTGTTGCCTTTCGGCCAGAAGACTCCCTGACAGTTTCAATGAAGCCAAATATATCACATTTAGTATGTTGGCTTTCATTAGTGTCTGGGTGTCCTTTATACCATCCTATCTCAGTGCCAGTGGCAAATATACAGAGGCAATGGAGGTCTTTGCCATCCCTCTCTTCCAGCTGGGCTGTGGTGGTTTGTATCTTTGCACAAAATGTTTCATTATTTTGTTTCGACCCAACATGAACTCTCGGGAACATCTTATGGGAGAGGAGGTTCTGAAATAAAAAAGTTAACCCCCAAAAAATGAGTTGTTATATATAAATATAGAATATATACATGATAAATATAATTTTATCACAAAAAGTACATATTGCGTGGATCAACATATCTATTTATCTAATATCTAAAAAAAACTAAAAATTCCCATTAGAAATGTCTTCTAATATACATAGGAGATGTAAAATGTCTACTAAACGTTGACTAACCTGTGGCCTTTTTTCCTTCTGATGCTCCTCATCCTGGTCCATTCATTTGCTAGGGAAGTTGCAGGAACAATGAAAGGTAATGTTTATGGCCAGTATGAAGCTTAAAACCTGTTGTATAAATTTAGTTGATGCAAGGAACAGTTTTATTAGACTAGGATTGAGTGACAACACTTATTGCTATTGTAGTTTAAATGAAAAAATAATTCAGCATGGTATCATTAACTGGTCCAAGTTACTTCATTAACTATATTGCAGTTAGAGCTACCTCCAAAATGAAAATTAACTGCAGTAGACAAAACATTGTGGATAGTGGCAAATGTCGCTGTAGCCAACAATTTGCCAAGACCAATTGGTCGTGATTTTACAACATGTCCGATTGCCCATTCATCTGATCTGGGCACATCGAACTCACCTAAGATTTTTCGGCCGACCAACTGATTCAGGAAAATGTGTCTTGTGTGTACCCACCTTACTTCTTAAAGCTATAAAGTTTCCTTGTCTTAGCCACAAAAGCGTTGCCCCATGGTGCTCCTCTTAAACCTGTATGAGCGCTTACAAGTCTGCAGATGTGAAAAGGAGGCCGCTAGTTGCAGACCAGTCAGCGATAGGCTGTGATATTAACAGTTATGACATGACTGACTGCTCACACCCATCGAGCAGAATGATGAGAGGAGTCAGAACATTGTCACCATGGTGGTGAGTAGACATGGCCGAAAACTGCCGGGTTTGTTCTGTCCGGGGTAGTTCGAGAAGTCAGAATCCGTTCAAACTCAATAAGTTCGGTTCGAACTCGGGTTCCAGTTCGAGTTCTAGTCCATCCCTACTAACAAGACTAGTATTCTCTAGGTGCACAAGGAACTGTTATAAATCATAGATTTAAATTTTGTTTTATATTCTATCATTATGATGTCGATAGGTACCTACCTCCAAGTGCAGCCCAAACTGTCCCTCAGGATTTAGGAAAGTGATGGTTCCAGGAAAAGCTCTTTGTTGTTATGAATGTAATCAGTGTCCACAGGGACAGATTTCAAGCCAATCAGGTACTTTAACATTTATATTTATGAATCATTTGTAACAACTATAGAAAGAGTTTAACATGAAATTTGTTTTTCAGATGCTGTGGAGTGTAACCATTGTCCCTGGGACATGATCTCCCAAATGTCCTGAATCAAACGGTATGCCATATGTGTGGTTACACACGCGGACGTGAAAGCGAAAAGCCACAAAGTGAGACAATGCACGATGGCTCAGAAACGGCCAAAAAAGTTACTAAATATCAATCTCCCAAATGTCCTGAATCAAACGGTAATGCCATATGTGTGGTTACTACTCCACGCGGACTTGGACCAAAAAGTGAAACAAATGCAACATTTGCTCTCATACAGCCAATCTGAATTTGAACAGTCTGGCTGCATTTTCCCCCACAAACACCCCCACAAACCATATATTTCTTTCTCGAATCCGCCACACGTTTATCTACGAAATTCTTAGTTTTTCAATTCATACATCACTGGTGTGGGCGCAGTTCTTCAGTAGAAGTTCGCAGTTTTAGCAGATTTTCTAAAAAATTTAAAAAAAACACTCTCAAGGTAGAAATCATGCCAAACTCCAAGTAATGTAAAAAAAAGTTCCCAATATCAATCTGCCTAAATGTCCTGAAGCAAACGTTATGCCCTATTGTATGGTTACACCAACTCAAACTTGGAATCAACTGCCACAAAGTGAGCCAATGAACAATGGCCCAGTACAACAGCAACTTTTCAATTTGTCAGACTCAACAACCCCTCTATATTAGAAATACCCCCCCCAAAAACTATTATTCTTGGAATCTATACCCCTGTCAGCTACACAACCAATGGTGTGATTCCTTTATGCATACGCACAATGGGGTACGTGGGCACGAGTGTTTGATGTAATAACTTTGGGGGATCGCTTTTTTTAACTTACCAATTTCAGGAAATTTTTAGTAAAAATTTCAGTATTAAGAAAAGGTGCGGGGGGGGAGAGGGGGGGGAGGAAAATACAATTCCAAAATCAAATCAAACAATTCAAAAATTCAAAATCAACGCAAAAAAGTTTAAAACTCCATGGATGCGCAAAAAACTTTCCACTGTCATTTCAAAAAAAAAAAAAAAAACCAAACTTTTGTCAATATAGAATCAAATTAATCAATCCTTTTTTTCTTACTTTTCCAAATGCCGCTACCCCCCTTATCAAACGGTAATGGCATATGCGTGGATGTACAACAGTGACTGGACACCAACCTAACTAGCTCAAATTGGATGCAATGCATATTTTAATTTACAAATGAAAAAATAAAAACAGAAAGAAGAAATCAAAGTGCTCTGGAGTAATTATTTCTCACAAACACACGAACCAAAACAATTGTAGCGTCTGTTCCCCCAAAACTTTTCAATGCCCCCCGACAAATAAGAAGACAACTAACAAGAACAAACCCACAAAACCAAACCGAACACCCCCAACCTAAACACCTCGAACCCAGAACGGCAAAATAAGCGGCTGCGACAAAAAGAAACCACCCCCAGCCCAAATACATTCAATCTCCCCACATTTTTCTGGTTCAGGTGGGTGAGGGGAATTAATTAAAAAAAACGTTATGGGATGTGGGGGGGGGGGGACAAACACCAAAAGTTCCCCTATGTTCTGTATTTTTACACACATATACCTTGATTCCACCACTAGCTCAAATGGGAACGCAAATGCCCCCAACAAATGTCATAAGGTGAACCAAGAAAAAGGGTCAAGTTGCTCTCTGCTGCTCTGTAATGTGAACACATCCTATAACACATTGTTTCCAAGAAACCGACAGTCCCCGAAACATGGAACTTCTACTTTACTAACGTCCCGGGGTCTGTGTCGGTTCCCCGGTCCGTCCTTTGGTCCGGGGGTCCCCCCACCAAACTATTATTTGTTTAAAAAAAATTGCAATTCTCACAAAAGGGGCCATCTAGTCTCTAAGAGTAGGTGGCTGCGAGGGAGGGGGGGGCGTGCAAAAGTTTCCATCACAAGATGCGGACGAAACACAGGGAGGTGGTGAGACAGGGGGAGGTTGGTTCCAGACCCCGGGGGGGTAAAACCCCAAAGATTCCTTGTTTTTAGATTAGGAGGTTTTGGAAAATAAACAGTAGGATTGTCAAGGGCTGAAATCCTCCGAAACCACTTGAACAAGCAAAAAAAAAAACACTAAATATCAATCTCCAACATGTTTTCTGGAACCAAGTGGTTATGCTACAATGTGTGTGTGCCCACAGAGGGACGTGCCTACCTAACTAGCTCAAATGGGACGGGGGGGCATGCAGGGGGAACGCATGGATTATTAGGAAAACGAGAATAAGAAAGGCGGAAAGATAGAAAAATGCAGCAATTGCCCTGTATTTACAGGAACAGTCCCTAAAGAAAGCTTCATGTTTTGGAGCTAAAGAACAAGGGGGGGTCCCCATAAAAAGCATGAAGGGATAATTCCAGAGATGACCATTCGGGGGGCTGAAAGAGCAACGCCGCCAAACTCGTGATTGTAGTTTTATTGAAGTGGTCTACACACCTCAAGGCGGTTACGTTACAGTGCCATGCTTTTCATTACAGTAGATGAAGGAGAGTTGTGAGGACCATGGACCCAGATCCCAAAGAACTCTGTGTTTTAGGAGGGTGTTGTTGAAAATGAAAATAAGGAATCGATGAGTCAAATGGGTTGAAATGGCGGAAGCTACCTAGAGAGAAGCGCCTGGTTTGACAAGCAAAAAAAAAAACGCCCTAAATTGGTCATCGTCGTGTCGTCCCACATATCCTGCATCATAATGGGTATTCCATAAATGTGTGGGTGGGCACACAGAGACGTGTGCGCACCGTAACTACTCAATGGGGGAGGCCGTAGCAAAATAATTCACAGGAAAGGAGGAAATCAAGTGCCTGTAATTTCAGGGAACGAGTACGTAAACCTTGTTGTTCAAGGGGCGGAAACGGTGGTGGGGCTCTGAAGAGCTGTAGTGTAGAGAAAATCGTAGGAGCCGACCACCCACAGGAGCAAAACTATATAAGTTTTTGTTTGTTTTTGGTGTTTGGGTTTAAGTCGACACACCTGTACATCTATGGCGGAGTTGAGGGGATCCGTGGGGTGGGGGGGGGAATAGTGGGGGGGGTCTGGGGGTAGAGGGGAAGAAAAGAGAAGAGATAAGAGAAGAGGAGAAGAAGGAAAAGAAAGTGGGGAAAGGGAAAAGGGGAAGAGTGGGTGGTAGAAGGGGAATAGATAACGGTCAGAAAGCGGTGGACAAAAGAGTTTATGTGTGGCGGAATTTCAGGTAGTATACCATTGAATTAACGATTTCCCATACACAGTCCTGGGAACGGTGACACATATGATGCAACAAGCAATAAGCCCCAACAGGCAGAAGAGGGGAAGGGGGTGTGTGGTTAGAATAATGCAGTAGTTGGTGCATGGTATGGGTTATGGCGGTTTGGTTCTCGATGTCCTGTGACTTCTTTATTAGTGAACTCTTGCTTGAGGTTTTGTGTTTGGGGTGTAATGTAAAACAAGTGTACTATACTCAATGAAGTGATTCACCAAGTTTGAATAACTGGTCCTACGCCTAACCCCTTGACAAAGTGAAAAAAAAACGCTAACTAATTGCACTCTCCCGCAGAAACAGGGTGTCTGAATCAAACGTTATGCGGCATATGCTGTGGGTGCACTCAAGAAGGATGACAAAATGGCCAAAGAACAAACCAAGGGACATAGGGAACGTAAGGCGGGACCAACTATTCTCAAACTGGGACCCATGCGACAAAAGTCCAATTTGGGACCAGACAAAGAAGGGGTAAAGTGAAGGTCTTGTAACACTAATCACTTGGAAATATCCCCACAAAACTATATCTTTATTGGAGGAAGCTACATCACACCTTCACTTCGTGATGGTATCATGCGTTGTTCATATTACATGAAAGAATGCCAGTCGGTGGGTATGTCATAGACCTCTCCGTGCGTTTAAGAATTTTTTGGAAAATGGAAAAAAGGGTAAGGAGGAGGGGGGGGGGGAGAGGGGATCAACGAGTGTGAGGAGCAAATCAATTTTGGAAATCCTACCGGGTAAAGAGCCGGGGGCGAACTGTGTGGTTGCAAAGTAAAAAAAAACCGACTCAGAGACGTGGGTGCGGGCGGACCACGTACTAGCTCAAATGGATCCAGGCGCCATTGCAATTAACAGGTGGGGATGTGGAAGCGGAAGAGTGAACAAAATAAAAATGACGGGGGCCGACTGAAGGGGCCGCACTCCCCTCCAAAATAAACAACGGGTCACTACATGCGAAACGCACTAGACCTCGTTTAATTTGGGGGGGGGAGAAAAGAGGGTGAAGGGTGAGAAATGACAAGGAGGGGATCCATTATAGACGGGAGGAGTTCCGGAGGAAGGACTATGAGGGTACAGGGGAGGTGTGTGTTTGTGCACACTTTACGTACTGATCCTAAACAAAACATTCATCATCCGGTCCTTTTTTTTTGTGGTACTGCTTGCAAAATTTTCCTCCCCAACTAAAAAAAGGCTTATTTTCCTGATCCACAAATAAATGATCCGCGGGTTTAGTTTACCATATCACCGGTCCCGGTGGGAAGCTTGACAGAAGACAAGTTTTTTGCTACTTATATATGTTTAGGAAAAAAAAAAAAAAAAGGGTGTGTGTATCACTAAGATTTTTTTTGTGTGCATTCCCCTTTTTGGGGTGGATCATTCCCAAAGATGATCATCAATCATCTTTGGGAATGATAACGAACTTGGAATACGGGCATAAATGCCCGTTTCTCCAATTCAAAAACCGATCGGAAAAACACTTCCCGGAAATTCTTTCCAGGAAGTGATTTTTCATTCATTGGCAAGATCATAATTTGGTGATCAAATGATCACCAATTTTGATCTCTTCCCCATTTTTTTTCTAAGTCTTCGCTAAGTAGCAAAGACTTAGAAAAAATCCTATTTGTGAATGGAACTTTGAGTTACATTCACAAAATGTATAGTAAAGCTGTCAGCATGACAGCTTGTACTATACAGGTACTGCAGCATGATCTGAATGGAGATCATGCTGCAGTACCTCCACTAGACCACCAGGGGCAGCATCTACCTCTCTTAGGGAAGACCCCAGTGAAGGAGGAAGCTCATTGGTGTCACACCGGGGTCTCCCTTTCTGGAAAGAAGACTCCTCCTCTCCTTCTCACGTGGGACCGGCTGCCGGGCTGCAGGTAGGGATTCTTCCGATCCCCCCTCGGATTTGGACACAACGAAGGGGAGCGAGGGGGCTAGGGGGCAGTTGAATACTTCCCCCCGATCGCCCCTAGCGGGTGCAATTTTTTTGGGGCCCTTAAAGCCACAGATCGTATTCCACGATCTGTGGCAGTTTGGATATTCACTGCACAGATCGTGAATATACGATCGTGGGCAGTGAAAGGGTTAATGGTCCGAATTCGAACTTTAGAACTTTTACTGAAGTTGCAAAGTCTGAAAACAGACCGAACTTTATATAGTTCGGCCATCTCTAATTAGGGCATATTTTCTTGTGTTACCTTTTTGCATGATTGTGTGTTTGTCAGTATGTTTACACATTTGCTTGTGCATTTGTTGTTTTTGTCTATGCCTTTTTGTTTTATTTTGTTGCATTAACACTCATTGTTATTTAATCCTTGTGTATAAAGTTATGTTCATATGGTTTGAGTGGATGTTTCTTTATATACTGTTTTATTATGGTAGCCTTATTTGGTTTTGCAGTTTGTCTCCCATTGTGTGTTCTAATACGGTACTTATCTTTTATGTCCACATTTTGCCGTTGCTTTTAAAAATGTAAATTTCATTTGCTATATTTCCAATATTTTGGTTTTTACCTGTCAGGCTGATTGGTAAAGTCTCACAACGCATCTCTGGTAACAAATATGTGGCACGGGTCCCATGATGTCAGGCCATGCATTCATTAGAGTGCACATTCTGCTCAAGTCCAACCAAAAAATGTAGAGTCACAAATTCAAATCTACCATGAGAATATTATTTCTCTGTTGCTGTAAAATTGTCAAAATGGCTAAAACTTTATAAACACATGATAACAGACTAAAGGTACATACAGACTCAAGGATCCCCACACAATGCAGAACTCCTGACCACCCAACGAACTTCCATCATAGCTGAGATAGCTCATCTATAATGCTCGACCAGTCATCCATGCACAAACCATATTTCACCCATGACGGATGGGAGTTGGGCATCGAGCAGGGATTCTTGTGTCTATACCTAACTTAATGTTTTGATATATGTCCTATTTGAATTTGTGTCTTCTATAATGTTGCTATGGAGCATTACGAGACTATGCTGCTCTGATATTTGCTGTGGATGAAATCAACTCAGACCCTGAACTTCTTCCCACGTTAGTTTGGGTTACCGTGTATTGGACCCGTGTTTTGTATTCAGGAGAGCAGTACAAGGAACTCTTTTAATGCTGTCGGGAGGAAAGAAATTACTCCAAATTATCAATGTAACAAGATGAACCTCTAGTTGGTATTATTGGTGACACTGGGACTAACAGTGCCATGTTAATGGCACATATTTTGGGACTCTACCATTATCCACAGGTAATTACATGAGAAATTACCATTTTCCATTGAAAAAATTTGGGTAATAATTGCTTTCATTTTTCTTAAACCTCACCTCATTCTTAATATTCTGCAATCTATAGAATAAATTCTCACTTATAACTTAATTTTTATTTTTTTTTTTGGTTTTTCTGCCCCATTTATTAAAGATCAGTATTTTGCTACCAACCCTAGACTGAATGACCGTGACCTGTTCCCTTCCTTTTTCCGTACATACCAAGTGATGAATTCAGATGAGAGGTTTGGCCCAGCTGGTTTTAACATTTTGGGTTGGACTTGGGTTGGTATTCTGGCAAGTGACATGACTATGTCAGTTTGGACTTCAAATGGTAAAGCAGGAAATAATGACAATGGAGCATGTGGTGGCCTTTGCTGAGAATATATTGACAAGCCAACCAAATAAGAATGCTCCTCATCTAGTCCAATCATTAAAGAATCGACCGCAAAGGTTGTTATTGTTTTAACCTCTGATTTTGATTTTCTCCCTGTGCTGGAGGAACTAATAGGCAGAATGTGGCTGAAATATTTTGATAGGTCTGAGGCCTGGGCAACTTCAACTTTCTTTCCATTGAGAAATACCAAGTTATTACTTGGCACTATTGGCTTTGGATCTATATGGGAAGTTACCAAAATTCACTACTATCTCAAAAGCCTCCACCCATCAAACAACACCTTAATGGTTTATTTATTAGAATTCTGGGAGAAAGTCTTCTCTTTGTAGCTGCCTAATCAAAACTATACCTGCAAGGGTGGACAATACTACAATACCATTTTGTACAGGAATGAAAAACTGGAGGCATGCAAACTAAGGAAGACCACAGATTTCCTCTTAATGTAATACTGCGGTTTTGCAATGGCATGGTCCTTACATAATTTGCTTCAATCTGCTAGTAGGGCTGAGCCATCGACTGCAACATATCTACATTCTGCCCTTGGCATGTAATAACCATATTCAAAAATTATTGTTATCATTGACAAATCGTTTCGTACCAATTATTGATTGGCTGAATTCTTACTTTCCAGCTTTCACTTACACTACGGAGAAAAATGTAATTTCAAGACTAAAGATGGGATCCAAATGTTTTTCAATACTAGGGAACCCTCCAGCAATTTATGACTTTGTGAACTGGCAACTTAGTGACGAGGGTGTAATAGTGCAAGTTACACTTGGAAGTTATGATTTAAGCTCCCTAGATAAAAAACCATTGAATGTAGATAGTACAGAGGTTGTTTGGACAACATGCAACAAAGGTATTGTCCCCTATGCTTGTAAATACTGTTAAATGTCTGCATACTGTACACTATTATTAGTATTTATTTACTAGGATAAAAAGCATATAAATGTTGTATTTGTTTTTCTAAGAAAAAAAGCAAAAAGACAGACTATAACAGTTTTTACGGTAATTTATTAGGACCTTCCATACTGTGGTTTACCTAGATGTGGTTGGAAGGCTTTTCACTTTTATGCATAAAACTGTAACTATATACTATATGGGGCCCATGATGTTTTTTTCATATAAGTAGCACTTCCACTATACTGTATGTAATAGTAATTTTTCCTAAGGACAAAGAGCTCCCACAGCCCCTTTTTCCCCCACAATCCCGTCCCTTTAATAGAAGTTCTTAAGCCTCTTCCCTCCAAGTTAAAATCCTGTGGGCGGAATAAGTGAAAACCTGTGATAATCCAATACAACATCAGAAAGACAACTATACCCCTCTCCCACCAAAAAAACCCCCAAAAACAGGGGTGTCAACCCAGAAACGTGACCCAAGTTAGTTTTGTTTTGCCAACATTGAAACATTTATAATATATTTTACGTTTATAAAAAGCTCTTTTACAATACTATTTAAATAAAGATGGGAATTGAAGAATTGGAAAATTTCAGGGTTATTCAATAAAAGTTAATCAGGGGAGATTCAATAAATTTCTTATCGTTTAAAATGGTGCTAAATTTGCCCCAGCCAATCATTCTTATTTAACATTGCAACTAACATCTGATTGGTTGGGGCAAAATTAGCACCATTTAAACGATAAGAACTTTTATTGAATAACCCTGCTTATCTTTAAAAATGGTGCTAATTTGCCCACCCATCAGATGTTAGCTTTCAAATGTTAAAAAAGATCTGATTGGTTGGGGCAAATTAGCACCATTTTTAACGATAAGAACCTTTATTGAATCTCCCTTAGGGGCGTAACTACAGGGGAGCAGCGGGAGCAAACGCAGGGGGGGCTCAGGAGCCAGGAAAAATCACTGTGGATGAAAGCATGGATAGGGGCCCCATCATAGTTTTGCTAGGGGCTCAGTGATACCGAGTTATGCCACTGATCTCCCTGAAAGTTATTTGCAAGGAATTGAACTGCAGTAGTAAATTACTTTATTTGCAACAAAAAAAGCTGTAATATTCCAAATTGTGAGGTAGAATGACAGTCATGGAAAAATGCTAAGTTAATAAATAGAAATACAGTAAAAGCATCAGACACGCGGCTTGGCCTGGGGCACTAGAACAGTGTTCAGAACTAGACAGGCTGAATGAAGCTAAATCCCCCACACGCATTTTGAGTTAGAGATACAAACCTTGGTATAAATGAATTATTTTCTCTACGACCCTTTTCTAAGACATGACATGTTTTGCCTAATCAGTTTGAATGGACATGTAAATAAACCTGATCTGTGGGCATTTGTAACTAAAGGTTCATACACACCGGGTGCTAACCCGCAACCACAATGTGTATGAAAAAGCCGTTTTGCCGTGTTTGGGTTCAGTCAGGGATCATTGCCCGACCTGCCGGAGATCTCCAAGAGGAGCATACATGGCATGATTATAGGTGAAACGGACGTTTGTACACATCGTGTGTTGCGTAGATTGTAAGCTCTACGGGCCAGGGACCTCCTTTCCTCCTTGTAGCAAAGACCTAGCCTATTCTATTTAAAATTTTATGTACTGAACTATCTATGTATTTATCCCCTTGTATGTTTATTGTATTTTATTACTGTATAAATAAACTATACATACATACATGTGTAAACATGTGTACAACCTTAACACTGTGGGGGAGACTGAATATTGGCCATAAAGGGATAAAAATAATTTAATCACCGCTTCCTGATCTAATAGTCTAAGGGCCTGAGCAGCCAACCTTGGTGATTCTTACCACGGGTTCCCATCATGTAACTCCCGCTGAGTGAGAACTGCTAGTGAAACCTGGAAATGGAGAGTGGAAGGTAAGTATGATACATCCTTCCCTGTATCTCAAAATAAGTTCTAACTAACAAAATATAAAAAAACACCTAATTTACAGAGAACAAATTTTGAAATTTACATCATTCATCACTCTGTGTTTTAAATAGTGCTTGTGCAAACATGGCCCATTGCCTTTCAAAATGCGGCCCTTATACTATACCTCAAACAGGGTTATTTAATAAAAGTTCTTATTTTTTAAAATGGTGCTAATTTTGCCCCAACCAATCAGATGTTAGTTTCAAATGTTAAATAGATCTGATTGGTTGGGGCAAAATTAGCACTGTTTTAAATGATAAGAACTTTTATTGAATCTCCCTAAAATGTATACTTAAAGGGTAACTCCATTGCTTTTTTTTCAGTTTAATTAAAGAACTGGAGATAAATGAGCTTTGCCTTACCTCCCTTTTCTTCAAGTAAACAGTCAGGAGCATGCAGGGAATTACAGTACTAACTCAATTGTGCGTATACAGTGCAAACTTCGTTGGGACCTGTCAGAGGACAGCAGTGGAGCACGATCGAGGGTAAGTACTTACCTACCTGCTTCTGATCGTTTAATTAAAGAATGGAGATAAGACATCTACTTTACTTCCCATTTTTCAATTAAATTGAAAAAAATGAATGTATTTTACCAGTAAGATGCCTTTAAAATTCCCTCTAGTTTAATCAGCTCTGTAATGGAAGGAGGACTGAAGAGTTAAAATGAAAACATTAAACCACATATACTGTTGCCAAACAATCTAGCGCTATTGCAAGCGAGCAATAAAATGTTGCAGCTCTCTGGATTAACCACTAACAAGTAGAGATGGTTGAACTATATAAAGTTCTGTCCGTTTTCGAACTTTCAAACTTCGAAAGTTCAAATTCGGACCCATTAAAGTGAATGGGGGAGTGATAGTTTGAAAAGTCCGGATGATTTACAGCTAAACTAACAATGGTAACTTACTGTAAATGGCTGTGGCACCTGGAAATGGTCTGGGGAACATGCCACTGTCCCCAAAACTTGTTAAAAACACTTCTTAAACACGAGCGGGCAATTGTCGGTTTTTTGCAAGTTACATTCGGGGTTACGCGACTATACTTTCAGGGTTACCGAAATAGAGCACTAATTCGAGGGTTACCGAAATCGAGCAATACTTTCGAGATTATTGAAAACAAACAATACTTTTGAAGGTTTTAGCGAACAATACATTCGGGGTTATCGAAATAAACGATACTTTCAGGGTTACCGAACGATACATTCTAGGGTTACGAACGGTCCATCAATTCAATAATTATCGAATTTACCATTACAATCTGGAAACACCGAAAGTCTAAGAAATCTGGTCCGGGTAGTTCGAGAAGTCAGAATCCGTTCAAACTCAATAAGTTTGGTTCGAACTTGGGTTCCAGTTCGAGTTCTAGTCCATCCCTACTAACAAGACTAATATTCTCTAGGTGTACAAGGAACTGTTAAAATCATAGATTTAAATTTTTTTTTATATTCTATCATTACGATGTCGATAGGTACCTACCTCCAAGTGCAGCCCAAACTGTCCCTCGGGATTTAGGAAAGTGATGGTTCCAGGAAAAGCTCTTTGTTGTTATGAATGTAATCAGTGTCCACAGGACAGATTTCAAGCCAATCAGGTACTTTACATTTATATTTATGATCATTTGTACAACTATAGAAAGAGTTAACATGAAATTTGTTTTTCAGATGCTGTGAGTGTAACCATTGTCCCTGGACATGTGGCCTAATCAAGCATGATAGATTTTTACCGAAAACTACCGAGTACCTTTCCTTTGGAGAACCTCTAGGTTATAGCTTAGCAGCCACCTCCATATTCTCTTCTCTCTCCCTCTTCTCATTTTGGGAGTATTCTTTCATTATAAACAAACAACCAGTTTGTCCGACCAACAACTTCTCCCTTAGCTGTCTTCTTCTCCTCTCAATGTTTCTCTTTCTCTGTTTCCTTAGTTTCTTTGGGATTTATTGGTTATCCACAACTTGAAAAGTGTGTCCTGCGCCAAGTGGCATTTGGAGTTTTTTTCTCTCTGTATATCCTGGTATTGGCCAAAACCATTACGTTGTCGTGCTTTTAATGCAACAAAACCAGGCAGTAAATAAGAAAATGGACAGGTACAAAAGTGTCCTACTATCTTATAGTGCTTTGTGTTTTTTCTTCCAGTTATTAACTGTGTGTGGTGTGGTTGATTTTCTTTCTGCCGTTCCCAGATATTGACATTGAAACCAAACCTGGAGTCATAATTTTACTTGCAATGAGGGCTCCCCCTATACTTTCTGGTGTATGTTGGGGGTACTTGGGTCTCTTAACTTCTATTAGTTTCATGTTGCCTTTCTCGGCCAGAAGACTCCCTGACGTTTCAATGAAGCCAAATATATCACTTTAGTATTGTTGGCTTTCATTCATAGTGTCTGGGTGTCCTTTATCCCATCCTATCTCAGTGCCAGTGGCAAATATACAGGGCAATGGAAGGTCTTTGCCATCCTCTCTTCAGCTGGGCTGTGGTGGTTTGTATCTTTGCACCAAAATGTTTCATTATTTTTTTTTTCGACCCAACATGAACTCTCGGGAACATCTTATGGGAAAGAGGAGTGTTCTGAAATAAAAAAGTTAACCCCCAAAAAATGAGTTGTTATATATAAATCTAGAATATATACATGTATAAATATATATTTTATCACAAAAAGTACACATATGCTGGATCAACATATCTAATTATCTAAAAAATATCTAAAAAAAACCTAGAAAATTCCCATTAGAAATGTCTTCTAATATACATAGGAGATGTAAAATGTCTAAACGTTGAAACTGTGGGCCTTTTTTCCTTCTGATCTCCTCATCCTGGTCCATTCATTTGCTATGGGAAGTTGCAGGAACAATGAAAGGTAATGTTTATGGCCAGTATGAAGCTTAAAAACCTGTTGTATATAATTTAGTTGATGCAAGGAACAGTTTTTATATAGACTAGGATTGAGTGACAACACTTATTGCTATTGTAGTTTAAATGAAAAAATAATTCAGCATGGTACTCATTAACTGGTCCAAGTTACTTCATTAACTATATTGCAGTTAGAGCTACCTCCAAAATGAAAATTTAACTGCAGTAGACAAAACATTGTGAGTAGTGGCAAATGTCGCTGTAGCCAACAATTTGCCAAGACCAATGTGGTCGTTGATTTTACAACATGTCCGATTGCCCATTCATCTGATCTGGGCCAATGTCGAACTCACCATAAGATTTTTCGGCCCGACCAACCTATTCAGGAAAAGTGCTTGTGTGTACCCAACCTTACTTCTTAAAGCTATAAAAGTTTCCTTATCTAGCCACAAAAGCGTTGCCCCACGGTGCCTCCTCTTAAACCTTGTATGAGCGCTTAACAAGCTCTGGCAGATGTGAAAAGGAGGCCGCTAGTTGCAGACCAGTCAGCGATAGGCTGTGATATCAACAGTTATGGCAATGACTGACTGCTCACCCCGAATGATAGAGGAGTCAGAACATTGTCCACCATGGTGGTGAGTAGACATGGCCGAAACTGCCGGGTTTTGTTCCCTTTTGGGGTTTTCGGGTCTCAGGAAAATCACGAAGATCGAAAATCCATAAACGAACTTAAATTGGGAACTTTGGAACGCGGTTTTCGATTTTATCGAAAGTTCAAGCTTTTTTTTCGAAATATGACCAGAATCTCAAAATAGTTTCTCGATCGATTTTCGAGGATTATCGAACATTTGAGGCTAATTTTTGAGAGTCTTCGAAAATAGCTTGAACATTTGAAAAAACAAAAAATGCGTTCCGAAATCTGTACGATCCGAGGAACCGAGGGGTTCCATTTCGGACCCGGATCCCTCCCTAGTGGTGAGTTATCTATTGCTTAATTAATTTTGCGGGTGAACATGCACTACCTTTAGACACATCAAGTTACTATGCTGTATTGATATAGTTGGTTCATTTTATACCTTTTGCATGACAATTGTTCTTTCTCTAGAAAAGTACACTTCACTGTTAACAAAAAAACTGCCCCTTCTCCTAATGAAAGGTGTATCGTTTCTGCCAACTCCTACCCATAACACTTCTACTGTAGCTTGTTTTTCTCTCTGATAATTAAAAGTATGTAATTTCCTGATATAATTCTAAAAATTACTCAAACAGTATGGCCTATCGAAACAGGTTGGCTGGCAAAAGGCTAGATTACTAATATGGATTACCAATGTTTTAAAGGGCATGTCCCCCCCCCAACTGAATTTACCCCAACCTAAGCCCACTGTGGTAGTAAAATTAGCCTTAGCCTGGAAAGTTGTAGGAGCCTTTCCCTGGTGTAATCCGTTTCTGCCTCTATCTCGTCCTCCTAGAGGATTCTGGCATGCACAGTGGGTTCCTTTCCTCGATCCCCCTCCCTCTGCTGCAACGTGCACAAATTTTTCTCTAGCAAAAATCTGCTGTTGACCTTGTACTGACCCATAACTTAGACCTTGCTATTTATCCAAAATCCAAAGTATACACGTAGAATCTCTGTTAGGAGCTCTGCTTTTTAGCAAGACTTGAAGTTGCCATAAAAAAAACAGCTTAAAATTCTGTTAGGGAGGATCCCCATGCCGTTATGTTATAAGCTAAAAGATGGACCGGATCGCGGAACCGAACCGAACCCTGTTCCGAGGTGGAGATCCGGGATTGTTGATTTAGCAGATTTTCCAAATTCTGTTTTCCATATTTTTTCCGAGCCCCGTTAGAAATTTTTAGAAAATTCAAGGATTTCCAAAATTTTTAAAATTCCAAAAATTTACAATTTTGGAAATTTGAAGTTTCGAAATACAATGCAGAATGCAAAAGCAGAGTGCATGAAGTTACCGGACTAAGGACTTTTTTAAAGATTGTGGGCAGTGATATGTGTTCTCCCAGACCAAAGTGAAAAGTCTTTTTGACACAAATAGTAAAACTGTTCTCATCACACTTACACGCGTTACATTGGCAATAAATACACATAGAATTTTCTAAAAGTATTTACAAGCGTAATAGTAGCCACAAAATATTGCCATGGCGGCAAAATGTCATTGTTTTCAATTGAGGATGTTCTTATTGAAGTTCCTTTCGTTTCACAGTATTAATGTCACAATATCATCCAAAGGTTTCAAAGACTCCCACCTGGATCTCATTCCTATGTTCCATGTCATGATGCAATTAAATCATTTTATCCATTATTTATATTTTTATATAAAGTATTCTTAACCGATGCATAAAATTGTATTTCATTTTTAGTTATCTGTATAATTGCACCTATCCCCTTGTTTGTATACTCTGTATTATTCATTTACAGGGCTGCGTACCCAAGTGGCGTTTTATAATCAAAAACTATACCAAAATACATTGCAGAGTCTATACGCTTCCTTAGCCATCATCATTTCTTGCTTCATGTTTGATGGTGTATACTATTTAGAGCATGTGCGGAGCCGCTATGGGGGTGACATTTTCTCCCACCTATGCCAATTTTTTTATGGGATGGTGAGAGGAGTGTTTGTCCTTGGTGACTTTTAGCTCCTTGCCACCTTCCCATATATAAAGATGTTACACGCTATATTGATGATATCATTATAGTTTGGAGTGGGTCACTAGAATCCTTCCCACATTTTTTGATACGATTGATGTAATGACCTACCTTAACCTAACTTCACCTACCAGATTTGGGGCAATTCTGCCAAATTTTCAGATTTGAAGTTATATGCTTCCCATAATAAGGTATTGTCCACTTTATACAGAAAACCCTTTCCGCCAATAGAATGTTATCTGCAAATTCTTCTCACACTACCAATTTTCTAAGGCATGCCCTATGGACAGCTCCTTCACTTCGGAGGAACTGTTCCTTACATTAAGAATTTATTGATAAATCATGCGATCTGGAGAGACCGCCTTTTAGAGAGCCCTTCTATGTATTACATAAAGCTTTTGTTTGAGCACTCTCTCATAACAGAAGGAACCTTATTATCAGGACAGCCTTAAAGAAATTAAGACAATTTACTGATTTTTTTCTCTAACAGCCCATAATATAAGAAATTACTGATATTATCAGGAGATCATTTCTATACTATAGTGTGAGGAGAGACTTTACAAGACGCTAAATTGTGGCGTTAAAATGTGGCTTGCAAATCTAAAATTTGGGGGATTTATTATCCCCATGCCTGTTTACATCTATTAGACCTAAACCCATGTGGCTTAACCATACGTGTGTGTTCCTCTCGGTCAACTTTGTTATTATGTTAGTAGGTAGTAGGTTTTAACAGTACTGTATGTCTACAGGTTTCAATATTCCCATAAATCTTTAATAACTTGTAACAACACACTTTTGTGGTTTATTTGGTATTATTACACTTTTTGTACCTGTAAAAAGTATGTAGGGTTCACTACACACAAACTTAGAGAATGAACGAACATATTAGCATAATATTATTATGGATTTATATAGCTTCAACATCTTTCCGTATCGCTTTACAATTACATGTATACATTCACATCAGGCCCTGCCCCAAGAGCTTACAATCTAAGTCACAATGTACCTATACAACCTATCAATGTCTTTTATGATTGTGGGGAAAATGTCCCCGGGGAACCCACCGCAAGCACTGGGAGACACATACAAACTTTTTGCAGATGTGCCAGGGGGAATCAAAACTCACGATCATCACGCTGCAAGGCATCAGTCCTAACCACTGAGCCACCGTCCTGCCCTGAATAAGAAATTTAGATTATCAGTCCGGTAGCAAAAGATTTCAGTACTATGAGTAGTGGTAATTTGAATTAGCCCTCCAGATTCAGGGTATCGACAGGGTGAGGTGTAGCATCAGAGTAGGAGATGATGGGCCAAACTTTTAGAGGACTGAGACTCAATTTCATCTCCGAACTAGAGTAACCTGTGGGCTTAACTTCACCTTTGATATTAATTGTTTACTAGCTAAATAGTAATAATACTTGAGCAACTGTTTTCATTCTCCCCATTTTTCTGATAATCAGAGTTCAGGCAGCTGATTTCCCTCTTGATTAAATATATGACGTCTATTGTAAAACACATTTCCATATAACTTGTTTCTGAATTTTCATGTTTATGTGTCGTTATATATATATTTATATTTATTGTAACTATGCCTTTAGACTATATGCCTTTAAGAATCTTAATTTTAGACTTTGTTGGCTCCTGCCCCTTTTCCCTGTTTGGGTTCTAAAAGGGAGAGCAGTGACAAAAACGTCAGGCTCCGTTTTATGGAGTGTGACCAATAAACCGTTACCCTTTTTATCTACTCCCGGGGCTGCAATACTTTTGGATGCCGGTCCATTGCTGTTGTTCCTTTATGGACTGGGCAGAGGGCATTTTTATATTTACCAGTCTTTGTGGGCATCTTGTTTTACCAATAACGTGCCCCTTCCTCAGGTGATGTTCAAGCATCAGTGTTTCAACTTGAAATAGTCTAGCCTAATCAAGGACCAACCCCTTAGGGTTGCTACCCTGTGTGATGATAGTTTACATCATAAAGTGCAGTAATAAGTTAAAGTGACAATAATAAAAGTGACATGTATGCAATAAATACAGTTAATCATAACCACCCTGAAACCTGTACAATTAGATTACTAATATCCAATCAATAAGAGACAGCCCTGGAATTGTATCAGATTAATAGAATCACAGGTAAAAGTCGTATGAATGCAACATACGCTGATCAGCTGTTTTAAATTGACTGGACCTTGAACTTCGTCGGTTCAGTTTCTGGAAGTTCGGGTCATGTAATTCAAACAGCTGATCACAAAGAGATCTTGGGCTTGTGGTGGCCCTATTGGCCGTCCGGTTGGCTGGGGAGGTAGTTATGTCACTGAAGAGTACTGTTTTATTCATAAGTATAAAACTTTTATTGCATTATTTAAAGTTGAAACTTTTATTGCCTGCTAGTACGTCTCTCGAACCTTCTTGCTGTTTTCCTCCCAGAAATCGCCTAAGATTGAACATTTTTTCTGTTGAACTGCATAAAGGGGTAAAGGGTATTAGTAGCCTGAAAATGAATAGTTGCCCTTAGAGCAAAGTTATACTCTAGGTCCATTTGGGGCTATTTGCTAATATGGCTCTTTGTGCACTTATGCATTGCAAAATATTTGATTCAGGACATAGGGAGAATGATATTTAGTGGACCTTTTACTTGCCAGTGTGGGTTTATGGTAAGATTGCTAACTTTGATCCATCTTTTTTTTCCTTCTTTCTTTCAACCAAATCTCCTAAAACATAGAGTTCTATTGAGACTGCATCCAGAAATCTGCAATGTATGTATAAAAGAATGGTACAGTTATGTATTGAAGGTGTGCAGATTTTTAAAATATATATTTTGTGGGGGTACTTCCAAATTTGGGGGGCGTTTTCTTGAAATACAGATCACTTTGATTGTTCTTCTTGTAATTGCACTTGTGCATATGTCCCATTCGGAGTTAGTTGGTGGCCACATCTCTGTGTACACCCTGCATATGTCATTACCATTTATTTAGGAGATGTTGGGCTTTCATATTTTTCATTGGTTTTCAAACTTTTTCCTTCATTTTTGTGAAAATTTCAGCTTGGACTTTCTTTTTTTCTTTCCAGTTCCAGTTTCAGTAATGAAAAAAGTGCTGTAAGACTTAGGTGAACTAGACAAGCGATTCCTGATGTTTATTATAAGTTACGACCAAGTGTAAAAGCTTCCGGCTGTATAATAGATATAAAAAGAGCTTATTATTCATGCCCTCATTAAATATCTGTTGTGATTATCATTAGATCACACTGGACTTGAAATGAAAATAGTTCTTGAAGACGACGTTTCGCTATCATCCGACTGCTTTCTCAATTCAGAATGTACACAGAATCTGTGGCAATTATGTACCCTGGAAAATCCCAATAGCATATCACGGCCATGGTGTTAGGGTTTGATTGGATAAGTGGCTAAGAGGTGTTATAGGAACCGCGCCAAGTAGATGTGTTAAACAGCATTGTATATGGCAGACAGATGGTGTCGAACCCCCCCCCCCTCTATTTATGCTTGGTTTCTCATTTTCTTTTCAATCACATAAATGGCCTCCTTAACACCTCTCTTGAACCATCCACGTTCCTTCCGCCATATGTTACATTACAATCTTCAAAGTATGTCCTTTATCCTTAAGATGCAGGTACACGCTGGAGTCCTGACCCGAGGAATTGGCTCTTCTGTGCTGGCCATACGTTGATGCAGTTGCTGTTTGGTCTCCCCCCCACATACAAATCAGAGCATTCTCACTGCACTGCACACATATATGATGTCGCTTTTTCTTGTGTTTCGGTATTGGTCTTTCGGATGTACCACATTGCTGCCTCAGTGTGTTGTTCGGTTTAAAGCAGACAGGTGATACGATGTTTTTTTGAAAATTCTTCTTAATTTCTTCGGAGACCCCTGCTACATATGGGATGACCATGTTCCTTCCTCCTGTCTTGCTTTTCCCCTTCACTGTTGGTATTTGTGTTTCTTTTCTTTCCTTCTACTTTTTTTGACAAAGGCCCAGTCTGGATATCCCCAAGTTTTAGGCTCCTCTGAGATTTTAATTTCTTTAAGCCTTCGCCTCTGTGCTAGTGGGGGATGTTCTCGGCTCTGTGTTTGCAGGGTTCTGATGACACCCCAGCTTGGTGAGTCTAAAGGGTGGAATGGGATCAAACTCAAATACTGATCTGTGTGTGTTGGTTTTCTGTAAACCTCTACTTCCAGTTTTACCATTTTCCTTAACTTCTACCAAGTAGTCCCAGAAAGCCAGTTTGTGTTTGTGTACCTCTTCCCTTGTGAATTTAATGTTTTGGTCCCACGTATTAATGTGTTCTGTGAAAGCTTGTACTTCCTTCTGGTGGATTTATTAACCCAGGTGTCACATCACAATCTTAACCAGTGGCTGGGGTGCTATGCCCTTGAACGGTATTAAGCCAATGTGTTTCTACCTCCTCCTAGTAAAAGGTTGGCCACAATTGGGTGAAACTGTCTAGAAATCCGATACACATCCATTTTTTGCTTATAGAACTTATTTTATTTGAAATAGGTGGTATTCAGTGCACAAGTCCAAACAAGGAACACACCTGTTCTGGGTTGAGATAGCAGGTGCCTGCCTGGTCCGATCATTGCTCACGTTTCTTCCCACCATTGTCAACAGCAGCCTCCTTGGTGGGTATACAAGTGAAGAGAGATGTCCAATCTACAGGACACCATCGTTCAAATATTCCGAGTACTATACACCGATTCTACAATCTCATGCTTGTTGGTGAAATCCTGGAGTTATCTGGATGAGTGATGCTTAGAACTTCCCACCAAAGGTCCTAAGATGTTAGCTAGGTATTTTGCCACCTTGTATGTTACAGAGTTTGATGCTGCGACTATAGGTCTTAGTGGGGGCCCCTTCCTATGTATCTTTGGATGTCCCTATATGCATGGATGCGCTCACCAGGGGTAGAGGCGATGATACATGCTCGAAGGCGGTGGGTGCGGGGGAGAATGAGCTCAGGTGTTACCTAGCTGGCGACTTTTGAAGCTGTTGTAGTAAGGTCTATGTACTCTTTTCTGTAACGCTGTGGGATCTCTTGTTAAGCCTCATATGTGTTGTTATCGGCAGGAGCATGTTCACGCTTACAATGGTCAGCCTGAGGTGTTGATACCACTGTGCCATCTTCCTTATCTGCCGGTAGAATGGTGATGCTGCTGTGAATCTTTCTTGAGGGATGTAGGTGCTCTTCTTTCCTGTGTAGTCAGGTTAGATGAAGGAGTTTTAGCACACTGGCTAAGGCTGCAGATTATCCTTAGGCAAAGTTGTTCTGCCTCCACTCTGTGATACTTATTACTGGGGATAGAGGGTTCTGTGGCTGCTATAATATCCACCACAGGGATGGCTTTAGGGGTGATGGCAAAATTCAAAGCAAAGCCTTAGCAGGACTTCCACTTTCTGTGCTGGGTCAGGGTCCTTTTAGACAGATTTCCACCCATGTCCTGCTCTGTGTTTGTGAAGTGACACTCGACTCCTTTTGTACATCCAAGGTAGTTGTTCTCTTTGGTGGCTAGAGGTTCGGATGACAGAATAGACATAACTTGTTCTGTAGGTGCCTAACACTTTGTTTGCCCTTAACAGTGCTGAAAAAGCAATAGTGCTTGTTTGGTGAACTCCAATGCACCTTTTCCCAAGATGGACGCAGGTAGCCTGGTGAGGCAGGTCTTGTTCTATTTTGACGTAATGAGTTGTGCATTAAAGCATCGACTAGTAAAAATGTGTGTCGTCCGTACACCGTTCACTTGAGGAGCTGTGTTTGAGGCTTTTGGCAGTATCGGTTTGGCTCTGATGCTTTTAACCGTGGAATCCAACGTATACTGCTGGTACTAGCCTTTGTTGTCTGCATCGGAGGTTAAATCGCAGTTGGTTTCTGTCAGTCCTGGCGCCAATTTCCTAATTGCTGTCCTTTTCATGATTGCCTACAGTTTGAGGGTTTTTCCCCAAATATTAGAAATATGCTTGTGACAGTCGCATTCATCTCCGGTCATGTATATCTGTTGTTGCAATTAGATCACTGGACTTTTTTAAAACCACCTACTCTGGGCGTTCCTATATCACACCTCTTACCCTATCCATCAACAACCCTTAACCTGGCTGTGATATTCTATATTGGGATTTTCCAGTGTACCATAATTGCCACAGATTCTTGTACAATCATTCTGAATTGATGAAAGCACCAGTCGGATGACTAGCAAAACGTCTTCAAGAACTACATTTCCAAGTCAGTTTGATCTAATTGAATACAACAGAATTATCCATTACCTGGATGAATGACGAACCTTCACAAGCATAATCCCGCTCGGTAATCGATGGTCCCGAATGGGACTGGGAATAAGTGACAAGTGCCAGGGTTATTATGACCGTGTCAACTGATGAGTTATTGTTGATGCGTGGATAACGTCCATTAACTGGTCCTTATAATCTGATTACCTTATATGTTCTTATATTTATCTGTATCTGGAAATGTCTTTCTCATCATACCATGGTGAAGTAAATGCATTACCACAGTCTATTTGTGACATGTGTATTTTATTACACCTAAGGCCTTAAACAGGCTGAGTCATCTTTGTTTCGTCTCCCGATATGTGACATGCATTACTTGGGGCAGAGGAGCTGCTTCAAAGTATAATTTTATATCAATAAAGTTTTTCCTTTCACCGATCGGATTGCGTTTTCTTCCTAATTTTCCCTATCTTTTGCATTTTATTTTAGAGACAAAAGGAATATAATGAAAATACTTTAAATCTGAAGCACATCTGGTTCAGGTATTTGGATCAAATTTTCACACCACTATAACAAGAACTGGGGGTATGTAAAATGTAAAAATCTCTCACTTCGTGGATAGTTTGGTTAATTTGGCATTATTTTACTTTCAGAAGTGCTTATAAAGTTCAATCTGGTCCTAAAGGAGCCTTCTAGACAGAAATGGGTATCTACATATGGCTTGGACGCAGAATAACCATGAAGCTTTTTAAAACATCAGATATATTATTGTGTAAACTTAAGGTTTTTATACCAAATAAAATTTTAAAACATTGCACATAACCAAGACATTGGGTTCCAAATTTGACCAAAAAATCACATTGAAACCTCCAAAAACTTAAATTCTATATTTTGTTAAAACTCTATTTGCTAAAAAAAAAAAGAATGTAAATGTTTCCTGATATAACTGGAAGGGTGTCCCTATTGTAACCTGTTGTCTAAACTGATTGAATGGCAAAAAATCCCTGAATTCTTCATCCAATGTGGGGAAATCTGCTGGTCCACTGAAATAGTTAATTTCTTTTGTAACAACCACAGCCCTACTGATGCTTTGTAGTCTAAACATGTCGAAACTGTTTATGAAAGATTCCATTAGCTTATTTTATGGAGAATCGTTAAGCAATTAGGAAGATGTGACCTGACATATTCCTTATTAATCTTGTCTACTAATATAGATCGCGCGTCAGACTCATGGTTTTTAATAATGAACCCAAGTGTCTATGCTTCAGTCTGATTAATAGGTGTAGTGATGTTTTCCTATAATAGGGCTGTTTTTCCATAAATAAGTTGCTTTTTTCTCTCCACAGGGCCTGGATACTGTTCGTCATTTGCTGTAAAAGTCCAGCATCCTTCCCTCCCTGCTAAACATTGGTTCAAGCCTGCCCAGGGAAACATAACGCGGCTAATGAGCAACCAGAGATTTTATAATGGGCGGGAGAATTTTTCTTGTCATTTGGACCGAATCTACAAAGACATTGATGTCAAACTAGCAAACCCTGAAGAAGTACATTGTTCAATGTAAGTACCATTGATTTTGTTTCACTAAATATAGTAACCCAACTAACACTTATTTTGTGTAATACAATACAGCAGAAAAACATATATTGTGGTCAGCCATTTGAGTTGCTGTAAAATCATCCATAAACTTTTGTGAATTTACAATTGATCATTCGTCGCAACAGTCCGAGGGTGATGTACTTCTCTTCCCCATTTTTTGTAAACTGTATCTCCTCCTACAAATTTTTGGACTACTTCATGATACTTGGTACAAACAATGCTGGACCCACATGAAAGAATGGAGTTTATTTTCTAGCTAATAAATCTTAACACTTTGAATCATTTTCTTTAATGTGGTAAAGACTTTTTACATGAACATTCTGATACTTGAAATCAAAGAATGCGCAACTGCCAAGTAATTTGAAAATGCATAGGACTGATGCTAGTTCAAATTACATCTGTCACTCTGTGTCAGGCAAAAAATACACACAAAAAGAATCCCAGCAATTTAAAAAAAACAGTACTAATGAATATAGTTAAATTATTCAAATGAAGTTTGAAGTTATTTTTTTCGGGGCATAAAAACCCGTAGAGATGTGTCCGAACTTCGCCAATCCTGTCCCGCTTCAGGATCCGCGAATTTTTGAAAAAATTTGAGAGGGAATTCTAAAATCCTGCGAGCGGGACCCCTTAAAATGAAAAATATGTGCGCTCGAAATTAGAATTTTTATACGAGAAATCTCGAAATTTTTTTAAAAAATACCACGCAAATCAAGAAAAAAAAAAAGAAAGGTCTTAATTTTGAAAATTTTGCAAAAATACGGTATTTTCTAAAATACAGAAATCCTCTTAATTTCGAAAAATTTTGAAAATACCGTGGATTTTCGAAATGTACGAGAAACCGCGAAAAAAAAATTCGGAACGTTCGGATAAAAAAAAAAGGCGGAGGAAATCACTGGAATCTGGAAACAAATCCGCCGTTCGAGAACGGGATAATCCGCGGCGTGATCTAGGGTTTCGGAGTCCCGCGACCGGCCATCCCTAATAACCACCCTTCCGTTTTCCCATTATGCCAGTATATAAAAAAAATCTCTCAACCCCATAAAGAAAACATCAACGCTTCCTTGTTTTATGAGGCCAAAAAAAGTTAATGTTAACAGCTGTAAATACATATATGCTTCATGAAAAAAACATCAAAGAGCTAGATTCAAGTATAAATTGAATAAAAATAAATATGATAAAATAATAAATTATCAAATCCCCACGACAACGTCTTTCTCCATGTAAACACAGCGCTAACATTGTTAATCTGTCAGCATAGTCAAGATCCCCTCCATCCCTCCCTTATATTATAGTGCCCTCCTCTGAACTGCCTCCCATTTCAAGAGTCCCTTTTTTTTGGTATTCCCAAAACTGCACCGCATATTCCAAAATAAGGAATTACAGTGCTTGCTTCGTAAAGAGGAAAAAAATTGTTTTTAACCCTGAATCATACCCCTCTTTATACAAGACAATTAGCAAACCACCTGCAGCTCCAGGCATGGCATGGGTTATAAGGCACATCTAAAACAGCTGATTCATGATTGGTTATCGTGACTTCAACCTCTTGCTTGCAGAGGTGTGGGAGATTGCAAGAGACCAGGATGCAGCCGTCACAAGCTTAGCACAGCTGATTAAGATGACTGGATAGCTAGGTTCCAAAATCCGAGATGTTCCAAGCGGACCATCGAATTTTGGAATGTATTTCGAGGTTTACCGATGTGCGAGGTTCTTCTAGGTAACCCTCAAAATAGTGGTGGACTCAGGATGTTCGTGAACTTGAGTGATCGTGAAGGTACCTTCAGCTAATTCTCGCTGGTCTTTGAGCGTTATCGAATACTGTTCCCCGTGTGAGGATATCGTCCGGGGAGGATTCCGAGAATATCCATGTTTGATACGCGTAACCTATGTTAACCTGAAAGAACTATTTCAACTGAAGATAGAATACCAATCAATTTCAGCATCTCCACACAGCTGATAGCAACATTACGTAGTAATTTTTACTACGTACCAGTATTAAAGTATAAAGACATGTCCCTCAGTTCAACCTAGGGGGGATTCCTTTCTGACGCCATTGACTCCAGATGGCAATCGGAAGTAACCCGGATCAAACAAACTGAGTGATATGTATTTACTACCAATAATTCTCATTTTATGTATCCCTGTACCAACCAGAATTACTGTATATATGTATATACCAGTAATATCTCAATATTATATAGTTTATCCCTTTACCAACCAAAACTACATATATGTATTAATACCATTATTCTCATATTATATAGTATCCCTGTTACCAACCAGAACTACGTATATGTAACTTAATCCAGGGGGGTATTCTCAATATATATAGTACTCCCCTGTGACCACCAGACTACAGTATATATATATATTATATATATATTAATACATATACTCAATATGTGATGTAGTAATCCCGTACAACCAGAACTACAGTATATGTATTTAATACCAGTAATTCTCAATATTATAGTATCCCCTGTACCAACCAAAAACTACAGTATATGTATTAATACCATAAGTCCTCAATTTTATATAGTATCCCTGTACTCAACCAGAACAGCAGTATATGTATTAAACCAGTAATTCTCAAGTATCATAGTATCGCCCGTACCAACGCAGAACTACAGTATATAGCAATTAATACCAGTAATTCTCAATATTATAAGTACCCTTACCACCAAACTACATTTACATGTACTTATATCAGTAATTCTCAATATTATATAGTATCTCCTGTACCAACCAGAACACAGTATATGTATTAAACCTAATTCTCAATATGATCTATAGTCAACCCGTACCAACCAGAATCTACAGTATATGCATTAATACCATAATTCGCATATTATATAGTATCCCTGGCTACCAACCAGAACTACCATTATATGTTTACATAAACCAGTAATTCTCAATATTATATAGTACCCCGTACCAACCCAGAACTACATTATTGTATTAATAACCATCAGTAATTCTCAATATTCATATTAGTGATCCCCGTACCAACCGAACGACAGTATATGTATTAATACCAGTAATTCTCATCTATATAAGTAATCCCTGTTACCAACCAAACTCAGTATCTTATTAATACCATTAATTCTCCAATATTATATGTGATATTTTTGAGGAACTTATTTATGCCACTTTAAAACTATCAGAGAACTTGCTTTTGCCACATCCCCTTTGCTGGAACAGTTACACTCAAATAGTATCATAAGAAAATCACTTTTATGATTACCCTAAGGTCCACTAAAATAGGCTGAAAACACACATGATAACAGGCTACACTGTGACTAATATACCCCCCCGTAACTGATTTGGTGCTTTTTATATGGATTGGCTGGGGTAGGATATTTTTGAGACTATGCAGCCTGATATTTGGCTGTGATGAAATCCAACTCTCAGACCCCTGAACTTCTTCCAACGTTAGTTTTGGGCTTACCGTGTAATTGGACACGTGTTTTGTATTCAGGAGAGCAGTACAACGGAACTCTTTTAACTGTTGTCGGGAGGGAAAAGAAATTACCCCAATTATCAATGCAACAAAGAACCTCTATTTGGTATTAATTGGTGACTCGTGACTTCAAGTGCCGTGCTAACTGGAAACATTCTGGGACTTTACCATTATCCACAGTATTATTTGACAAAAAACAAAATGTGTTCCTCAAATAGTTCCGTTACAACACCGCTCTTTTCGTGCTTGTTTTTTTTTATAAAATCACTTCAATCTTCATCTTTTTCTTGCTTTTTTTTTCTTTCCTTAAAGGGCATCTATAGTGAAAAAAACACATTGCCTCCTTTGCAAAGTTAATTCATCTACTCTGTGCTGCCGCTTTTCCTATCTCTGTCAGTGACTCTGTTAAAACCTGGTTGCCAGATCTGTGTGCAGCAACTCCCCCCTTCCCCCTCCCTCTCTGTTACCACGTCCTCCATGTCTCAACTCCCGCTAACCGACAATTTTATCATGTGCAGTAGGAGTTAAAAGTTCAACATCCTGAAAAACACACCCACGCACATGTGGCCAATAGAAAGCACAGCTGTCGCTGGAAGACAGGAAAGGAGAGACAGTAACAGTTTTAACGATCTCTCTACTTTGTGACCCATCAATCAATCAGTGGACAGCTATGTAAGAATGTGGGTCCAGTGCAGCCTAATCTAACCTTGAAAGCCCCTCTCCCCCCCCCGCTAATGCTCTTATCCTCTATTTTATTACAGAGTCCGGAGATGGGGGATCACGTCACAGGTTTGATTGACATCCAAGTAGGATAACAAGGAATGCAATCACGTATTCTTGCTAAGCTTGTGTATCCTCAGACAAAGAGGGAATCGGAACAAGTGAGGACACTCTAGGGTTGGGGAATTATAGAACACATGAAAGAAGAAAAAAAAGTTCAATTTCCCACTATAGATGCCTTTAACATCAGTCTTAGTTCAAATTCCTTAAATCTTCCTCATGTATTAATTCATTAAAATGGTTTTGGTTTTCTCCCCCATTTATTAAGAATCGCTTATTTTGCTACAACCCTAGACTGATGAACCGTGACCTGTCCCTTCCTTTTTCCGTACAATACCAAGTGATGAATTTCAGATGCGAGGTTTGGCCCAGCTGTGTTTTAAATTTTGGTTGACTTGGGTTGGTATTCTTGCAAGTGACAATGGACCTAATGGCAGAGTTTGGACTTCAATGGTAAAGCAGGAATATTAACAACTGGAGCATGTGGGCCTTGCTGAGAATATATTGACACAAGCCAACATAGAATGCTCCTCATCTAGTTCCAAAATCATTAAAAATAAATCAACTGCAAAGTTTTATTGTCATAACCCCTACTTTGATTTCTCCCTGTGTGGAGAGAATCTTAATAAGCAGAATGTGGCTGGAAAGTCGTGATAGCATCTGAGGCCTGGGCAACTTCAACTTTCCTTACCATAAAGAAGATCACGAGAGTTATTACTTGCAGCCTATTGGTTTGGAATCTATAGTGGGGCTTACCAAAATTCACTACGTATCTAAAAGCTCCCCTCCATCAAAGAGACCCCTAATGAGTTTTTATCTTAGAATTCTCTGGAGAAAGTCTTCTCTTGTTATTGGCTTAATCAGGAAATATATACTACAAGGTGGACAATACTACAATCAACCAATGCACAGGGAATGAAAAACTAGATGAAGTGCACAAAGGCAACTTTAGACATCGGTCTTTATGGTAGGTATTGGCGTTTATGCGAATGTGCATGGTCCATTCATAATTTGCTTCATTCTGGCTACTGGAACTGAACCAATGATTGTTAGCTCTTCTGCAACAATCTTCATTCTGCCCTGGGCCATGTAATGAGCTCATTCAAATACATGATTGGAACTTTATTGATAAAGGGTTTTAAACATTTATTTTCATTGACTTATTCTTGCTTTCAGCTTCTACTCTACGGCTAATGTGAAAATGTTTAATAATTTTAAGACTAGAGATGGGGAACCAAGTGTTTTTCAATGAGAAGGGAAGTGGTCCAGCAATTTACGACTAGTGAACTGTGCAACTAAAGATGAGGGTGTAATAAGCAAGTTACACTTGGAAGTTATGATTTCCAGCTCACTATGATAATGAACCATTTGACCATAGATATCTACTGCAATGTTTGGACAAAATCATCAAAGGTATAGTCGCCTATGGATACTGTATAACGCCCTATTATTATATTATTATATTATTATTAATTATTAGAGTAATAGTAGTAGTAGTAGCAGAAGCAGTAGTTGTTATAGTAGTTGTAGTAGTATAGTAGTGGGCAGTTATTATAGTAGTAGCAGCAGCAGTGGTATTAGTTTTTAGTAGTAGTGTTGTGGTAGTTTGTAGTAGCAGGTTCAGCAGTATTGTAGTAGTAGACAGTCATAGTAGTAGTGTAGTAGTAGTAGAGTAGCAGTAATTAGTGTTTAGTAGTAGTTGTGTGGTAATTGGTCAGTATAGCAGCAGTAGTAGTATTGTAGTAGCACAGTAGTAAGTAGTAGTAGTAGTGGTGGGTAGTAGTTAATAGAAGTAGAAGTAGCCATTTGTAGTAGTCGCAGTAGTAGTTGTCGTAGTAGTAGTAAAGTAGCATACAGCAGTAAGTAGTAGTTTGTATAGCGTCAGCTGTAGTAGTGTTTTTTCTTTTGTTGCTTTCATTAGGAACAAATACACTAATAAAAGCTTGCTGATAAATAATTGATCACTTTCTGCTAATCAACAATATTAGTCACATGATGCATTTCTGCAACGTTATATTTGTTTAATGTGATATCGTTTTTTATGACCTGACTTTGATTGTAATTAAACAGCAGTGACTGATCTCAATAAGATCATTAATGAAAAAAAGGTATCGAAAATAAAGCTATTTAGAAAATCTTACAGGGTAAGTTAGTAAAGCAATTTGCTGCTGCTTTTTGAAGATGGGTTCTTGCTTTCGATTCACACGTTCCCCTTATATATATTTTTAAAAACTGATGCTTAAAACAGGTATGCCCTACTGCCGTCTGGACATGAGAGGTTCAGCAGCACAGCCCAGGAATAGATATACACTTTCCCTTGGCGTGTGTGCCTTGGAACACTGACATAATTAAAGGACAAACTATAATGTAAAATTTACTTTTTAAAAATGAAAAGACCAATGGGGCAAGGACATAGGATTGATTATTCCCCCCTCCAATATTGTTTTTGTTGAGGAGCTACAGCCATACCGTTTTCAATCTGCCAGTTAGGCCTGGGCCATTCTATATTAAAGATAGGTGCTGAAGCATACAGAAGACTGGCAGAAGTAGTTTTGGTCCTGTCCTGATCCTCATAGAAATGATATTGGGAGTAAAACCCCCAATCCTCCGGGACCTGACCTGGGGGTCCCTGCCTCAGGTACTTTTTATTTTACTGTTTTAAAAAAACTTTATACGCTCTACAGTTTCCCTTTAACTATCAATCATAATAGAGAAAGCACACTCTTGTGATAGCATTTTATTAATATGACTGTGCTGACTAGACGTGGTCGCGTGCTTATTCTCCCCTTCTTCAGTGAAAGTAAACCACAAATCACAGTTTATAAGGGTGCATTTTACTAAAATTGGGGTGTCACCACATTAACGGGGTGAGGAATATTAATATAATAATTATCAAAAAGTAATTGCAATCCAAAAAAAATACGAGTATCTGCAAAACATCATTAAAGGAGACTATGTGTGCAAATACATAACAAAAAAAAAAATAAGAAAATAAAATACCTGGAGCATGGGAACTGGGTTTGGTAATTCTTCCTCCCAGATATTGATTTTCTTTCTGAAGAAGCAACAGCAGAAACTGCTTCTTGCAGGGATACAAATATAGTGGAGACATATATAATATGTAGCAGTTCTATACTCCAATAAGAGCCACGATTCCAATCATATGTCTTGCCATTGGACTCTCATAAACTCTGTTCCGGCAGCTTTTCAGTTGTTCTCATCATCTCTATCTTCCTAGCTGAGTGTCTAGATTTTAGTCACGATATAAAAGGATTTAAGAACGTACTGTTCTAGGAAGGATGTGTTTGCCAGTTGTGATCTTGTGCTAGATACCTCTGTGATACCTCTTTCCATATGCCCATTACAGGGAATTATCATCTCCCAGTGCCTGCTCCCTCAGATAATATTACCGCAGGCTTAAGAACCTAACCATAGTTACCTCAATCTCAAAATAACGCTTTGTTGGCCAAGTCTGCTTCGTGATCTGGCTTACAGGGCTCCATTGCCATAGTTCGGACTAATCAATGAGAAGGGGCCGCGCTCCCCCCCGCCCCTGCAAGGATGGACGTCTTCCTGTACTATTAGAAGCCAGCTTTGGAAGGATTGTTCTGTCTCGTGATGAAGTAGACCCGAGGGTGAGACTTAGTGGCTTGGCTCTTCACACTGGGCCACTGGATCAATGGGATGAGAGGGTGTTGTGGGTCGGCTGATAATTATCCTTTAAGTCATCTTTTGGAGTGTAATTTAATTGAGCCGTCTTCACGAAATTCGATACATTCCCCTAACCATTTTGTTTCCACTGTTACTGGTATACTCCCAAAATATGATTTCTATCAACAAAAAACATAATGGCAAATTGAAGCAGCCTGCTTCTTTCTTGTTTAGGCTGGTGTCACGTATATGTCTATATTGGCTATGAAATCAAGTGGGATGACGGAAGATTTTATGGTATTTTTGTTTTAATATTCTATCATATATGTCATAGTGTACCTACCCTCCAAGTGCAGTCCAACGTCCGCCTTGGGATTTATGAAATTGTATTACCGGAAAGCTCTTTGTTGTTATGAATGTTAAGCAGTTGGTCCACAGGGAGATTTCAAACCAATCAGGTACTTGTAACAAATTTATTTTATAGAATCATTTGTGACACTCTAATAAGAGGTTTAACATGACATTTTGGTTTGGTTCAGATCCTGGTGGTGTACCATTGTCCCCTGGGACATGGTGGCCTAATCAAGAACATGATAGCTGTTTACCGGGAAGGGGGGAGGGAGGGGGACTACTGAGTTCCTTTCCTTGGAGAACCTCTATGTTATAGCTTAGCAAGCCACCTCCATCTTCTCGTCTCTCTTCCCCTCTTCTCATTTTGGGAGTATTCTTCATTATAAACAAACACCATTTGTCCGAGCAACAACTTCTCCCCTTAGCTGTCCTTCTCTCCTCTCCCTGTTTCTCTTTTCCTGTTTCTTTGGATTATTTGGTATCCACAACTTGACAAGTGTGGTCACCTGCGCCAAGGGCTTTGGGAGTTATTTTTTCTCGCGTGTATATCCTGTGTGTTGGCCAAAACCATAACTTTGTCATTGTCTTTAATGCAGACAAAACAGGCAGTAAATTCAAGAAAATGGAAAAAACAGTAACAGAGTGTCTACTCCATCTTATAGTGCTTGTGTTTTCCTTCCAGTTATTACTGTGTGTGGTTGGGTTGATTTTCTTTCGGCTTTCGCCTATGTTGACTTTAAACCAAACCTGGAGTCATAATCTTTACTTGCAATGAGGGCTTCCCCCTATACTTTCTGGTGTAGTTGGGGTACTTGGTCTCTTAGCTTTATTTAGTTTCATTGTTGCTTTTCTGGCAGAAGACTTACCTGACAGTTTAATGAACGCCAAATATGATGGCCATTCAGTATGTGGGGCTTTCATTAGTTCTTGGGGTCCTTTATCCCAGCTACATCAGTGGCCAGTGCAATATGACGAGGGCAATGGAAGTCTTTGCCATCCTCCTCTTCAGCTGGGCTTTGGTGGTTTGTAATCTTACAACAATGTTTCTTGGTTTTATTTTAGACCCAACTGAACTCTTCGGGAACAACTATGGGAAGAGTGAGCGGTCTGAAATAAAAAAGATTAACCCCCCCCCCAAAAAAAAATAAATGTGTTGTTTTGTATGTATCAATGAATGAATGTAATGAATTCTCAAAATATATACTGTAAAAAATAAATATACATTTTTTCACATAAGAGTACAAAAAAAAAAGACACATTGTTGGATATGAAAACCTCATCTTGATGCGATAAGTGGATACAGACATTCAGAATATCGAAGGGGCATATCTCCCAAATGTCCTGAATCAAACGGTATGCCATATGTGTGGTTACTCACGCGGACGTGGAAGCCAAAAAGTGAAACAATGCACAATTGCTCAGCCAAATCTGAATTTGAACAGTCTGCCATTTTTCCCCACAAAACAACCCCCACAAACCATATATTTCTCGAATCCACACACGTTTATCTACGAAATTCTGTAGTTTTTTCATTCATACCATCAATGGTGTGGGCGCAGTTCTTCGTAGAAGTTCGCAGTTTTAGCAGATTTTCTAAAAAATTAAAAAAAAACCACTCTCAAAGGTAGAAATCATGCCAAAATCCCAAGTAATGTAAAAAAAAGTTACCAAATATCAATCTCCTAAATGTCCTGAATCAAACGTTATGCCCTATGTATGGTTACACACGCAAACGTGGAATCAACTAGCCACAAAGTGAGCCAATGAACAATGGCCCAATTACAGCAACTTTTCAGATTTGTCAGACTAAACACCCCTCTATATTAGAAATACCCCCCAAAACTATATATTCTTGGAATCTATACACCTTCAGCTACACAATGGTGTGATTCCTTTATGCATACCACCAATGGCGTGGGCACAGTTTGATGTAAAATTTCGCTTTTTTACCAGATTTTCAGGAAATTTTATTAAAATACAATTCAAAGTTAAAAATCATGGCAAATTTCCATGTCATGTAAAAAAAACTTGTCAATTATCAATCTTCCAAATGCCCTGAATCAAACGGTATGCCATATGCGTGGATGTACACAGGGACGTGGCCACCAACTAGCTCAAATTGGATGCATGCATAAGTGTAATTACAAGAAAAAAATCAAAGTGCTCTGTAATTTCAAACAGCCCCAAAACTTGGAAATGCCCCCCACAAATAAAACCCCCAAATAAATATCAATCTCCCACATGTTCTGAATTAAACGGTATGCCCTATGTGTGTATGTACACAGAGACGTGGCCACCAACTAGCTCAAATGGGACGCATGCACAAATGTAATTACAAGAAAAAATCAAAGTGCTCTGTAATTTGAACAGCCTACACTTTTTCCAAGGAAACAGTCCCGAAACATGGAACTTCCCCCCACAAACTATATATTTTTGGAATCTACACAACTTCAGCTAAATTGCGGTGCCATGCTTTCATACATACATGAAGAATTCCAGACCCAGTAATCCAAAGAACTCCGTGTTTTTAGGAGGTTTTGGGAAAAATAAAGTAAGATGAGTCAAGGGCTGAAATCCTACCTAAACCCACTTGACAAGCAAAAAAAAACACTAAATATCAATCTCCAACATGTTCTGAATCAAATGGTATGCTATATGTGTGGGTGCCCACAGAGACGTGGCCACCAACTAGCTCAAATGGGACACATGCACAAATGCAATTACAAGAAAAAATCAAATTGCCCTGTAATTTGAACAGCCTACCATTTTTCTAAGGAAACAGTCCCGAAACATGGAAATTCCCCCCACAAACTATTTATTTTTGGAATCTACACACCTTCAGCTACGTTACAGTGCCATGCTTTCATACATAAATGAAGAATTCCAGACCCAGTGATCCAAAGAACTCTGTGTTTTTAGGAGGTTTTGTGAAAAATAAAATAAGATGATTCAAGGGTTGAAATCCTACCTAAACCCTTTTGACAAGCAAAAAAACCCACTAAATGTCAATCTCCCACATATCCTGCATCAAATGGTATGCCATATGTGTGGGTGCACACAGAGACGTGGCCACCAACTAGCTCAAATGGGACGCATGTACAAGAGTAATTACAGGAAAGAAATCAAAGTGCTCTGTAATTTCAACAGTCTACACTTTTTCAAAGGAAACGGCTCTGAAACTTAGAAATACCCCACACAAACTATATATTTTTGGAATCTACACACCTTCAGCTACGTTACGGTGCCATGCTTTCATATATACATGAAGAGTTCCAGACACAGTACTCCATAGAACTCTGTGCTTTTTAGGAGATTTTGTAAAAAATATAATAAGGTGATTCAAAGGTTGAAATCCTACCTAAACCCACTTGACAAGTAAAAAAAACCACTAAATGGCAATCTCCCACATGTCCTGAATCAAACGGTATGCCATATGCGTGGGTGCACTCAGAGACATGGCCACCAACTAGCTCAAATGGGACACATGCACAAGTCCAATTACAAGAAAAAAGTCAAAGTGTTCTTGAACACTAATCAACTTGGAAATAATCCCCACAAACTATATATTTTTGGAAGCTACACACCTTCAGCTTCGTGATGGTATCATGCTTTCATATATACATGAAGAATTCCAGGCGCTGTTATTCATAGAACTCCGTGCTTTTAGGAGATTTTGTGAAAAAATAAAATAACTGGACTCAATGGTTGAAATCCTACCTAAACCCACTTGGCAAGTAAAAAAAACCACCAGAGACGGGGCCACCAACTAGCTCAAATGGGATCCATGCGCAATTGCAATTACAAGAAAAAATAAAAAAACGCCACAACCCACTCCCCACCCCTATCCCCACTCCCTCTTTTAGTGGTATTTTAGTGAAAACCAGTTAGTACGGAGAGTCACACAAGTTTTTGCACACTTTACTGATCCTAAAAATTCAATCCGGTCTTTTTTGGTACCTCTGCAAAATTTCCTACTAAAAAAGGCTTAGTTTCCCTTGAAATCCAACAAATAAATGATCCGCGTTTAGTTTACCGATATCACCGGGGACATTGGGAAGCTTGGAGAAGACAAAGTTTTTTGCTAATTTATAGTTTTTAGGAAAAAAAAAAAAAAAAGGTGTGTGTATCACTAAGATTTTTTTTGTGTGCATTTCCCCTTTTTTGGGGTGGATCATTCCCAAAGATGATCATCAAATCATCTTTGGGAATGATAACGAACTTGGAATACGGGCATAAATGCCCGTTTTCCAATTCAAAAACCGATCGGAAAAATCACTTCCCGGAAATCATTTTCCAGGAAGTGATTTTTCATTCATTGGCAAAGATCAATAATTTGGTGATCAGAAGTGATCACCAAATTTTGATCTCTGTCCCCATTTTTTTTCTAAGTCTTCGCTAAGTAGCAAAGACTTAGAAAAAATCCTATTTGTGAATGGAACTTTGAGTTACATTCACAAAATGTATAGTAAAGCTGTCAGCATGACAGCTTGTACTATACAGGTACTGCAGCATGATCTGAATGGAGATCATGCTGCAGTACCTCCACTAGACCACCAGGGGCAGCATCTTACCTCTCTTAGGGAAGACCCCAGTGAAGGAGGAAGCTCAGTGGTGTCACCGGGGTCTCCCTTTCTGGAAAGAAGACTTCCTCCTCTCCTTCTCCACGTGGGACCGGCTGCCGGGCTGCAGGTAGGGATATCTTCCGATCCCCCCCTCGGATTTGGACACAACTGAAGGGGGATCGAGGGGGCTAGGGGGGCAGTTGAATACTTCCCCCCGATCGCCCCTAGCGGGTGCAATTTTTTTGGGGCCACTTAAAGCCACAGATCGTATATTCACGATCTGTGGCAGTTTGAGTATTCACTGCACAGATCGTGAATATACGATCTGTGGCAGTGAAAGGGTTAATGGGTCCGAATTCGAACTTTAGAACTTTTACTGAAGTTCGAAAGTTCGAAAACAGACCGAACTTTATATAGTTCGGCCATCTCTAATTAGGGCATATTTTCTTGTGTTAACCTTTTTGCATGATTGTGTGTTTGTCAGTATGTGTGTACACATTTGCTTGTGCATGTTTTGTTTTTGTCTATGCCTTTTTGTTTTATTTTTGTTGCATTAACACTCATTGTTATATTTATCCTTGTGTATAAAGTTATGTTCATATGGGTTTGAGTGGATTTGTTTCTTTATACTGTTTTATTATGGTAGCCTTATTTGGTTTTGCAGTTTGTCTCCCATTGTGTGTTCTAATACTGTACATTATCTTTTTATGTCCACATTTTGCCCGTTGCTTTTAAAATGTAAATTTCATTTGCTATATTTCCAATATTTTGGTTTTTACCTGTCAGGCTGATTGGTAAAGTCTCACAACAGCATCTCTGGTAACACAAATGATGTGGCACTGGTCCCATGATGTCAGGCCATGCATTCATTAGAGTGCACATTCTGCTCAAGTCCAACCAGAAAAATGTAGAGTCACAAATTTCAAATTCTACCATGAGAATATTATTTCTCTGTTGCTGTAAAATTGTCAAAATTGCTAAAACTTTATAAACACATGATAACAGACTAAAGGTACATACAGAATCAAGGATCCCCACACAATGCCGAACTCCTGACCACCCAACGAACGTCCATCATAGCTGAGATGGCTCATCTATGATGCTCGACCAATCATCCATGCACAAACCATATTTCACCCGTGATGGATGGGAGTTGGGCATTGTGCAGGGATTCTTGTGTCTATACCTAACTTAAATGTTTTGATATATGTCCAGTATTTGAATTTGTGCTTCTATAATAGGTTTGCTATGGAGCATTACGAGACTATGCATGCTCTGATATTTGCTGTGGATGAAATCAACTCAGACCCTGAACTTCTTCCCACGTTAGTTTGGGTTACCGTTTATTGGACCCGTGTTTTGTATTCAGGAGAGCAGTACAAGGAACTCTTTTAATGCTGTCGGGAGGGAAAGAAATTACTCCAAATTATCAATGTAACAAAGATGAACCTCTAGTTGGTATTATTGGTGACACTGGGACTACAAGTGCCATGTTAATGGCACATATTTTGGGACTCTACCATTATCCACAGGTAATTACATGAGAAATTACCATTTCTTCATTGAAAAAGATTTGGGTAATAAATTGCTTTCATTTTTCTAAACCTCACCTCATTCTTAAATATTCTGCAATCTATAGAAATTCTCACTTATAACTTTATTTTTATTTTTTTTTGGTTTTCTGCCCCATTTATTAAAGATCAGTTATTTTGCTACCAACCCTAGACTGAATGACCGTGACCTGTTCCCTTCCTTTTTCCGTACAATACCAGTGATGAATTTCAGATGAGAGGTTTGGCCCAGCTGGTTTTACATTTTGGTTGGACTTGGGTTGGTATTCTGGCAAGTGACAATGACTATGGTCAGTTTGGACTTCAAATGGTAAAGCAGGAAATAATGAACAATGGAGCATGTGTGGCCTTTGCTGAGAATATATTGACAAGCCAACCAAATAAGAATGCTCCTCATCTAGTCCAAATCATTAAAGAATCGACCGCAAAGGTTGTTATTGTTTTAACCTCTGATTTTGATTTTCTCCCTGTGCTGGAGGAACTAATAAGGCAGAATGTGGCTGGAAATATTTTGATAGGATCTGAGGCCTGGGCAACTTCAACTTTTCTTTCCATTGAGAAATACCAAGAGTTATTACTTGGCACTATTGGCTTTGGAATCTATAGTGGGAAGTTACCAAAATTCACTACGTATCTCAAAAGCCTCCACCCATCAAACAACCTTAATGGTTTATTTATATTAGAATTCTGGGAGAAAGTCTTCTCTTGTCAGTGCAATACTACCCTGTACAATATACAATATCAGTGCAATACTACCCAGTACAATATACAGTATCAGTGCAATACTACCCTAAAATATACAGTACCAGTGCACTATACTACCACAGTAACAATAAATGCCATATCAGTGCAATACTACCCTGTACAATATACATATCAGTGCAATACTACTCAGTACAAATACAGTATACAGTGCAATACAACCCTGTACAATATACAATATCAGTGCACTATACTACCACAGTACAATATACAGTATCATGCATACTACGTCAGAACATATACAGTATCAGTGCAATACTACTCATACAATATACAGTATCAGTGCAATACTCACCCTGTACATATACAATATCAGTGCAATACTACTCAGTACATATAACAGTATCAGTGCACTACCCAGTACAATATACAGTATCAGTGCACTATACTACACAGTACAATATACAGTATCAGTGCACTATACTACACTGTACAATATACAGTATCAGTGCACTATACTAGACAGTACAATATACAATTTCAGTGCACTATACTACCCAGTAAAATATACAGTATCAGTGCAGTAATACACAATTCAATATACAGTATCAGGGCAATACTACCCAGTACAATATACCGTATCAGTGCAATACTACCCTGTACAATATACAGTATCAGTGCACTATACTACACAGTACAATATACACGCATCAGTGCAAACACTACCCTGTACAATATACAGTACAGTGCAATACTACTCAGTACAATATACAGTATCAGTGCAATACTACCCTGTACAATATACAATATCAGTGCAATACTACCCAGTACAATATACGTATCAGTGCAATACTACCCAGTACAATATACAGTATCAGTGCACTATACTACACAGTACAATATACAGTATCATGTGCAATACTACCCTGTACAATATACAGTACAGTGCAATACTACTCAGTACAATATAGTATCAGTGCAAATACTACCCTGTACAATATACAATATCAGTGCAATACTACCCATTACAATATACAGTATCATGCAATACTACCCAGTAAATATCCATTATCGTGCAATACCACCCAGTAAAATATACAGTATCAGTGCAAATACTACCCAGTACAATATACAGTCTCAGTGCACTATACTACACAGTAGTATACAGTCAGTGCACATACTACACAGTAACAAATACGTTCAGTGCACTATACTACACAGTACAATATACGTATCAGTGCACTATACTACCTATGTGCAATATACAGTATCAGTGAAATACTACCCTGTACAATATACAGTATCAGTGCACTATACTACCTAGTACAATATACAGTATCAGGCAATACTATTCAGTACAATTTACAGTATCAGTGCAATACTACTCATACAATATACAGTATCAGTGCAATACTACCCTGTACAATATACAGTATCAGTGCACTATACTACACAGTACAGTATACAGTACCAGAGCTCAGTCTCCCTTTGGTACAAATCAGACGAACGGGATCGGTCCATTGGTAAATCACAGCAGATTGTGCGGTTCCCTATATCGTCGATCGCACGCACTGTCGCCCACAGCCACTATTGCCGCAAACAACAGTCATTTGTCCTTGCCGAGCGCTCATTTGCAGCGAACACTCGGTCAGGACAAATAGTAGGCTGGTGTGTATAAATAAGGATAAACTGACACATTAGGAATGATGGACTCTAGTTTAAATTTTTATATATCTTTCTGACTGATAAAGATTTTTGTGGATTTGGACTGTACATCATTATGCGCTACTTGAGCTAATTTGGACCCTGCTGGACTATGACCGTGGGACAGAATCTGTGCTTTACATCTTGTTTAGTAAATGGGACCATTTTAACGTACTTCGAAAGAACCTTTGAATTAATATTACTTTCTTTAGGGCTAGGCCACACTAACTAACATCCGTGCATGTCAACGACGCGGGTTGACAACATTACTCCCTGCTCTGCAAATTGCAATCGCCAATCTTTTGCGCATCTTTGGCTTAGGCCACAGAGTGTGCGTAATAACTGTATAATTATTATCATTATTATAGAAATATTCATAGGGGACAGCAATAAATATTTATATCATGACATATTCCACCTATGTGTGTTCAAGGGTCTTTTTGACAATTATACAATATGTTCCAAGGTTGGTTGTTAACTTTGTGTTTGGATTATCACAGGAGGTGCTACTATTGTATCAGAAAACATTGCCTATAATATCCTTCTGCCGAGCGCATGAAAGCTGTAAAGAAGCAAGTATGTCATGTAGAGGGGGTCATGGCTTGTAAAGGGAGTGTTACTGGGTGACTAAAGTCCATACAGACCAGCAATTGCTTGGCCACCCATGACGCACAACTGTAGGACAAAAGGCCAACACAACCCTTATTCTACAGTTGTGCCCAATGGGTCGGCCCCGCAATTGCACATCTGTATGGATTTTATCACTATCTGGTGGACTGGAAGGCTGACCTAGCAGTGGCTGCTGAAATGGAGTGCTGACTTAACACTGGCTGGTGAACTGGAAGTGACTTGACTTAACACTGGCTGGTGAACAGGCTTGCTGACTTAATACTGTCTAGTGAAACTTGAGGGCTGTCCCAACACTGGCTGGTGAACTGGAGGGGTGTCCTAACAGTGGGTGGGGATCTACAGGGCTAACATATATTGCCCACATGGAGGGTGATAATATATGTGCCAAACAGAGATTGGTATAAAAGTCCCCCAAACAGCTAATGGTAAATGTAAGTGCACCAAACCAGATTAGTAATTATAAGTGCCCCCAACCAAACGGGTAAATATAAGTGCCCCAAACACAGTAAATGTAAGTGCCCTAAACAGAGACTGATAATAAAATATAAGTGCCCTCACAGACTGGAAATTAAATATGTGCCCCGACAGACTAGTAAATTAAATGTAAGTCCCCCCCGACACAGACTGGTAGTGCCCGTAACATAAAGGATGAGAGACTCACAGAAGGTGGGAGGCCCATCATCTTGTATCTATATGTAGGTAAATAATAAATTAGTTCAGTAAATAGCCATGCAGAATATATACAAGTTTAATATTAAGCCATGGCTATTGGGCATGTGCCATACCCAGAGGGTACAGGAAAAGAAGCAATGATGGCAGCCACATTGGACAACTTTAAATTATTTGAAAATCAACCAGCTCAGACAAAACTTCAACGACCAAATGTCCCTGTCACAGATTTTAGGATAAACTGGAACAAAAACAATTTACAATTTTTACTTTTGTAATTTACAGTTTTTTATACGTGTTTATTATCAGTTTGGTCAGTTTTTTGTACGTGTAGTAAAATGTCAAAATGAAATGGAAAATGGAGATCCTGGTGTCACTTGATAAAGGATCGTTGGATCCGATACATGTAGTGTGGAGAAATAAAGCATGTTTGACATACTTTATGGTGTCGTTGAATCTGAATCCAGATCTCCATCTTTTCCTATTTCTATTTTGGCAATTAGTAGCATGAGTGGAGCGAACCGAGATACCTGGTGTGAGCACATGTGCGGGTTGTCCTTAGCTGATTTATTGACTGTGTAGTAAATGTGTTTGATATTCAATCCTCTTTGACTGTGAAATTTTGGTCCATGGTTTTTTTTTACTCCACTGTAAAACTATTTTTCTTTCTTTCAAGCCCAAGTTGTTGTTTTTATTCTTTATTTCCAAAGCCCATTCACTAATACCTCCTGATCCTGTTTAATACACTGACAACAAATACATGTACAGACAAAAAACATTGATTTTGTTTTAGCATTCTACAAAAAGATACAGAGGAGGGTTAGATTTCTTGAAATTCCCTGGAACTGAACTATCTTCTGACTCCATAAAGGAGGATATTTTCTCTTGTGGGTGTGAGAATGGTTAATTTATTCATGTTACGTTTCAACATTACATGTTATTGACATATGTATACAAATAGATTTCATTTTATTTATGAATTCTGCCTTTGACTGTAAGATGCTCTTTAGAGTTCATGTTGGGTCTGAACAATATAATGAAACATTTTGGCACAAAGATACAAACCACCACAGCCCAACTGGAAGACAAAATGGCAAAGACTTCCATTGCCACGCTATATATTCCCCTTGCACTGAGATAGGCTGGTAAAAGGACACCCAGACACTGAGGAAAGCCAACATACTGAATGTGATAATTTGGCTTCATTGTAAATGTCAGGAAGACGTCTGGCCAGGAAGGCAACAATGAAACTTGTAGTGGCCAAAATTCCAAGATATCCCAGCATGCACCAGAAAGCAGAAGGTGACCCTTCATTGCAGTTAATGACAATCACTCCTGGACGTGTATAAACATCAAGTTCAGTAAAAGGAGGGATATGCTCAACCACAACACAACAAACACTTAACTGAATAATGACACAAAGCACAGGGCACAACACGAAACTCTTACACCAGTCCAGTTTTTTAATCTACTACCTGGTTTGGTGGCATTAAATGCCAGGACAACATAATGTTTTTAGCCAGAACACAGAGATACAGAGATAAAAACCATCCCAAATGCCACCTGACGTAGGAGACACTTTTCAGGTTGAGGGTAACCAATGAAACCCAAAGAGCAAAGGAAACAGAGGACGGGAAACCAGGAGAAGACAGCTAAGGGAATAGTTATTGGCTCGGACAATTGGTGTTTTTTTAAAATGATAAAACACTCAAATTATGCGTATTAGAGCAGATGATTGATATGGATGCTAAGATGTAACCTAAAGGAATTTCAAATGAAGGAACTCCGTAGACCTTGCTAAGCATTTGTCCTGTTGTAGATTAGGCCACATGTCCCATGAACATGGACGACATTCCGCCGCATCTGGAAACAAAATCCACGTCCAATTATTTGCATAGAATCTTAGAGAGCATTGTTGAGTTATTAAAATACCTGATTGGTTTGAAATTTCACCCTGTGGACAATGAGAACATTCATAGCAGCAGTGGGCTTTCCTGGTAAGTCACTTTCCTAAATCCCGCGGGACAGCTTGGGCTGCACTTTGAATAAGGTACCTACCAGAAATAGAATGTTTAGAACAACGTAGTATAGTAACCATAAGCAATTCTGTCCTGTAAAAGGATTGGCTAAAGGCTTCTAGTGGGTGACAAACTGTAACAACTGTAACACACTTCCTGTGGCATTTTAGGACTGAGCATGTGTAAAGAACAAATAGGTCAGTGACCACACTGTGCGATACTGGGATGTTGGGAAATAAAACTCAAACCACATGATAGAAAGGTAAATTTCCCAACAACCATATTAGAATGGTGAGACAGATTACTGATTTTAAATAAGGTAAGAGTGTTGTTCTCAGGCTTTAGTTTTTATAATTATGGTTTTATGTAGCAACACACATCTTCCGTAGCGCTTTACAATTACATGTATACATTCACATCAGGCCCTGCCCCAAAGAGCTTACAATCTTAGCATATTTATTTGACACATACATCCTATCAGTATGTCTTTATGATTGTGGGGAACAACAAACTCTTGTTGATGTGTCCAAGGGAGGATTCGAACTCAGACTTCAGCGCTGCAAGGTATCAGTGCTAACCACTGAGCCACTGCCCACCAACCTATTGTCATTTAAACCCTAATTTTAAAAAAAACTGATTGTGCATAGATGTATTCATTTATATATAATGTTAAGGGTATCTTCACCTTTCATACAGACTTTTTCTGAAGTTTAGGGGACCCTATCCCACCCCCAACCACTATATTTGTTTGCAAAAAAATAATCACAGACGCAGCTGCCAGCAGTTGCAGTGCTCCAATGGGCAAGCCAGAAACCTCTCAGAGGAAAGGTAAAAGGCAAAAACTCCAGCTAGCTCCTACTCTCACTTCTGGGACTTTGAACAGACAGGAGAACCATTTGGAGCAGAGAGGTACGGTAAGTGTTTAAAACCTGCACAGTGGGGCCAGTAGTTGGGGACATTTTAGTTTAGGGGGTGGACTATATATTATGAAGTTTTAAAAAGCCAACTTAAAGGACAATTATCCTCACCTTCCCTCCACTCCTCTTCTGTGTTCATTATGCTTTTACCCCGGTGAGGACCTGAACCGGCTGTTCCTCACCCCTGGGTTCGCGTAACTTACACCACCCTCCTCCCTGTTGGCGATGAGGCCAATAGGAAGCCACGCTTGTTGCAGAGTGTGCCTTCCTATTGGCCTCGTCGCCGACGGGAGAGGGGGCGGGGCCTACAAGAGCAGTGTTGCTCTAAGACTCTGGTGTAGTTACGCAAACCCAGGGGTGAGAAACAGCCGTTCAGGTCCTCACCCTGGGTAAGCTAATGAACACAGAAGAGGAGCGGAGGGAAGTGTAGTGTAATTGTCCTTATAAATAACCTTACAGATTAACAAAAATAATTCTAATTTATATCAGTTAGTAAACATTAATACATGTACGTTTTATCTGCCTATTTTATATAACAAACAAATACACAAACTATACAGGAGGGGTTACCAAGATCTGGACCAAGGATTTAATCATAACTGTTGTGACAATTTGATGAGTTAAAGTCACAACAAAATTGCCACAACCGCCTCAATTCCCTTGTAAATGGGGAAGTGTGACTTTTAGATGGGGATATGAGTGTCACAGGTCTCGTTAAATGCCCCAATGAATTTTAGGTATATAACAACATCCCACCCTGCCGTTTACGTTTTTTTTACGCTACGGTAGGGTGAGGGAGGGGACGTGATGTAAGTGAGGTCATGCAGGGGGAGGAGTTAGCCATTTAGGGGTTGGAGGGGTGTGGGCAGCCAAAGGGGAGCGTGACGGGGATAGATTAGAGTCTCCCTCTACCTTGTGGGAGACCACCCCATAATGAGGGAGACTCCCGTGAGATGCGGGAGGGGTGGATACCTCTATACAGTATATTTCCTCCTATTAGCACTGTATAAATCCTGATGTTACAGTACATATATTAAATTTGTATTTGTCACAATACCACCACGTCCTTTCACTCTGTGGCCATATCATTCCAGCACTATCCACTTTAAAAATGTTTCCATCGATGGCACTTAATCGTATCTCCCAACCGTTATTTGCTCTATTGCCCCTTTACAGTTGGGCGCCAGTTCACAATGTCTAAATGACTGGAGGGTTTCCTTTGTCATCAAAAATACTTGGCTCCCATCTTGTGTTTTGAAGTTTACTTTTTTGATGTAGTGAAGAAGCTATAATATATAATAAAAACTATATTAACCCATTACTTTAACAAACGCTACAAGCCCAGAGGCCCCTCAGTGTCCCAGGCCATAGTCCACCCTCAGTGTTCCAAGGTCAGAGTCCCCCCTCACTGTCCCAAGGCCAGAGTTCCCCCTCACTGTCCCAAGGTCAGAGTCCCCCCTCACTGTCCCAAGGCAGAGTTCCCCCTTAGTGTCCCAAGGCCAGAGTCCCCCCTCAGTGTCCTATGGTAAGAGTCCCCCTCATGTCCCAAGGCCAGAGTCCCCCTCAGTGTCCCAAGGCAGAGTTCCCCCTCAGTGTCCCAAGGCCAGAGTTCCCCCTTAGTGTCCCAAGGCCAAAGCCCCACTCAGTGTCCTATGGTAAGAGTCCCCCCTCAGACGCCAGAGTCTCATGCCCAGAGTCTCCTCTCAGTATTCAGTGTCCCAAGCCCAGAGCCCCCCCCCCCATTTTCCAAGGTCGAGTCCCCCTCACTGTCCCACAGGTCAGAGTCCCCCCTCACTGTCCCAAGATCAAAGCCCCCCTCACTGTCCCAAGTCAGAGTCCCCCTTTCACTGTCCCAAGGACAGAATCCCCCCTCACTGTCCCAAGATCAAAGTCCCCTCACTGTCCCAAGCTCAGAGTCTCCCTTTCACTGTCCCAAGGATAGAATCCCCCTCTCTTTGTCCCAAGATCAAAGTCCCCCTCACTGTCCCAGCTCAGAGTCTCCCTTTCACTGTCCCAGGACAGAATCCCCCCTCACTGCCCAAGGACAAAATCCCCCTCTCAATGCCCCAAGGACAGAATCCCCCTCTCACTGTCCCAAGATCAGAGTCCCTACCTCATGTCCCATGGTCAGAGTCCCCCCTCACTGTCCCAAGATCAGAGTCCCTCCTCCATGTCCCATGGTCAAGTCCCTCTCAATGTCCCAAATCAGAGTCCCCCCTCACTGTCCCAAGGTCAGAGTCCCTCTCACTGTCCCAAGGTCGAGTCCCCCTCACTGTCCCAAGGTCAGAGTCCCCCCCTCACTGTCCCAAGGTCAGAGTCCCTCCTCACTGTCCCAAGTCAGAGTCCCCCCCACTGTCCCAAGGTCAGTCCCCCCCTCACTGTCCCAATGACAGATTCCCCCCTCACTCTCCCAAGGTCAGAGTCCCCCTCACTGTCCCAAGGTCAGAGCCCCCCTCACTGTCCCAAGGTCAGTCCCCCCTCACTTTCCCAAGGTCAGAGTCCCCCCTCACTGTCCCAAGGTCAGAGTCCCTCCTCACTGTCCCAAGGTCAGAGTCCCCCTCACTTTCCCAAGATCAAAGTCCCCCTCACTGTCCCAAGCTCAAGTCTCCTTTCACTGTCCCAAGGACAGAATCACCCTCTCACTGCCCCAAGGACAGAATCCCCCTCTTTTTGTCCCAAATCAAAGTCCCCCTCACGTCTCAAGCTCAGAGTCTCCCTTTCACTGTCCCAAGACAGAATCCCCCTCTCACTGCCCCAAGGACAAATCCCCCTCTCACTGTCCCAAGATCAGAGTCCCTCCTCAATGTCCCATAGTCAGAGTCCCCCCTCACTGTCCCAAGATCAGAGTCCCTCCTCAATGTCCCATGGTCAGAGTCCCCCCTCACTGTCCCAAGGTCAGAGTCCCCCTGTCACTGTCCCAAGGTCAGAGTCCCCCTGTCACTGTCCCAAGGTCAGATTCCCCCCCAATGTCCCATGGCAGAGTCCCTCAATCTCCCATGGTCTCGAGTCCCCCCTCACTGTCCCAAGGTCAGAGTCCCCCTGTCACTGTCCAAGGTCAGAGTCCCCCCCAATGTCCCAAGACCATCCCCCTCCAATTCCCATGGTCAGAGTCCCCCTTACTGTCCCAAGATCAAGTCCCCCCTCCTGTCCCAAGGTCAGAGTCCCCCCTCACTGTCCCAAGGTCAGATTCCCCGCTCACTGTCCCATGTCAGTCCCCCTCACTGTCCCCAAGGTCAGAGTCCCCCCTCACTATCCCAGGTCAGAGTCCCCCTACTGTCCCAAGGTCAGAGTCCCCCCTCACTGTCCCAAGGTCAGAGTCCCCCCTCACTGTCCCAAGCTCAGAGTCTCCCTTTCACTGTCCCAAGGACAGAATCCCCCTCTCACTGCCCCAAGGACAAGATCCCCCTTTCTTTGTCCCAGATCAAAGTCCCCCTCACTGTCCCAAGCTCAGTGTCTCCCTTCACACTGTCCCAGGACAGAATCCCCCTCTCACTGCCCCAAGGACAGAATCCCCCTCTCACGTCCCCAAATCAGAGTCCCTCCTCAATGTCCCATAGTCAGAGTCCCCCCCTACTGTCCCAAGATCAGAGTCCCTCCTCAATGTCCCATGGTCAGAGTCCCCCCTCACTGTCCCAGGTCCAGAGTCCCCCTGTCACTGTCCCAAGGTCAGAGTCCCCCTTCACTCCGCCCAAGGTCAGGTCCCCAAGTCCAGGTCAGATCCCTCTCAATGTCCCATGGTCAGAGTCCCCCCTCACTGCCCAAGGTCAGAGTCCCCCTGTCACTGTCCCAAGGTCAGAGTCCCCCCTCAATGTCCCAAGACCATCCCCCTCCAATTTCCCATGGTCAGAGTCCCCCTTACTGTCCCAAGGTCAGAGTCCCCCCTCACTGTCCCAGGTCATAAGTCCCCCTCACTGTCCCAAGGTCGTCCCCCCTCACTGTCCCAAGGTCAGTCCCCCCTCACTGTCCCAAGGTCAGTCCCCCTCACTGTCCCAAGTCAGAGTCCCCCTCTATCCCAAGTCAGAGTCCCCCCTCACTGTCCAAGTCAAGAGTCCCCCCTCCACTGTCCCAAGGTCAGAGTCCCTCCTCACTGTCCCAAGGTCGAGTTCCCCCCTCACTGTCCCAAGCCCAGAGTTCCCTTCAGTGTCCCAAGCCCAGAGTCACCCCTCATTTCCAAGCCTAGAATCTACCTTAAATGCTGCATCTGAATGGAGCATGTGAACAGTAATAAATAAATATAATAGTGAAAGAGTTTGTCTTACTTGCCAAGGCTAATTGAAGAAACATTGAGACAACCACCACTGTGGAAGGGTGTACAGTTAGGGTGACAATCAAGTACATTTTGTAAGTCCCAATGCAATTGGCATAAAGCAGACTGTATAATAATAGAGACAATCTATGATACTTCAATTATCAGGTTCCCAATGTTTTCATTTCCTGTGCATGTTTTATTGTACCGTAATCCATCCTTCCTAGTATATGGCCTAATCAAGAACATGATAGATGTTTACGAAAACTACCGAGTTCCTTTCCTTTGGAGAACCTCTAGGTTATAGCTTAGCAGCCACCTCCATATTCTCTTCTCTCTTCCCTTCTCATTTGGGAGTATTCTTTCATTATAACAAACACCAGTTGTCCGAGCCAACAACTTCTCCCTTAGCTGTCTTCTTCTCCTCTCCCTGTTTCTCTGTTTCCTTAGTTCTTTGGGATTTATTGTTATCCACAACTTGAAAAGTGTGTCCTGCGCCAAGTGGCATTTGGAGTTATTTTTTCTCTCTGTATATCCTGTGTGTTGGCCAAACCATTACTGTTGTCGTTGCTTTTAATGCAACAAAACCAGGCAGTAAATTAAGAAAATGGACAGGTACAAAAGTGTCCTACTATCTTATAGTGCTTTGTGTGTTTTCTTCCAGTTATTACTGGTGTGGTGTGGTTGATTTTTCTTTCTGCCGTTCCCAGATATTGACATTGAAGCCAAACCTGGAGTCATAATATTACTTGCAAGAGGGCTCCCCCTATACTTTCTGGTGTATGTTGGGGTACTTGGGTCTCTTACTTTTATTAGTTTCATTGTTGCCTTTCGGCCAGAAGACTCCCTGACAGTTTCAATGAAGCCAAATATATCACATTTAGTATGTTGGCTTTCATTAGTGTCTGGGTGTCCTTTATACCATCCTATCTCAGTGCCAGTGGCAAATATACAGAGGCAATGGAGGTCTTTGCCATCCTCTCTTCCAGCTGGGCTGTGGTGGTTTGTATCTTTGCACAAAATGTTTCATTATTTTGTTTCGACCCAACATGAACTCTCGGGAACATCTTATGGGAGAGGAGGGTTCTGAAATAAAAAAGTTAACCCCCAAAAAATGAGTTGTTATATATAAATATAGAATATATACATGATAAATATAATTTTATCACAAAAAGTACATATTGCTGGATCAACATATCTATTTATCTAATATCTAAAAAAAACTAAAAATTCCCATTAGAAATGTCTTCTAATATACATAGGAGATGTAAAATGTCTCTAAACGTTGACTAACCTGTGGCCTTTTTTCCTTCTGATGCTCCTCATCCTGGTCCATTCATTTGCTATGGGAAGTTGCAGGAACAATGAAAGTAATGTTTATGGCCAGTATGAAGCTTAAAACCTGTTGTATAAATTTAGTTGATGCAAGGAACAGTTTTATTAGACTAGGATTGAGTGACAACACTTATTGCTATTGTAGTTTAAATGAAAAAATAATTCAGCATGGTATCATTAACTGGTCCAAGTTACTTCATTAACTATATTGCAGTTAGAGCTACCTCCAAAATGAAAATTAACTGCAGTAGACAAAACATTGTGGATAGTGGCAAATGTCGCTGTAGCCAACAATTTGCCAAGACCAATTGGTCGTGATTTTACAACATGTCCGATTGCCCATTCATCTGATCTGGGCACATCGAACTCACCTAAGATTTTTCGGCCGACCAACTGATTCAGGAAAATGTGTCTTGTGTGTACCCACCTTACTTCTTAAAGCTATAAAAGTTTCCTTGTCTTAGCCACAAAAGCGTTGCCCCATGGTGCTCCTCTTAAACCTGTATGAGCGCTTACAAGTCTGCAGATGTGAAAAGGAGGCCGCTAGTTGCAGACCAGTCAGCGATAGGCTGTGATATTAACAGTTATGACCATGACTGACTGCTCACACCCATCGAGCAGAATGATGAGAGGAGTCAGAACATTGTCACCATGGTGGTGAGTAGACATGGCCAAAACTGCCGGGTTTGTTCTGAAAAGTGTGTCCTGCGCCAAGTGGCATTTGGAGTTATTTTTTCTCTCTGTATATCCTGTGTGTTGGCCAAAACCATTACTGTTGTCGTTGCTTTTAATGCAACAAAACCAGGCAGTAAATTAAGAAAATGGACAGGTACAAAAGTGTCCTACTATCTTATAGTGCTTTGTGTTTTCTTCCAGTTATTACTGTGTGTGGTGTGGTTGATTTTCTTTCTGCCGTTCCCAGATATTGACATTGAAACCAAACCTGGAGTCATAATATTTACTTGCAATGAGGGCTCCCCCTATACTTTCTGGTGTATGTTGGGGTACTTGGGTCTCTTAACTTCTATTAGTTTCATTGTTGCCTTTCTGGCCAGAAGACTCCCTGACAGTTTCAATGAAGCCAAATATATCACATTTAGTATGTTGGCTTTCATTAGTGTCTGGGTGTCCTTTATCCCATCCTATCTCAGTGCCAGTGGCAAATATACAGAGGCAATGGAGGTCTTTGCCATCCTCTCTTCCAGCTGGGCTGTGGTGGTTTGTATCTTTGCACCAAAATGTTTCATTATTTTGTTTCGACCCAACATGAACTCTCGGGAACATCTTATGGGAAAGAGGAGTGTTCTGAAATAAAAAAGTTAACCCCCAAAAAATGAGTTGTTATATATAAATCTAGAATATATACATGTATAAATATATATTTTATCACAAAAAGTACACATATGCTGGATCAACATATCTAATTATCTAAAATATCTAAAAAAAACCTAGAAAATTCCCATTAGAAATGTCTTCTAATATACATAGGAGATGTAAAATGTCTAAACGTTGACTAACCTGTGGGCCTTTTTTCCTTCTGATGCTCCTCATCCTGGTCCATTCATTTGCTATGGGAAGTTGCAGGAACAATGAAAGGTAATGTTTATGGCCAGTATGAAGCTTAAAACCTGTTGTATATAATTTAGTTGATGCAAGGAACAGTTTTATTAGACTAGGATTGAGTGACAACACTTATTGCTATTGTAGTTTAAATGAAAAAATAATTCAGCATGGTATCATTAACTGGTCCAAGTTACTTCATTAACTATATTGCAGTTAGAGCTACCTCCAAAATGAAAATTTAACTGCAGTAGACAAAACATTGTGGATAGTGGCAAATGTCGCTGTAGCCAACAATTTGCCAAGACCAATTGGTCGTGATTTTACAACATGTCCGATTGCCCATTCATCTGATCTGGGCCAATGTCGAACTCACCTAAGATTTTTCGGCCCGACCAACTGATTCAGGAAAATGTGCTTGTGTGTACCCAACCTTACTTCTTAAAGCTATAAAAGTTTCCTTATCTTAGCCACAAAAGCGTTGCCCCACTGGTGCCTCCTCTTAAACCTGTATGAGCGCTTAACAAGCTCTGCAGATGTGAAAAGGAGGCCGCTAGTTGCAGACCAGTCAGCGATAGGCTGTGATATCAACAGTTATGGCAATGACTGACTGCTCACACCCAGAATGATGAGAGGAGTCAGAACATTGTCACCATGGTGGTGAGTAGACATGGCCGAAACTGCCGGGTTTTGTTCCCTTTTTGGGTTTTCGGGTCTCAGGAAAATCACGAAGATCGGAAAATCCATAAACGGAACTTAAATTGGGAACTTTGGAACGCGTTTTCGATTTTTATCGAAAGTTCAAGCTTTTTTCGAAAATATGACCAGAATCTCAAAATAGTTTCCGATCGTATTTTCGAGGATTATCGAACATTTGAGGCTATTTTTGAGAGTCTTCGAAAATAGCTTGAACATTTGATAAAAATCAAAAATGCGTTCCGAAATCTGTACGATCCGAGGAACCGAGGGGTTCCATTTCGGACCCGGATCCCATCCCTAGTGGTGAGTTATCTATTGCTTAATTAATATTTTGCGGGTGAACATGCACTACCTTTAGACACATCAAGTTACATAGCTGTATTGATATAGTTGGTTTCATTTTTACCTTTTGCATGACAATTGTTCTTTCTCTAGAAAATGTACACTTCACTGTTAACAAAAAACTGCCCCTTCTCCTAATGAAGAGGGTGTATCGTTCTGCCAACTCCTACCCATAACACTTCTACTTGTAGCTTGTTTTTCTCTGATAATTTAAAGATGTAATTTCCTGATATAATTTCTAAAAAATTACTCAAACAGTATGGCCATATCGAAACAGGTTGGCTGGCAAAAAGCTAGATTACTAAATAGGATTACCAAATGTTTTAAAGGGCATGTCCACCCCCCAACTGAAATTTACCCCAACCTAAGCCCACTGTGTAGTATTAAATTAGCCTTAGCCTGGAAAGTTGTAGGAGCCTTTCCCTGGTGTAATCCGTTTCTGCCTCTATCTCGTCCTCCTAGAGGATTCTGGCATGCACAGTGGGGTTCCTTTCCTCGATCCCCCCTCCCTCTGCTGCAACGTGCACACATTTTTCTCTAGCAAAAATCTGCTGTTGACCTTGTACTGACCCATAACTTAGACCTTGCTATTTATCCAAAATCCAAAAGTATACACGTAGAATCTCTGTTAGGAGCTCTGCTTTTAGCAAGACTTGAAGTTGCCATAAAAAAAACAGCTTAAAATTCTGTTAGGGAGGATCCCCATGCCGTTATGTTATAAGCTATAAAGATGGACCGGATCGCGGAACCCGAACCGAACCCTGTTCCGAGGTGGAGATCCAGGGATTGTTGATTTAGCAGATTTTCCAAAATTCTGTTTTCCATATTTTTCCGAGCCCCGTTAGAAATTTTTAGAAAATTCAAGGATTTCCAAAATTTTTAAAAATTCCAAAAATTTACAATTTTGGAAATTTGAAGTTTCGAAAATACAATGCAGAATGCAAAAGCAGGAAGTGCATGAAGTTACCGGTACTGGACTTTTTTAAAGATTGTGGGCAGTGATATGTGTTCTCCAGACCAAAAGTGAAAAGTCTTTTTGACACAAATCGTAAAACTGTTCTCATCACACATTACAAGCGTTACATTTGGCAATAAATACACATAGAATTTTCTAAAAGTATTTACAAGCGTTAATAGTAGCCACAAAATATTGCCATGGCGGCAAAATGTCATTGTTTTCATATTGTGGATGTTCTTAGTTGAAGTTCACTTTCGTTTCACAGTATTTAATGTCACAATATCATCCAAAGGTTTCAAAGACTCCCACCTGGATCTCATTCCTAATGTGTCATGGCATGATGCAATTATATCATTTTATCCATTATTTATATTTTTATATAAAGTATTCTTAACCGATGCATAAAATTGTATTTCATTTTTAGTTATCTGTATAATTGCACCTATCCCCTTGTTTGTATACTCTGTATTATATCATTTACAGGGCTGCGTACCCAAGTGGCGTTTTATAATCAAAGCTATACCAAAATACATTGTAGAGTCTATACGCTTCCTTAGCCATCATCATTTTTTCATGTTTGATGGTGTATACTATTTAGAGCAGCGCGGAGCCGCTATGGGGGTGACATTTTCTCCCACCTATGCCAATTTTTTTATGGGATGGTGAGAGGAGTGTTTTGTCCTTGGTGACTTTTAGCTCCTTGCCACCTTCCCATATATAAAGATGTTTACACGCTATATTGATGATATCATTATAGTTTGGAGTGGGTCACTAGAATCCTTCTCCACATTTTTTGATACGATTGATGTTAATGACCTTAACCTTAACTTCACCTACCAGATTTGGGGCAATTCTGCCAAATTTTCAGATTTGAAGTTATATGCTTCCCATAATAAGGTATTGTCCACTTTATACAGAAAAACACTTTCCGCCAATAGAATGTTATCTGCAAATTCTTCTCACCCTACCACATTTTCTAAGGGCATGCCCTATGGACAGCTCCTTCACATTCGGAGGAACTGTTCCTTAGATTCAGAATTTATTGATAAATCATGCGATCTGAGAGACCGCCTTTTAGAGAGCCCTTCTATGTATTACATAAAGCTTTTGTTTGAGCACTCTCTCATAACAGAAGGAACCTTATTATCAGGGACAGGCCTTAAAGAAATTAAGACAACTTACTGATTTTTTTCTCTAACAGCCCATAATATAAGGAAATTACTGATATTATCAGGAGATCAATTTCTATACTATATGGTGAGGAGAGACTTTACAAGACGCTAAATTGTGGCTTGCAAATCTAGAAATGTGGGGGATTTATTATCCCCAAGCCTGTTTACATCTATTAGACCTAAACCCATGTGGCTTAACCATACGGTGTGGTTCCTCTTGGTGCAACATGTGTTATTATGTTATAGTAGGTAAGGAGTTTAACAGTACTGTATGTCTACAGGTTTCACATATTTCCATAAATCTTTAATTAACTGTAACACCACTTTTGTGGTTTATTTGGTATTATTACACTTTTTGTACCTGTAAAAACAGTATGTAGGGTTCACTACACACAAACTTAGAGAGAACATATTAGCATAATTATTATTATGGATTTATATAGCTTCAACATCTTCCGTATCGCTTTACAATTACATGTATACATTCACATCAGGACCTGCCCCGAAGAGCTTACAATCTAATCACAATGTACACATACAACCTATCAGTATGTCTTTATGATTGTGGGGGAAAATGGAGTCCCCGGAGGAAACCCACGCAAGCACGGGGAGAACATACAAACTTTTTGCAGATGTGTCCAAGGGTGGAATCAAACTCAGGACATCACGCTGCAAGGCATCAGTCCTAACCACTGAGCCACCGTCCTGCCCTGAATAAGAAATTTAGATTTATCAAGTCCGGTAGCAAAAGATTTCAGTACATGAAGTAGTGGTAATTTGAATTACCTCCAGATTCAGGGTATCGACAGGGTGAGGTGTAGCATCAGAGTTGGAGATGTATGGGCCAAACTTTTAAGGACTGAGACTCAATTTCATCTCCGAACTAGAGTACCTGTGGGCATTAACTTCACCTTTGATATTAATTGTTTTACTAGCTAAATAGTAATAATACTTGAGCAACTGTTTTCATTCTCCCATTTTTCTGATAATCAGAGTTCAGCAGCTGATTTCCCTCTTGATTAAATATATGACGTCTATTGTAAAACACATTTCCATATAACTTGTTTCTGAATTTTCATGTTTATGTGTCGTTATATATATATATATATTTTATTGTAACTATGCCTTTAAGACTATATGCCTTTAAGAATCTTAATTTTAGACTTGTTGGCTCCTGCCCCTTTTCCCTGTTTGAGGTTCTAAAAGGGAGAGCAGTGACGAAAAACGTCAGGCTCCGTTTTTATGGAGTGTGACCAATAAACCGTTACCTTTTTATCTACTCCCGGGCTGCAATACTTTTGGATGCACGTCCCATTGCTGTTGTTCCTTTATGGACTGGGCAAGAGGGCATTTTATATTTACAAGTCTTTGTGGGCATCTTGTATTTACCAATAACGTGCCCCCTTCCTCAGGTGATGTTCAAGCATCAGTGTTTCAACATTGAAATAGTCTAGCCTAATCAAAGGACCAACCCCTTAGGGGTTGCTACCCGTGTGATGATTAGTTACATCATAAAGTGCAGTAATAAGTTAAAGTGACAATATATAAAAGTGACATTATGCAATAAATACAGTTAATCATAACCACCCTGAAACCTGTACAAATTAGATATACTAATATCCAATCAATAAGAGAACAGCCCTGGAATTGTATCAGATTAATAGATACAGGTAAAAGTCGTATGAATGCAACATACGCGTGATCAGCTGTTTAAATGACTGGACCTGAACTTCCGGTTCAGTTCTGGAAGTTCGGGTCATGTAATTCAAACAGCTGATCACAGAAGAGATCTTGGGCTTGTGGTGGGCCCTATTGCCGTCCGGGTGGCTGGGGGAGGTAGTTATGTCACTGAAGAGTACTGTTTTATTCATAGATGAAACTTTTATTGCATTATTTAAAGTTGAAACTTTTATTGCACTGCTAGTATCGTCTCTGAACCTTCTTTGCTGTTTTCCTCCCAGAAAATCGCCTAAGATTGAACATTTCTGTTCTGTTGAACTGCATAAAGGGGTAAAGGGGTATTTAGCCTGAAAAATGAATAGTTGCCCTTAGAGCAAAGTTATACTCTAGGTCCATTTGGGGCTATTTGCTAATTATGGCTCTTTGTGCACTTATGCATATGGAAAATTATTTGATTCAGGACATATGGGAGAATGATATTTAGTGGACGCTTTACTTGCCAGGTGGGTTTATGTAAGATTTCTAACTTTGAATCATCTTTTTTTTCCTTCTTTCTTTCACAAAATCTCCTAAAAACATAGAGTTCTATTGAGAACTGCATCCAGAAATCTGCATGTATGTATAAAAGAATGGTACAGTTATGTAGTTGAAGGTGTGCAGATTTTTAAAATATATAGTTTGTGGGGGGTACTTCCAAATTTGGGGGGCGTTTTCTTGAAAATACAGATCACTTTGATTGTTCTTCTTGTAATTGCACTTGTGCATATGTCCCATTCGGAGTTAGTTGGTGGCCACATCTCTGTGTACACCCATGCATATGGCATACCATTTTATTTAGGAGATGTTGGGCTTTCATATTTTTCATTGGTTTCAAACTTTTTCCTTCAGTTTTTGTGAAAATTTCAGCTTTGACTTTCTTTTTTTCTTTCCAGTTCCAGTTTCAGTAATGAAAAAAGTGCTGTAAGACTTAGGTGAACTAGACAAGGCGATTCTGATGTTTATTTAAAGTTACGACCAGAGTGTAAAAGCTTCCGGCTGTAGAAATATTAAAAGGCTATTATTCATCCCTCATTAATATCTGTTGTATTCAATTAGATCAACTGGACTTGAAATGTAGTTCTTGAAGACGTTTCGCTAGTCATCCGACTGGCTTTCTCAATTCAGAATGTACAAGAATCTGTGGCAATTATGTACCCTGGAAAATCCCAATTAGCAATCACACAGCCAGGTGTTAAGGGTGTGATTGGATAGCGGCTAAGAGGTGTTATAGGAACGCCCAGAGTAAGGTGTTAAAACAGCATTGTATATGGCAGACAGATGGTGTCGAACCCCCCCACCTCTATTTAGGCTTGGTTTCTTCATTTTCACATAAATGGCCTCCTTAACACCTCTCTTGAACCAGTCACGTTCCTTCGCCAATATGTTAACATTACAATCTTCAAAGGTATGTCCTTTATCCTTAAGATGCAGGTACACGCCTGAGTCCTGACCCGAGGAATTGGCTCTTCTGTGCTGGGCCATACGTTGATGCAGTTGCTGTTTGGTCTCCCCCACATACAAATCAGAGCATTCTTCACTGCACTGCACAGCATATATGATGTCGCTTTTCTTGTGTTTCGGTATTGGGTCTTTCGGATGTACCAATTGCTGCCTCAGTGTGTTGTTCGGTTTAAAGCAGACAGGGATACGATGTTTTTTGAAAATTCTTCTTAATTTCTCGGAGACCCCTGCTACATATGGGATGACCATGTTCTTCCTCCTGTCTTGCTTTTCCCCTTCACTGTTGGTATTTGTGTTCTTTTCTTTCCTTCTACTTTTTTTGACAAAGGCCCAGTCTGGATATCCACAAGTTTTAAGGGCTCCTCTGAGATGTTTCATTTCTTTAGCCTTCGCCTCTGTGCTAGTGGGGATGTTCTCGGCTCTGTGTTGCAGGGTTCTGATGACACCCAGCTTGTGATCTAAAGGGTGGTGGGAGTCAAACATCAAATACTGATCTGTGTGTGTTGGTTTTCTGTAAACCTCTACTTCCAGTTTACCATTTTCCTTAACTTCTACCAAGCAGTCCAAGAAAGCCAGTTTGTTGTTTTGTACCTCTTCCCTTGTGAATTTAATGTTTTGGTCTACCGTATTAATGTGTTCTGTGAAAGCTTGTACTTCCTTCTGGTGGATTTTAACCCAGGTGTCATCAACATATCTTACAGTGGCTGGGTGCTATGCCCTTAAAGGTATTAAGCGCCTGTGTTTCTACCTCCTCCATGTAAAGGTTGGCTACAATGGGTGAAACTGGAGATCCCATAGCACATCCATGTTTTTGCTTATAGAACTTATCATTGTATTTGAAATAGGTGGTATTCAGGCACAAGTCCAACAAGGAACACACCTGTTCTGGGTTGAGATCAGTTCTGCTGGTAAAAGTGCTGTCTTGGCCCAGCCGTTTTCTCACCATGTCAACAGCCTCCTTGGTGGGTATACAAGTGAAGAGAGATGTCACATCATAGGACACCATAGTTTCTTCTGCACCAAGTACTATATCTTCAATCTTGTTGGTGAAATCCTGAGAGTTCTGGATGTGATGCTTAGAACTTCCCACCAATGGTCCTAAGATGTTGGCTAGGTATCTTGCTACCTTGTATGTTACAGAGTTGATGCTGCTGACTATAGGTCTTAGTGGGGGCCCTTCCTTATGTATCTTTGGGAGTCCATATATGCATGGATGTGCCTCACCAGGGTAGAGGCGATGATACATTGCTAGGTCAATGGCTTTATCCTTTTGAAGCTGTATTAGTAAGTCTATGACTCTTTTCTTGTAACAGCTGGTGGGATCCCTTGTTAAAGCCTCATATGTGTTGTTATCGGCCAGGAGCATGGTCACCTTATCATGGTAGTCTGAGGTGTTGAGTACCACTGTGCATCTTCCTTTATCTGCCGGTAGAATGGTGATGCTGGAATCTTTCTTGAGGGATGTTAAGGCTCTTCTTTCCTGTGTAGTCAGGTTAGATGAAGGAGTTTTAGCACTGGCTAAGGCTGCAGATATCTTAAGGCGAAGTTGTTCTGCCTCACTCTGTGATACCTTATTACTGTGGATAGAGGCTTCTGTGGCTGCTATAATATCCACCACAGGGATGGCTTTAGGGGTGATGGCAAAATTCAAGCCCTTAGCAAGGACTTCCATTTCTGGCTGGGTCAGGGTCCTGTTAGACAAGTTTCTCACCCATTCCTCCTTGTTTGATGAAGTGACACTTCACTCCTTTTGTATCCAAGGTAGTTGTTCTCCTTTGGGGCTGTTCTGGGATGACAGAATAGAGAACTTGTTCTGTTGCCTTTGTTTGCCCTTACAGTGCTGAGAAAGCTGTGCTTGTTTGGTGAACTCCATCACTCTTTCCCAGATGGACACAGGTAGCTGTGAGGCCAGGTTCTGTTCTAGTTGACTAATGTTGTGCATTAAAGCATCGACTGTAAAATGTGTCTGTCGTACCCGTTCACTTAGGAGCTGTGTTTGAGCCTTTTGCAGTATCTGTTTGGCTCTGATGCCTTTAACCGTGGAATCCAGACGTATACTGCATGGTACTAGCCTTTGTTGTCTGCATCGGAGGTTAAATCGCAGGTGGTTTCTGTAGTCTGCCAATTTCCTTGCTGTCTTTTCATATTGCCATACAAGTTTGAGGGTTTTCTCCCCAAAATGATTAGAAATATGCTTGTGAAGGTTCTCATTCATCCAGGTCATGGTATATCTGTTGTATTCAATTAGATCAACTGGACTTTTTTAACACCTTACTCTGGGCGTTCCTATAACACCTCTTAGCCACTATCCAATCACACCCTTAACACCTGGCTGTGATATGCTAATTGGGATTTTCCAGGGTACATAATTGCCACAGATTCTTGTACAAGTCATTCTGAATTGAGAAAGCCAGTCGGATGACTAGCGAAACGTCTTCAAGAACTACATTTCAAGTCCAGTTGATCTAATTGAATACAACAGATATACCATGACCTGGATGAATGAGAACCTTCACAAGCATATCCCTCATTAATGTATCCGAATGGGACTGGGATAAAGTGACAAGTGCCATTATTGACCTGTCAACTGATGTGTTATTGTATGCGTGGATAAGTCCATTAAGCTGTCCTTATAATCTGATTATCCTTATATGTTCTTATATTTTATCTGTATCTGGATAATGTCTTTCTCATCTACCATGGTGAAGTAATGCATTACCACATCTATTTGTGACATGTTATTTTAACACCTAAGGCCTATAAAAGGCTGAGTTCATCTTTTTCTTCCCGATAGTGACATGCATTACTGTTGGGCAGAGGGAGCTGCTTGCAAGTATATTGTATGTTCAATAAAGTTGTTCCTTTCATCAGATTGCTTTTCTCCTAAGTCTTATTTTGCCATTTTATTTTTAGAGAAAAAGGAATATATGAAAAAATACTTTAAATCTGAAGCACATCTGAGTTCAGGTATTTGGATCCAAATTTTCCCCACTATAACAACCTGGGGGTATGTAAAATGTAAAAATCTCTCACTTACGTGGATAGTTTGGTTAATTTGGCAGTTATTTTACTTTCAGAAGTGCTTATAAAGTTCAATCTGGTCTAGAAGGAGCCTTCTAGACAGGAAAAGTGGGTATCTACATATGGCTTGGACTCAGAAGAACCAGAGCTTTTAGAAACAATAAGATTATTATGTGTAAACTTAAGTTTTATACAAATAAAATTTTAAAAAATTAGCAAAGAAACCAAGACATTTTTCCAAATTTGACCAAAAAATCCAGTGAAACCTCCAGAAAACTTACAAAATTCTATTATTTTGTTAAAGTACTCTATTTGCTAAAAAAAAAAAAAAAGAATGTATAATGTTCCTGATATACTGGAGGGTTCCCTATTGTAAACTTTGTCTAAACTGATTGAGGGCAAAATCCTGAAAATTCTTCATCAAATGTGGGAAATTCTGCTGGCACTGAAATAGTTAATTTCTTTTTAAACCACAGCCCTACTGAGGCTTTGTAATCTAAACATGTCAAACTGTTTATGAAAAGTCACATTAGCTATTTTATGACGATTAAGCAATTTAGAAGATGTGACACATATTCCCTTAGTTAATCTTGTCTACTAATATAAATCCAGCTCAGGAACTCAGTTTTAATAATGAACCCAAGTGTCTATGCTTCAGTCTGAATTATATTAGTGATGTTTTCCTATAATAGGTGCTTGTTTCACATAATAAGTTGCTTTTTTCTCTCCACAGCCTGGATACTGTTCTCATTTGCTGTAAAAGTCAGCACCTCCCTCACCTCTAAAATTGGTTGCAGCCTGCCCAGTGAAAGCATAACCGGCTATATGAGCCAACCAGGAGATTTTATAATGGGGGGAGAATTTTCTGTTCATTTGGACCGAATCTACAAAGACATTGATTTCACTAGCAAACCTGAAGAAGTACAGTGTCAAATGTAAGTACCATTGATTTTGTTTCAACTAAATATAGTAACCCAATAAACACTTATTGTGTATAAATAAGCAGAACAATTGTGCAGCCATTTAGTTCTGTAAAAATCATCCATAATCTTTTGTGAATTACAATGATCATTACGCCAAGACAGTCCGAGGGTGATGTATCTTCTTCCTCCCATTTTGTAAACTGTATCTCCTCCTACAATTTTTGAACTACATTCATGATACTTGGTACAAACATGCTGGACACATGAAAGAAGTGAGTTATTTTCTAGCTAATAAATCTTTAGACATCTTTGAATCATTTGCTTTAATGGGTAGAAGCTTTTTACATGAACATTCTGAGGTTTGAAATCAAATCGCAACTGCCATGTAATTTATAAAATGCATTAGGACATGATGCTAGTTCAAATTACATCGTGTCACTCTGTGACACAAAAAATACACACAAAAAAGAATCCCACAATTTAAAAAAAAAAAGTACTAATGATATAGTATTTATTCAAAATGAAGTTTGAAATTCATTTTTTTCGGGCATAACCACTAGAGATGTCCGAACTTCGCAAAATCCGGTCCGCTCGAGGATCCGCGAATTTTCGAAAAAATTTGAAAATTCTAAAATCCGCGAGCGGACCCATTAAAATGAAAAATATCCTCGAAATTACGAGATTTTTATACGAGAAATCTTGAAATTTTTTGAAAATACATGAAATCTCGTAATTTAGAAAATTTTCGAAAATACGTATTTCCGAAAATACGAGTAATCCTCGTAATTTCGAAAATTTTCAAAAATACGTATTTTCTAAAATACGAGAAATCCTCTCAATTTCGAAAAAATTTTAAAATACGTGGATTTCTGGTATTTTCAAAAATTTTCGAAATTACGAGAAATCCGCGGTTCGGAAGTTCGGAAGGCGGAAAATCCGGAAAATCTGGAAAAATCCGCCGTTCGAGAACGGGATAAATCCGCGGCGGATCCGGGTTCGGATCCGCGAACCGGCCATCCCTAATAACCACCCTTCCGTTTCCATTATGACCATATATAAAAAAAATCTCTCAACCCCATAAAGAAACAATCAACGCTTCCTTTTTTATGAGGCCAAAAAAAGTTAATTTAACAGCTGTAAATACAAATATATGCTTCATGAAAAAAAACATCAAAAGAGCTAGATTCACAGTAATAAATTGAATAAAAATAAATAGTGATAAAATAAATAAAGTTATCAAATCCCCACGCAAACGTCGCTTCTCCAATGTAAACAGCGCTAACTTGTTTAATCTGTCAGCATAGTCAAGTCCCTCCATTCCCCTTATTATTATAGTTGCCCTCCTCTGAACTCCTCCCATTTCCAAGATGTCCCTTTTTTATGGTATTCCAAAACTGCACCGCATATTCCAAATAAGGAATTACCAGTGCTTCGTAAAGGGGAAAAAAATATGTTTTACCCTTGAATCTATACCCCTCTTTATACAAGACAATTAGCCAGACTCACCTGCAGCTCCAGCAGGCATGGGTTAAAGGCACACTAGCTGATTCATGATTGGTTAGCGTGACTTCAACCTCTTGCTTGCAGAGGCTGTGGGAGGATTGCAAGAGACAGAGATGCAGCCGTCACAAGCTATGCACCAGCTGATTAGAGATGGACTTGGAACTGCTAGGTTCCAAAATCCGAAGGTTCCAAGCGGACCGATCGGATTTTGGAATGTATTTTCGAGGGTTACCGAATGTGCGAGGTTATTCTAGGTAACCCTCAAAAATAAACTCGGATGTTCGATAACCCTTGAAAATACGATCTGAAAGTACATTCAAGTTTCCAATTGTATTTTTGAGCGTTATCGAAAATATGTTCCGAACCCTTGAAAGTACTATTTCCCGAGATCTGTATATCGGAAAATGTTACAAAACTTCAGAGTTTCAGCCATCTCTACAGCTGATAGCAACATTACGTAGTAATTTTACATAGTAACAGTAATTAAGAGTGAATAAAGACATGTCCATCTAGTTCAACCTAGGGGGGGATTCCTTTCTGACGCCAGATGACTCCAGATGGCAATCGGAAGTATCCCTGGATCAGAACAGAACTGTAGTATATGTATTAATACCAGTAATTCTCAATATTATATAGTATCCCTGTACCAACCAGAATTACTGTATATGTATTAATACCAGTAATGTCTCAATATTATATAGTCCCTGTACCAACCAGAACTACAGTATATGTATTAATACCAGTAATTCTCAATATATATAGTATCCCTGTACCAACCAGAACTACAGTATATGTATTAATACCAGTAATTCTCAATATTATAAGTATCCTGTACCAACCAGAACTACAGTATATGTATTAATACCGTAATTCTCAAATATATATAGTATCCCTGTACCAACCAGAACTACAGTATATGTATTTATACCAGTAATTTCAATATTATATAGTATCCCTGTACCAACCAGAACTACAGTTATGATAATAACCAGTAATTCTCAATATTATATATATCCCTGTACCAACCAAAATACAGTATATGTATTAATACCAGTAATCTCAATATTATATAGTATCCCCGTACCAACCAGAACTATAGTATATGCATTATACCAGAAATTTTCAATATTATATAGTATCCCTGTACCAACCAGAACTACAGTATATTGCATTAATACCAGTAATTCTCAATATTATATGATCCCTGACCAACCAGAACTACAGTATATGTATTAATACCAGTAATACCAATATTATATAGTATCCCGTACCAACCAGAACTATAGTATATGCATTAATACCAGAAATTTCAATATTATATAGTATCCCCGTACCAACCAGAACTACAGTATATATATTAATACCAGTAATACTCAATATTATATAGTATCCGTACCAACCAGAACTACAGTATATGTATTAATACCAGTAATTCTCAATATTATATAGTTATCCCTGTACCAACCAGAACTACAGTATACGTATTAATACCAGTAATTCTCAATATGAATATAGTATCCCTGTACCAACCAGAACTACAGTATATGCATTAATACCAGTAATTCTCAATATTATATAGTACCCCCGTACCAACCAGAACTACAGTATATGTATTAATACCAGTAATTCTCAATATTATATAGTATCCCTGTACCAACAAGAACTACAGTATATGTATTAATACCAGTAATTCTCAATATTGTATAGTATCCCCGTACCAACCAGAACTAGAGTATATGTATTAATAAAAGTAATTCTGAATATTATATAGTATCAATGTACCAACCAGAACTACAGTATATGTATTAATACCAGTAATTCTCAATATTATATAGTATCCCCGTACCAACCAGAACTACAGTATATGCATTAATACCAGTAATTCTCAATATTATACAGTATCCCTGTACCAACCAGAACTACAGTATATGTATTAATACCAGTAATTCTCAATATTTTATAGTATCCCTGTACCAACCAGTACTACAGTATGTGTTTTAATACCAGTAATTGTCAATATTATATAGTATCCCCGTACCAACCAGAGCTACAGTATATGTATTAATACCAGTAATTCTCAATATTATATAGTATCCCCGTACCAACCAGAACTACAGTATATGTATTAATACCAGTAATTCTCAATATTATATAGTATCCCCGTACCAACCAGAACTACAGTATACGTATTAATACCAGTAATTCTCAATATTATATAGTATCCCTGTACCAACCAGAACTACAGTATATGTATTAATACCAGTATTCTCAATATTATATAGCATTCCGTACCAACCAGAACTACAGTATATGCATTAACACCAGTAATTCAATATTATATATGATCCCTGTACCAACCAAACTACATTATATGTATTAATACCGTAATTCTCAATATATATAGTATCCCCATACCAACCAGAACTACAGTATATGTATTTAATACCAGTAATTCTCAATATTATATAGTATCTCTGTACCAACCAAACTACGTATATGATTAATACCAGTAATTCATATTATATAATATCCCTGTACCAACCAGAACTAGTATATGTATTATACCAGTAATTCTCAATATTAAGTATACCTTTACCAACCAGCTACATTTATGTATTAATACCAGTATTTCTCATATTATATAGTATCCCCGTACCAACCAGAACTACAGTATATGTATTAATACCAGTAATTCTCAATATTATATAGTATCCTGTACAAACCAGAACACAGTATATGTATTAATACCAGTAATTCTCAATATTTATAGTATCCTGTACCAACCAAACTACAGTATTGTATTAATACCAGTAATTCTCAATATTATATAGTATCCATGTACCAACCAGATCACAGTATATGTATAATACCAGTAATTCTCAATATTATATAGTATCCCTGTACCAACCAGAACTACAGTATATGTATTAATACTAGTAATTCTCAATATTATATAGTATATTTTTTAGAAACTTATTTAGGCCACATTTAAAACTATTCAGAGAACTTGCTTTTGCCACATCTGCTGGAAGACAGTTACACATCAAATAGTATCATAAGGAGAAATCACTTTTATGAATTACCTAGAGCCACTAAAATAGGCTAAAAACAGCACATGATAACAGGCTAACTGTACTAATATACCCCCAGTAACTGGATTTGTGCTTTTATAATAGGATTGCTGTAGATTATTTTGAGACTATGCATGCTCTGATATTTGCTGTGGATGAAATCCAACTCAGACCCTGAACTTCTTCCCAACGTTAGTTTGGGTTACCGTGTATTGGACACGTGTTTTGTATTCAAGAGAGCAGTACAAGGAACTCTTTTAATGCTGTCAGGAGGGAAAGAGATTACCCCAAATTATCAATGCAACAAAGAACCTCTAGTTGGTATTATTGGTGACTCTGGGACTTCAAGTGCTGTGCTAATGGCAAACATTCTGGGACTCTATCATTATCCACAGGTAATTATTTGACAAACAAAATTTGTTCTCAATATTCCGTTAACACACCTTTTTCTACTTGTTTTTTTATAAAATCATCTTCAATCTTTTTTCTTGTTTTTTTCTTTACTTAAAGGGCATCTATAGTGAAAAAAACACATTGCCCCTTTGCAAAGTTAAATTCATGTACTCTGTGCTGCCTTAATCCTATCTATGTCAGTGACTCTGTTTAACCATGGTGTCAGATCTGTGTGCAGCACTCCCCCCTTCCCCCTCCCCTCTGTTACCTCCTCCATGTCTCAACTCCGGCTAACCAACAAGCTTATCATGTGCAGTAGGAGTTAAAAGTTACACATCCTAAAAAACACACCCACACACAGTGGCCAATAGAAAGCAAGCTGTCCTGGAGACAGGAAGAAGTAGAACAGTACAGTTTATGATCTCTCACTTTGTGACCCATCATCAATCAGTGAAAGCTATTAAGAAGGGGGGTCAAGTGCAGCCTAATATCTACCTTGAAAGCTACCTCTCTCCCCCTGCTAATGCTGTTATCTTTATGTTTATTACAGAGCTGGAAGGGGGGATCACGTCACAGGGATTTGATTGACAGTCCAAGTAGGAGTAGAGGAATGCAATCAGGTATTCTTCTAACTGGTGTATCTCAGGACAGAGAGGGAATCTGAACAAAGTGAAGACACTCTGGGGGTTGTAGGGAATTATAGAACACATGGAAAGAAAGAAAAAAAAGTTCATTTTCCCACTATAGATGCCCTTTAACATCATTCTTAGTTAATTCCTTAAATATTCCTCATGTATTAATTCATTAAAATGGTTTTGGTTTTCTCCCCCATTTATTAAAGATCAGTTATTTTGCTACCAACCCTAGACTGAATGACCGTGACCTGTTCCCTTCCTTTTTCCGTACAATACCAAGTGATGAATTTCAGATGAGAGGTTTGGCCCAGCTGGTTTTACATTTTGGTTGGACTTGGGTTGGTATTCTGGCAAGTGACAATGACTATGGTCAGTTTGGACTTCAAATGGTAAAGCAGGAAATAATGAACAATGGAGCATGTGTGGCCTTTGCTGAGAATATATTGACAAGCCAACCAAATAAGAATGCTCCTCATCTAGTCCAAATCATTAAAGAATAAACCTAAATCAACTGCAAAGGTTGTTATTGTCATAACCACTGACTTTGATTTTCTCCCTGTGGTGGAGGAACTAATAAGGCAGAATGTGGCTGGAAAAGTCTTGATAGCATCTGAGGCCTGGGCAACTTCAAATTTCCTTACCATAAAGAGATACAGAGAGTTATTACTTGGCACTATTGGTTTTGGAATCTATAGTGGGGCATTACCAAAATTCACTACGTATCTCAAAAGCCTCCACCCATCAAAAGACCTTAATGATTTATTTATATTAGAATTCTGGGAGAAAGTCTTCTCTTGTTATTGGCTTAATCAGGAAATTATATCTACAAGGGTGGACAATACTACAATAAAACCATGCACAGGGAATGAAAAACTAGATGAAGTGCTAACAAAGGGCAACTTTAGACTATCTCTTTATGTATATATTGCTGTTTATGCCATGGCATGGTCCATTCATAATTTGCTTCATTCTGCTACTGGAACTGAACCAATTGATTGTTACTCTTCTGTCAACATATCTTCATTCTGCCCTTGGCATGTAATGAGCATATTCAAATAATGATTGGACTTTATTGATAAAGGGTTTTAAATCAGTTTATTTATTGACTTATTCTTTGCTTTCTAGCTTCTACGCTATGTGAAAAATGTTAATTTTAAGACTAGAGATGGGATCCAAATGTTTTTCAATGAGAAGGGAAGTGGTCCAGCAATTTACGACTTAGTGAACTGGCAACTTAAAGATGAGGGTGTAATAGAGCAAGTTACACTTGGAAGTTATGATTTCAGCTCACTAGATAATGAACCATTGACCATAGATAGTACTGCAATTGTTTGGACCAAAAATGCATCAAAGGTATAGTCTCCTATGGATACTGTATAAACGCCATTATTATTATTATTATTATTATTATTATTATTAGTAGTAGTAGTAGTAGTAGTAGCAGAAGCAGTAGTTGTTATAGTAGTTGTAGTAGTAGTAGTAGTGGCAGTTATTATAGTAGTAGCAGCAGCAGTGGTATTAGTTTTAGTAGTAGTAGTTGTGGTAGTTGTAGTAGCAGCAGCAGTAGTTGTAGTAGTAGTAGCAGCAGTAGTAGTAGTGTAGTAGTAGTAGAAGTAGCAGTAGTAGTAGTTTTAGTAGTAGTAGTTGTGGTAATTGTAGTAGCAGCAGTAGTAGTAGTTGTAGTAGCAACAGTAGTAGTAGTAGTAGTAGTAGTAGTAGTGGTGGTAGTAGTAATAGTAGTAGAAGTAGCAGTTGTAGTAGCAGCAGTAGTAGTTGTAGTAGTAGTAGAAGTAGCAGTAGCAGCAGTAGTAGTAGTTGTAGTAGCAGCAGCAGTAGTAGTAGTTTTTCTTTTGTGTTGCTTCATTAGGACAAATGACACATAAATAAAAGCATTGCAGATAAATAATTGATCATTTCTGCTAATCTACAATATTAGTCACATGATGCAGTTCATGCAACGTTATATTTGTTTTAATGTGATATCGTTTTTTATGACCTACTTTGATGTAATTAAACAGCAGTGACTGATCATCATAAGATCATTAATGAAAAAAAGGTTATAAAATAAAAGCTATTTAGAAAATCTTACAGGGTAAGTTAAGTAAAGCAAATTTTGCTTGCTTTTTGAAGGATGGTTATTGCTTTCAACACAGTTCCCCTTATATATATTTTAAAAACTGATGCTTAAAACAGGTATCCCTACTGCCGCCTGGACAAAGACGTGCAGCAGCACAGCCCAGGTAATATTAGATGAGACACTTTCCCTTGGCGTTGTGCCTTGGAACACTGACATAATTAAAGGACAACTATAATGTAAAAATTTACTTTTTAAAAATGAAAAGGACCTGGGGCAGGGACATAGGATTGATTATTCCCACCTCCAAATATTGTTTTGTTGAGGAGCTACAGCACATACAGTTTTCATCTGCCAGGTTATGGCCCTGGGCCATTCCATATTAAAGATAGTGCTGAAGCATACAGGAAGACTGGCAGAAGTAGTTTTGTCCTGCCGCTCCTCATAGAAATGATATTGGGAGGTAAAACGCACCAATCCTACCTCCCTGCCTCAGGTACTTTTTATTTTAACTGTTTTAAAAAAACTTTATACGCTCTACAGTTTCCCTTTAACTTCAATACATATATAGGAAGCACACTCTTGTGATACAATTTTATTAATAACTGTGCTGACTAGAACGGTTCAGGTGCTTATTCCCCTTCTTCAGGTGAAAAGTAAACCACAAAATCACAGGTTTATAAGGGTACATTTCACTAAAATTGGGGTGTCCACACATATAACGGGGTGAGGATAATTAATAAATAATAATTATCATAAAAGTAATTGCATCCAAAAAAAACAATTAGCAATGCACATCATTAAAGGAGAACTATGGTGCAAATACATAAAAAAAAAAAAAAAAAATAATGAAAATAAAAATACCTGGAGCAGGGAAGTGGGGTTGGTAATTCCTTCCTCCCAATATTATTTCTTTGAAGAGCAACAGCAGAAAACTGCTTCTTGCAGGGATACAAATTATAGGGAGACATGATATAATATGTAGCCAGTTCTATAGCCAATAAGAGACAGATTCCAATCAATATGTCTGCCATTGACTATAACTCTGTTACCAGCTTTTCAGTTGTTCTCAATCATCTCTATCTTCCTACTGAAGTGTCTAGAAGTGTCACGATTAAAAAGGAATTAGTAGAACTTACTGTTCTAGGGAAGGATGTGTTTGCAATGTTGGATCTCTGTGTAGATACCTCTGTGATACTCTTATTCCATTATGCCCATTAAAGGGTAATTATCATCTCCCATGTGCCTGCTCCCCAGATAATATTACCCAGGCTTAGAACCTAAACCATAGTTACCTCAATCTTCAAAATAAGCTTTGCAAAGTCTGCTTCGTGATCTGCTTACAGGGCTCCACTGCCATAGTTCGGGACTAATCAATGAGAAGGCGCGCTCTGCAAGGAATACGTCTTCCTGTACTATTAGAAGCCAGCTTTGGAGGGATTGTTCTGCTTGATGAAGTAGACCCAGGGGTGAAGACTTAGTGGCTTGGCTCTTCACACTGGGCACTATCAATGGGAGAGAGGGTTGTGGGTGGTGATAATTATCCTTTAAGTCATCTTTTGGAGTGTATTTAATTGACTGTCCTTTCACAGAAATTATATACATTCCCCATAACCATTTTGTTCCACTGTTACTGTATACTCCCAAAATATGATTTCCATGCAACAAAAAAAGAATAGGCAAATAATTAGCAGCACTGCTTCTTTCTTTTTAGGCTGTGTCACGTAATATTCTATATTCTAGAAATCATAGATGACAGAAGTATTTTATGTATTTTTGTTTTAATATTCTATCATTATGATGTCCATAGGTACCTACCTCCAAGTGCAGTCCAAACTGTCCCTTGGGATTTAGGAAAGTGATGGTACCAGGAAAAGCTCTTTGTTGTTATGAATGTAATCAGTGTCCACAGGGACAGATTTCAAACCAATCAGGTACTTTAACATTTATATTTATGAATCATTTGTGACATCTATAGAAAGAGTTTAACATGAATTTTGTTTTTCAGATGCTGTGGAGTGTAACCATTGTCCCTGGGACATGTGGCCTAATCAAGAACATGATAGATGTTTACCGAAAACTACTGAGTTCCTTTCCTTTGGAGAACCTCTAGGTTATAGCTTAGCAGCCACCTCCATATTCTCTTCTCTCTTCCCTCTTCTCATTTTGGGAGTATTCTTTCATTATAAACAAACACCAGTTGTCCGAGCCAACAACTTCTCCCTTAGCTGTCTTCTTCTCCTCTCCCTGTTTCTCTGTTTCCTTAGTTCTTTGGGATTTATTGGTTATCCACAACTTGAAAAGTGTGTCCTGCGCCAAGTGGCATTTGGAGTTATTTTTTCTCTGTGTATATCCTGTGTGTTGGCCAAAACCATTACTGTTGTCATTGCTTTGAATGCAACAAAACCAGGCAGTAAATTAAGAAAATGGACAGGGACAAGAGTGTTCTACCATCTTATAGTGCTTTGTGTTTTCTTCCAGTTATTACTGTGTGTGGTGTGGTTGATTTTCTTTCTGCCTTTCCCAGATGTTGACATTGAAACCAAACCTGGAGTCATAATATTTACTTGCAATGAGGGCTCCCCCTATACTTTCTGGTGTATGTTGGGGTACTTGGGTCTCTTAGCTTTTATTAGTTTCATTGTTGCTTTTCTGGCCAGAAGACTTCCTGACAGTTTTAATGAAGCCAAATATATCACATTCAGTATGTTGGCTTTCATTAGTGTCTGGGTGTCCTTTATCCCAGCCTACATCAGTGCCAGTGGCAAATATACAGAGGCAATGGAAGTCTTTGCCATCCTCTCTTCCAGCTGGGCTGTGGTGGTTTGTATCTTTACACCAAAATGTTTCATTGTTTTATTTAGACCCAACATGAACTCTCGGGAACAACTTATGGGAAAGAGGAGCGGTCTGAAATAAAAAGTTAACCCCCCCCCCCAAAAAAAAATAAATTTGTTTGTATGTATCTAAATGAATGAATGTATGAATCTAAAATATATACATGTATAAATATACATTTTTTCACAAAGAGGTACACACATGTTGGATAATAATCATCAGGGAGAGTCAATATCCTTAAAATAAGGTAAAACCCGCATTAACCTAATGCAATATCGGGTTAATGTGGGTTTTACCCTTATTTATTAAATATTGTTGGAGAAAGCCCACCCGACACAATTTTGGAGAAAAACTCAACACAGAGTTGTATGGGGTCTGTAAGTTGTATGTAAGTTTTCTCTTGTCATTTAAGAAAATGATGTATCATGTTGCCAACACTAGAGATGGACTAGAACTCGAACTCGAAACCAAGTTCGAGCTGAACTATTCGAATTCGAACTATCCCGGACCCGGATTTTCGATATTTTCGGACTTTCGATAAATATCGAATGTTCGACCGTTCAAATATGCAAGTAAAATGCCTTTTATACCTATAAGCGAGCATCGAATCCGCGAGTAAAGTGTCCATTAAAACCTATACGCGAGCATCAAATCCACGAGTAAAATGTCCATGGCATCTAGGCGCGAGCATCGAATCCGCGAGTAAAGTGTCCATTAAAACCTATATGCGAGCATCGAATCCACAAGTAAAATGTCCATGATACCTAGACGCGAACATCGAATCCGCGAGTTAAGTGTCCATTAAAGCCTATACGCGAGCATCCAATCTGCGAGTAAAATGTACATGGTAACTAGGCGCGAACATCGAATGTTCGAACGCGAGAGCTCGAAAATAGCGCGAGTGAGAGTAAAATAGATTTTTCTAATGTCCTGGATATTTGAACATGTTCCCCAGACCATTTCCCAGGTCCCACATTACATTACATTAAGTTACCATTGATATTTTATTTGTATTTCATTAGAACTTTTCGAACTATTTGACTCCCATTGACTTTAATGGGTCCGTTTTTGAACTTTCAAACTTTCCTTTTAGTTCGAAAGTTCGAAAACGGACAGAACTTTCGAAAGTTCAGGCCATCTCTAGCCAACACCTGCACTTACATTTTATATATAATTTTTTTTTTTAATAGAATTTTCTGCACACTTTATGGTTGTATCCTTAAAAGTATTTATAAATCCCTATAAAGTTCTAATAAAGAAGTCGTAATATAAAAGTAATAATAAAAAGTCCAATCTGTTTTTAATGTATGTATGATCATTACACTGACATTTTTATTATTTTACAAATTCATCCTGGTGTGTTTCCTAGAGATGAAAGAATCTTTCCAGTTTCGTTCCGACAGTGGTTCTACAAAATACAATTCAAACCGAATAAAAACAATTTTTAAAAATGTACAGGGAGATTCAATAAAAGTTCTTATTGTTAAAAATGGTGCTAATTTTGCCCCAACCAATCAGAAATGATTTAACATTTGAAAGCTAACATCTGATTGGTTTGTGCACCATTTTTAACGATAAGAACTTTTATTGAATAACCCTGGTAGTTCCTACATTTCAAATAGAGAGTTTCGTTCTTTTTTGGGGTTTTCTGAATTCCAAAGAAATTCAAAAAGCTGAAAATTCAAAAAAAGGAAAAATAATCCAAAAGTTCTGAGTAAGCAATCACCAAAAGTTAAAGGATAGGTGCACTGTAAAATCAAGTTATGTTTATTTGGAAGCTGCAGCTTTAAAAATACCGTTGCCATATTTCTTTTTTACCTATGTCCCTCCAGAGCCTAGCTTTGTGCCTTGGAAGTTGCCGACATCTTGTTACTGGTTTGCTGAATGTTAAGCTCCGCCCTCTGAGATTTCCTCTGCTTTCTCCTGCTTGAGCCTCAAACAGTAATGCTTGTGAGTTCCGTGCACACGCAATATGGCAACGGTATTTTTAAAGCTGCAGCTTCCAAATGAACATAACTTGATTTTACAGTGCACTTATCCTTTAAATTAAATAACATTTTCTTCACGCAAGCTATTTCCAAGCTTCCATCTGTATATTGGAGGCTACTTTTAAAAACCCTCTAATGTTGCCTTGAATGTAGGGTAACCCTCGAAAGTAGCCCCAAATATAGGGTAACTCCCGAAAGTAGCCTCGACAATAGGGTAACTCTTAAAAGTAGCTCCATACTTTTGATGTTTATCTAAAATATATAAAGTTCCGTGACCCGAAAGTTCAGATCAGTCCCAGATTACTATAGACAGCAGTAAACTGCAATCAGGCATCAGATCACGGTTCACTACCGCACTAGATTACCAGGGCATCAAGAGGAGAGAGATAAGGAAGGTTTCAGGCTTTAGAGAAAGTCTTCTGACACTATAGGGATTCCCTTTGGATTCCCTATAGATCAAGTGTGCCAGCTTCCCAATGTAGTCATGGCAAACATAGGGTTAAATATCAATTTCTCTATGGATTTCAAAAATAAGCAATGGGAATTTGTTTGGAGAAAAAAGGCACTTGACCTGTGCCCACCGATCTTTGATGGCCTACCTAGGCTCAGATTAATATATACTTAGTATATACAGTTTACCTAGAGTCAGTTCATTTAATACATAGCATAGCTATCTAGGATCATGTCATCATATACCTAGTTTGTATACCTAGTATGTATAATTGGGGTTAGGCCATTATATACCTAATATAAATACTTAGGGTCAGATCATCATATATCTAGGGGCATATTCGTGCAATAACCATAATGACACAAATCGCAAAATTGTTATCATCACACATCACAGCAGTAAATTTGTTGAAAAAAGCATGTTGATATTTATAAAAGTATTTAGTTAATAGTAGCCACAAAATGTCATCATTTTCATTTTGTGTAAGTTTACTTTCCTTTTATAGTAACGTTTTGTACCCAAATAATTGTTATAATAAATAACATAAAGTATGTTACTCATTCTTTAATATCTACCAAGAAAACCCAACCTCCAGCCATGAGTAGGGTATGCTCCTGGCGAGGTTTGATTGTACATGTCATCACCTCTGAGTTCTGTGCCCTTCCGTGCCTGTATTTCCATGCCTGTGGCCTTGTGCTTTTACTCAGGGGATCATCACGTAAATGCAGATTGATAGTAGAACAATTTCAAGGGAAACTAAAGATTTTAATCTAATATCGACTGAAAATTTTCGTCGGATCGTTATAGTTGACGCCATCTATACGGAAAACAAGCGATGGCTCTGTATAAATTATAAACTTATCATCCTATTCCATTGGATCGTGAGTTTTAAATGGAGGTTGCATGTGGATGGGCAACTTAAGCTTAAGCCTTAGGCAAGTTTGCACAGACACCATTACTAAGGAGACTAGTATGTGTGCTAAAAATTGTGCGTCTGTCAGGACCATTCAGTTTCATTTGAATAGCACTAAAAAGGATTTCACCCGACAAAAACCCAGCGGGGAATATTGTTGGTTACGTATTTGGTTAGAGCTATACACAGGGGCATAACTACCAAGAGGTCCCAATCTTCTTATTTTTCCTCTGACAGATATAGCCTCCTCCCAGAAAGTCACTATGGATGAAGTATAGGGGCCCCATTGTAGTTGTGCTGGGGGCCCCAATGATGACTAGTTTTGCCACTAATTACACAGTTGTCACATTTAGTTGCATAGATAAATCTAAATCGAGTAGTTACTGCAATAAAGTTTCATTTTCATATAATTAACTTCTGTGTGTTACTATTTCTCATTGCTATTACATGATGGTTTCTCTAAGGTTTTGGGTATATTTTATAATAAGTATTAGAGATTACAACAAATATATATATATATTTAGATTTCTATCCAGCTAATACAGAAACAAGAGAAAGAGTATTTAATACTAAAATGTTAATGAATGATTGGGTATTGTGAAGAATAACATCTTTTTTTTTTTTTTTTTGCTTTGGAGTATTTGCTATTAAAACCTGTATATTTCATTACTATTTTTAGAGATTTAGGAATTCCTGAGTACTGTTTCATATCAGAGGCTTGCTTGAGGGTAAAGCTACACAAATGGGGTTGCAAACTTCTCAAATCTCTTTTGTTATGTTTTCTCATCGATGACACAATTCGTTCTGATTACTTGTGTATTGATTTTTGCCATTGAAGAAAATAAAAATCTCTACCTGAACATGAGTATTCTGATCAGATTTAAACCTGGAAAATGGGCATAATGATCCTTCTTGGAAATAATTACAAAAGTGAAACACACACAAAAAAATATTAAAGTAATACACACACTTTTTACAATAAAATCATTATTAGTGGGAAAATAAAAATTCTCCAAGCTGCTCCAACATCCCCAAGGAATCAACAAAGTAAACACAGATTATTAGTCCACTAATTTAAAGGGAAATGAAGCCTCAATTACAAATACTTTTTGCACAGATAACAATAAGAGAGGGAATTGAACTTTTAGGATCAGTGAGCGTGCAAAAATGTGTGTATCACAGTACCATCTCCACTGAATGGCACTAAAAAGGCATTTATGATATGACGCTCTGATATTTCATAACCAATAAGGGCTTTAGTGAATAAAATAAATTGTTCAAGTCCAAAGGATCATCTTAGAATGCAGCCCCAAAAATACGTTAGCTCATTGAGTTTGTTTGCGGATTGTTTCTCTGTCTGCACTGATGCAAGTAGGGTTCCATTTTAGAGGCTAGGCCACACTAGCGAGTTTGAGCACACGTTTTGTGCTCGCGATTGCGCCCGAGATTTTTGCTAAAATGGAAATAGCTGTAACGCAAAATTTCCCGCAATTTCCGCTGCGCATGCGATACGTTCACCATTTTTGGTGCGTTAACGCATGTGTTTCCATAACAGAAAATGGCAAAATCGTATGTGCAAAACGCACAAGAATCACGCACACAATCGCATGCGATAACGCACACAATTCAAATTCAATTTTCATTTGTATTGCAGGTTTAACTCTTTCAGTGCCAGACAGTTTTGCAATTTGACAAACTTTTTTTTCCAGAAGAATTTTCAGGATTTTGTACTCAGACAATTTTTTTTCTTTTCTTGCCATTTTTATTTGAACTACTTTTGAGTTCAACACTTATTGTTTCTAAGAGCTCTGATTCTTCTATACAGATATGTATAGGTACCCCACATTTTCTGTCCAGGAGATACCCCCCCACCCCCAGAATAGAACAGGACTTTTACTTTTAATTTTACTTTTAAAAATTTGAGCGGGAAAGTTCAAAACCAACAAAAATATGAAAGCCTAAAGGGTGAAGGGTTCCTGAATTTGCTGAATAATCCTTTTCGCTCACAGGTGGTTGAGGTTCCTACTAGAAAAGGAGCTCTGTTGGATCTGGTAATATCTAACATCGTGGAGCACATTATAAATATAAAGGTAACTGGAGGCTTAGGGAATAGTGACCATGAAATAGTGTAATTTAGTGTATGTTATCAAAAGGAAAAGTGCGCTGGGTTAACAAAGACTTTTAAGTTCAGGTAACCAAATTTTACCAGGTTAAAAGTAACTCTTCAACATGTCAACTGGGATGATATATTATCAGGTCAAGGTACTGAACAGAAGTGGACTGTTTTTAAGGGGATATTAAACCATTTCACATCTAAATTTATACCTTTAGGAATTAATTGTAAAAACAAAAATAAGCCTGAACCCACGTGGCTTAATTCTGATGTAAAGAGGGAAATGGAAAGGAAGAAAAAGGCATTTAAAACCTTTAAGTCAGAGGGAAAAGAAAGGGCCTTTAGGAATTATAAAAACTGTAACAAGAAGTGTAAGAAAGCTAAAATTAATAATGAAGTTAGGATATCTGAACAAAACAACACTAACCCCAGGGGCACTTCTCTAATTAGGCAGAGTAAGATATTTGTCTCAGGCAGCGCCTTTGGGGTGAAGGGAAAGGCAGCAGGAGGGGGGGGGGGTTAACTGTTTTTGTGTGTGGAATATATTTGCTTTCTAAATCAATTTTACAGAGGTAAGTAGGTAAATTTAACCAGTTGGGCACTTATTTTACCATTTTATGTATCGTGGAATTTTCTCTCTCTCTCTCTCTCTCTTTCTCTCCAGGTCATGGTATATTTGTTGGATTCAGTTAGATCAACTGGACTAAAAAATTATTTCTTGAGGACATTTTGCTTGTCATCTGACTGGCTTTCTCAATTCAGAATGACATGTACCAGAATCTGTTGGCAATTATGTACCCTGGAAAATCCCAATTAGCATATCCCAGCCAAGTGTTAGGGACCTTCTGAATGCAAGGTGTTGATTGCATTGAGGCTAAGAGGTGTTATCAAAACTGACAAGAGTAAGGTGTCAAAACAGCATTGTACATAGCACCCCCCCACCCCCCACCCCACCCCACCTCTATTCAGGCTTGGTTTCTTTATTGTCACATAAATGGCCTCCTTGAAACCTCTCTTGAACCAGTCACGTTCCTTTGCCAATATGTTAACATTTCTAGGTAAGTATTGGTGCAGTATGCTTGTGAAGGTTCTCATTCATCCAGGTCATGGTATATCTGTTGTATTCAATTAGATCAACTGGACTTGAAATGTAGTTCTTGAAGACGTTTCGCTAGTCATCCGACTGGCTTTCTCATTTCTCTCTTACCAGCAGAACTGATCTCAACCCAGAACAGGTGTGTTCCTTGTTGGACTTGTGCCTGAATACCACCTATTTCAAATACAGGGATAAGTTCTATAAGCAAAAACATGGATGTGCTATGGGATCTCCAGTTTCACCTATTGTGGCCAACCTTAACATGGAGGAGGTAGAAACACAGGCGCTTAATACCTTTAAGGGCATAGCACCCAGCCACTGGTTCAGATATGTTGATGACACCTGGGTTAAAATCCACCAGAAGGATAGTAAAAGCTTCACAGAACACATTAATGCTGTAGACCAAAACCTTAAATTCACAAGGGAAGAGGTACAAAACAACAAACTGGTTTCTTGGACTGCTTGGTAGAAGTTAAGGAAAATGGTAAACTGGAAGTAGAGGTTTACAGAAAAACCACCACACACAGATCAGATTTGATGTTTGACTCCCACCACCCTTTAGATCACAGCTGGGTGTCATCAGAACCCTGCAACACAGAGCCGAGAACATCCCCACTAGCACAGAGGCGAAGGCTAAAGAAATGAAACATCTCAGAGGAGCCCTTAAAATGTGGATATCCAGACTGGGCCTTGTCAAAAGAAGTAGAAGAAGAAAAGAAAAAAACACAATACCAACAGTGAAGGGAAAAGCAAGACAGGAGGAGGAAGAACATGGTCATCCCATAGTAGCAGGGGTCTCCGAGAAATTAGAAGAATTTTCAAAAAAAAACATCGTATCCCTGTCTGCTTTAAAACGAACAACACACTGAGGCAGCAATTGGTACATCCAAAAGACCCAATACCAAAAACACAGAAAAGCGACATATATATGCGGTGGCAGTGCAGTGAAGAATGCTCTGATTTGTATGTGGGGGAGACCAAACAGCAACTGCATCAACGTATGGCCCAGCACAGAAGAGCCAATTCCTCGGGTCAGGACTCAGCCGTGTATCTGCATCTTAAGGATAAAGGACATACCTTTGAAGATTGTAATGTTAACATACTGGCGAAGGAACGTGACTGGTTCAAGAGAGGTGTTAAGGAGGCCATTTATGTGAAAATAAAGAAACCAAGCCTAAATAGAGGTGGGGGGGTTCGACACCAACTGTCTGCCATGTACAATGCTGTTTTAACACCTTACTCTGGGCGTTCCTATAACACCTCTTAGCCACTATCTAATCACACCCTTAACACCTGGCTGTGATATGCTAATTGGGATTTTCCAGGGTACATAATTGCCACAGATTCTTGTACAAGTCATTCTGAATTGAGAAAGCCAGTCGGATGACTAGCGAAACGTCTTCAAGAACTACATTTCAAGTCCAGTTGATCTAATTGAATACAACAGATATTGGTGCAGTAGTAAGCTAGGACTGTGTTTGCCAATACAGACCCCACAGCTCCATGTTAGAACCTGAAATTGAGGAGGTTGAAATTAGGCCGAAGAAGTCAAATGCCACAATGGTTCATTGGTCTAGGGGTATGATTTCTGCTTTGGGTGCAAACGCCAAAGTTATTTGAAGACTCCCACGATCATTACTTTCATTGCCTCTCTCCTCCGACGTACAGTCCTGGCCCTTTGCTTGCATGAAACTGCAAGCAGGAGGCCGAACTGGCAGCAGTTTCCGTGATTGGCTGAGAGGCAGCCAATCACGGACGTGGTTTCCGGCTGTACTGAACATCGGGGGAAAGAAGCAATGTAAGTAATGATCAGAGGAGTTTTTCTTCAAATAATTATGGCGGTTGGGGGAGGGAGCCCTACACTAGAGAAACGGGGATTTAAGCTAGGGGGAGGGAGAGAGAAATGGGAGGGAGAGGGAGAGGGGGAGGGCTGCAGTGCGCATGGCAAAATTCTCCTGGAGGAGAGACGGGAGACAGAGTCCTATATGGACTCTGCTAGGCTCCTGGTGGTCAGTTTTCTGGATTTTAGAGGGACATTACAGGAGAACCATTTGGAGCTGGGATGTAAGGTAAGGATTTTACTACACTACACAATGGGGCCAGTAGTGGGTTAAATTATAGTTTTGGGGGTGGACATGCCCTTTAAAGTACATTTGGTGCTGAAAAAAAAAAAGATTTATAATATTCTCCATATACTAAAGGGTTCTCTATTGTAAACTTTGTCTAAACAGGTTGAGGGCAAAATCCTGAAAAAAATTCTGGCACGCGTAAAAAGTGGGAAATTCTGCTGGCACTGAAATAGTTAATTTCTTTTTAAATCACAGCCCTACTGAGGCTTTGTAATCTAAACATGTCAAACTGTTTATGAAAAGTCACATTAGCTATTTTATGACGATTAAGCAATTTAGAAGATGTGACACATATTCCCTTGATTAATCTTGTCTACTTATATAAATCCAGCTCAGGAACTCAGTATTAATAATGACCCCCCAGTGCCTGTGCTTTCCTATAGCACACTGAGAGATTCAGTCTGTTATATTAGTGATGTTTTCCTATAATAGGTGCTTGTTTCACATAATAAGTTGTTTTTTTCTTTCCACAGCCTGGATACTGTTCTCATTTGCTGTAAAAGTCAGCACCTCCCTCACCTCTAAAATTGGTTGCAGCCTGTCCAGTGAAAGCATAACCGGCTATATGAGCCAGCCAGGAGATTTTATAATTGGGGGAGCAATTTCGGTTCATTTTTACCGTATCTACAAAGACATTTATTTCACTAGCAAACCTCCAGAATTACAGTGTCAAATGTAAGTACCATTGATTTTGCTTCGACTAAATATAGTAACCCAATAAATTAGTCAAAACTCATTCTGGTTCATAAATCCAGAGTCGCTGGGCAATTATATGGAGTTAAAGTTGCGCTAACTTGTTCGCTATTTGTTAGTGAAACTTTAACTCCATATTAGCACCGGATGTGCGGGTTATGCAAAAAGACACCCCCCGCTGCATCTGGCGCTCGTGATTCAATATCGCATTTGCACTACTTTTAGTGCTAAATTTTACCCACGTACACAAACGCAATATAGAATATATATCGCAATATAGAGCGATAGCTACTCTGGGTAAATCTCCCCATTGTGTATAAATAAGCAGAACACTTGTGCAGCAGTTCAGTGCTGTAAAAATCCTCCAGGCATTAATCTTTTGTGAATTTCAATGATCATTACCGAGGGTGATATATCTTCATCCACCCATTTTTTAAACTGTATCTACTCCCACAATTTTTGAACTACATACATGAAAAAACATGCTGGGCACATGAAAGAAGTGAGATATTTTCTAGCTAATAAACCTTTGGACATCTTTGAATAATTTACTTTAATAGGTAGAAGCTTCATACACGAACATTCTGAGGTTTGGAATCAAATCCCAACTGCCATGTAATTTATAAAATGCATTAGGATCTGAGGCTAGTTCAAATTGCATTGTGTCACTCTCTGACACAAACAACAACTTTAAAAAGTACTAAAAATACATGTATTTACTGAAAATGAAGTTTGAAATTTAATTTGATGCCCCCTACGCCTACTTCACCCTTCTGTTTGCATGATAACATACATAAAAAAAGTTATTAAAAGCCATAAAAACAACAATATGCTTCTCTAATCCATACAGACACAAGTAAACACACCTATTACACCCTTAACACATTCCTAAATCATCAAAAAAGCTAGATTAACCATGATAAATTGATTAGTGATCATATCCCAGACAAGTGCAGATTCTGTGTAAACATCCCTAACTTGTCTAATCTGCCTGCATAGTCATCCCCCTCCATTCCCTTTATTAATTTAGTTGCCCTTCTCTGAACTGCTTCCATTTCCAATATGTCCCTTTTGTATATGGGATTCCAAAACTGCACCGCATATTCCAAATGAGGCCTTACCATTGCCTTGTAAAGAGGAAGAATGTTTTTCACCCTTAAATCTATAACCCTCTTTATACAAGACAATCAGCCGATAAGATATCACTGATTTTGAAATATGATTGTTTTAAATCTCATGATATGTTCCTATCATATAAATTTGCAACTACAAAGTCCAACTTTAATCAAGAAAATAAACACCACTATGGACTCTCTCAATACGTGGTGGATATGAAACTTTGAACTTAAGAGGCTAAAAAACAACAACCCTTTTTTTGTGTTTGTGTTTTTTTGGGGGGTAAAAATAATGTCTTGATAACTAAAATGCCAAATAAGAATGCTCCTCATCTAGTCCAAATCATTAAAGAATCAACTGCAAAGGTTGTTATTGTCATAACCACTGAATCATTAAAGAATCAACTGCAAAGGTTGTTATTGTCATAACCACTGAATTTGATTTTCTCCCTGTGGTGGAGGAACTAATAAGGCAGAATGTGTTTGGAAAAGTCTTGATAGCATCTGAGGCCTGGGCAACTTCAAATTTTCTTTCCATTGGGAGATACCAAGAGTTATTACTTGGCACTATTGGCATTGGAATCCATAGTGGGAAGTTACCCGAATTCACTACGTATCTCAAAAGCCTCCACCCATCAAACAAATTTAATGGTTTATTTATATTAGAATTCTGGGAGAAAGTCTTCTCTTGTATGATGTCGATAGGTACCTACCTCCAAGTGCAGCCCAAACTGTCCCTTGGGATTTAGGAAAGTGATGGTACCAGGAAAAGCAACCAATCAGGTACTTTAACATTTATATTTATGAATCATTTGTGACAACTATAGAAAGAGTTTAACATGAATTTTGTTTTTCAGATGCTGTGGAGGATTTATTGGTTATCCACAACTTGAAAAGTGTGTCCTGCGCCAAGTGACATTTGGAGCTATTTTTTCTCTCTGTATATCCTGTGTGTTGGCCAAAACCATTACTGTTGTCATTGCTTTGGCCAAAACCATTACTGTTGTCATTGCTTTTAATGCAACAAAACCAGACAGTAAATTAAGAAAATGGACAGGGACAAGAGTGTCCTACTATCTTATAGTGCTTTGTGTTTTCTTCCAGTTATTACTGTGTGTGGTGGGTGAACCAGCAGACTGCATCATTAGCCCTTACCGTACCTTCCGACATTCCCTATCCTGGTCCATTCATTTGTGATCAGTAACAATAAATATCAGTCCCTATCCTGGTCCATTCATTTGTGATCAGTAACAATAAATATCAGCTCGGGAGGTAAGTTTATATGTAAGACCAGCATTAGGCTAGAAACCTGTACATAGTTTAGCAGATTGGCTATGTGCTAATTTATTGTAATAACTGGACTTGAGTGATTTAAAAGAAGAAAAAAATCTGGGGGTTTTGCTATTGCAGTTTAATTGAAACTGGGTCGGGTTACTTCATTGGAATTGTCAATACTGCAGTTAAGTGATGGAAACGCGGCAGGGTCCAGGTTGTCTCCCTCGTGTGCCGTGCTTTCAATGCTTGAATGAAAGTTCCTTTACCTACCGTTGGATGGAGCTATCCCTTCTTTGCACTTATACTTGTTAATGGCAGGTCCACCTCCAAAATGAAAATGGAAAACTTGATAACTCGCCCCTGTGGTGCCCAACTGCAATAGTTTCCCTTCTAAAACCTGTCACAGGCGCCGTCCTTTTTACCTAGCAGGCGTCGTCCTTTTTACCTAGCAGGTGTCCTTTTTACCTAGTCAGGCGTCGTCCTTTTTACCTAGCAGCGCTCGTAGTCCTTTTTACCTAGCAGGCGTCCGCCTTTTACCTAGCAGGCGTCCTCCTTTTACCTAGCAGGCGTCGTCCCTTTTCCTAGAGCGTCGCCTTTTACCTAGCAGGCGTCGTCCTTTTTACCTAGCAGGCGTCGTCCTTTTTACCTAGCAGGCGTCGTCCTTTTTACCTAGCAGGCGTCGTCCTTTTTACCTAGCAGGCGTCGTCCTTTTTACCTGAGGGTCTTTTACCTAGCAGGTGTCGTCTTTTTACCTAGCAGGGTCGTCCTTTTTCACCAGAGGCGTCGTCCTTTTACCTAGCAGGCGTCGTCCTTTTTACCTAGCAGGCGGCCTTTTTACCTAGCTAGGCGTCGTGCTTTTTACCTAGCAGGCGTCGTCCTTTTACCTAGCAGGTGTCGTCCTTTTTACCTAGCAGGTGTCGTCCTTTTTACCTAGCAGGTGTCGTCCTTTTTACCTAGCAGGTGTCGTCCTTTTTACCTAGCAGGTGTCGTCCTTTTTACCTAGCAGGTGTGTCCTTTTACCTAGCAGGTGTCGTCCTTTTTACCTGCAGGTGTCGTCCTTTTACCTAGCAGGTGTCGTCCTTTTTACCTAGCAGGTGTCGTCCTTTTTACCTAGCAGGTGTCCTTCTAGCTTCATTTTCAAATATTTTATTAGATCAATTCCTGAAAAATTACTAAAATGTTTGAAGAGACTGAGGCCATTTGGTGAAACCAAATTCAAAGTTAAGTGACCACATTGCTGAATTTAGTGTTAAAGGGTATGTCCACCCTTAAATCTAATTTTTAATATAGCCTTCCCCCTGGTCCCCCAGCCCCAACCGCATCATTATTATCTTTAGAAAGTGCCCCAAACTTTTACTTACCTCCCCTCTTTCCTCTGCCGCGCTCCCGGCCCTCTGCTTGCGAGAAAATGCAAGCAGAGGGGCGGGACCGGCAGCCGCGTCCGTGATTGGCTGCCGCTCTGCCAATCACAGACGCGGCTGCCGGTCATTCAGTGCAGCGGAGGAAAGAGGGGAGGTAATCCGGAGAGGGAGGGGGAGAAGGGCTGCAGTACGCATGCCAAACTTCTCCCGGAGGCCAGGTAGGAGGCAGAGTCCTATATGGACTCTGCTATCCTCTGGTGGGCAGTTTTTGGGACTTTGGGGGGGACTACAGGAGAACCCTATGGAGCTGGGATGTTAGGTAAGGATTAAAACTATCTACATGTGGGGCCAAGTAGTTGGGGGGATTATAGGTTTGGGGGGTGTTAGGGTTAACAGAGTGCCCTACCGGGTATTTAGGGTTAACAGAGCGTCTTGCAGGGTATTTAGGGTTAACAGAGCGTCCTGCAGGGTATTTGGGGTTAACAGAGTGCCCTGCAGGGTATTTGGGGTTAACAGAGTGTCCTGCAGGGTATTTGGGGTTAACAGAGTGTCCTGCAGGGTATTTGGGGTTAACAGAGTGCCCTGCAGGGTATTTAGGGTTAACAGAGTGCCCTGCAGGGTATTTAGGGTTAACAGAGTGCCCTGCAGGGTATTTAGGGTAACAGAGTTGCCCTGCAGGGTTATTTAGGGTTAACAGAGTTGCCTGCAGGGTATTAGGGTGAAACAGAGTGCCCTGCAGGGTATTTAGGGTTAACAGAGTGCCCTGCAGGGTATTTAGGGTTAACAGAGTGCCCTGCAGTGTATTTAGGGTTAACAGAGTGTCCTGCAGGGTATTTAGGGTTAATAAATGTCCTGCAGGGTATTTAGGGTTAACAGTGTCCCACTGGATATTTATGGTTAGCAGAGTATTCTAATCCAAATCCCTGTTCCTTACCAAATCTAAATTTGTCCTGAATTTGAACAGCTACACTTGTCATCCTGTCTTTTTAAGGGGAACTGAACTTCAAATGTCTGGCCTTTAGAATATCAGTGCTTCCGTTAGCATCGCCATTATCCATAGAACTCAGTGCTTTTAGGAGATTTTGTGAAAAAATAAGAGGACTCAATGGTTGAAATCCTACCTAAACCCACTCGGCAAGTAAAAAACCCACTAAACGGCAATCTCCCACATGTCCTGAATCAAACGGTATGCCATAAGGGTGGGTGCAAACAGAAACGGGGCCACCAACTAGCTCAAATTGGACGCATGCACAAGTCCAATTACAAGAAAAAAATCAAAGTGTTCTGTAATTTGAACAGCCTAATCAACTTGGAAATACCCCCCACAAACTATATATTTTTGGAAGACACACCCTTCAGCTACGTGGTGGTATCATGCTTTCGTATTACATGAAGAATTCCAGGCGTGTTATCCATAGAACTCCGTGCTTTTAGGAGATTTTGTGGAAAAATAAAATAAGAGGACTCAATGGTTGAAATCCTACTAAACCCACTCGGCAAGTAAAAAACCCACTAAACGGCAATCTCCCACATGTCCTGAATCAAACGAGTATGATAAGGGTGGGTGCAAACAGAGACGGGGCCACCAACTAGCTCAAATGGGATCCATGCGCAATTGCAATTACAAGAAAAAATTAAAAAACGCCACAACCCCACTCCCCCACCCCTATCCCCACTCCCCCTTTTAGTGGAAAACCAGTTAGTACGGAGAGTCACACAAGTTTTTGCACACTTTACTGATCCTAAAAAATCAATACGGTCTTTTTTTGGTACCTCTGCAAAATTTCCTACTAAAATAGGCTTAGTTTCCCTTGAAATCCAACAAATAAATGATCCGCGTTTACTTTACCGATATCACCGGGGACATTGGGAAGCTTGGAGAAGAAAAGGTTTTTTTTTAAATTATAGTTTTTTGGGGAAAAAAAAAAAAAGGTGTGTGTATAACATTAAGATTTTTTTTGTGTGCATTTCCCCTTTTTTGGGGGGATCATTCCCAAAGATGATCATCAAATCATCTTAGGGAATGATACCGAACTTGGAATACGGGCATAAATGCCCGTTTTCCAATTTGAAATCCGATCGGAAAAATCACTTCCCGGAAATCATTTTCCAGGAAGTGATTTTTCATTCATTGGCAAAGATCAATAATTTGGTGATCAGAAGTGATCACCAAATTTTGATCTCTGTCCCCATTTTTTTTCTAAGTCTTCGCTAAGTAGCAAAGACTTAGAAAAAATCCTATTTGTGAACGGAACTTTGAGTTCCATTCACAAAATGTATAGTACAGCTGTCAGCTTGACAGCTTGTGCTATACAGGTACTGCAGCATGATCTAAATTGAGATCAGGCTGCAGTACCTCAACTAGACCAGCAGAGTACAGTTTCAAGGGAAGACCCCGGTGAAGGAGGAAGTTCTGTGAGTCACCGGGGTCTCCCTTTCCGTTGTAGAACAGCTCCTCCTCACCTCCTCCTCGTGGGACCGGCTGATGGGCGATACAGGTACTGTTTTCTCCCGATCCCCCCCTCGGATTTGGACCAAACCGAGGGGGGTAGTCGAATGCTGCCCCCCGATCGCGGCTAGAGGGGGGCAAATTTTTTTGGGGAGGGGGGAAGCCACAGATCGTATATTCACGATCTGTGGCAGTTTGTGCATTCACTGCACAGATCGTGAATATACGATCTGTGGCAGGGAAAGGGTTAAAGGACGTTGTAGTGTGAAAGAAGCCTTAAGGCGGCCATACATTAGGAAGATTTTACTTACCTGACCAATCGATCCCACATTAGACTGAACCTTCCAAACCTGCCTTTCCCGTCCTTCTTTGCGACCAACATGCGATAACAAATCCCATTCATTTTGCGGTCGTTGTATGGGATATAGCTCTTAAGAGTGCCTGTGGGTAGTTACCCATTTGAGGGTTTGTATACTCCACTGCTATGTCCGAATGTAAATTCTTACTTCATCTTCAAAAAAAAAAAAAAAATCAAGTTTGTCTGACAATCTATTTCTGACTACTACTAAGATTAGTTCTAAAGTCCAGAATATGATCCAGTAACTAAGTTTCCAGCACCTTCCCTACCACTGATGTTAGGCTTACAGGTCTATAGTTACCAGACTATGAACAACTACCTTTTTTACTTATTGGTATTACATAGGCCCTTTTCTAATCCAACAGCACATCACCAGACAAAAGTAAATCTGAAAAGATAAGAAACAGTGGTTTAGATAAAACTGGATTAAGCTCTCTTAAGATCCGAGGATGTATTTCATCTGGTCCTGGGGCTTTATTGATATTAACTTTGTCTAATTGTTTCTGTACCATGGAAGATTCCTCATGTTATTGCAGTCCATGCTAGAAGAATTAGGATTCTCTATGTTTAAATGGTGGGGGATTTATTTTTTCTAAGTTAAGATGAAGTGGCGAGTGCTCCCATGCACATGCTAGAGGCAAGCACCAGATTACACACAGAGAGGCTCCTTCTCTTCAGTTTCCTGGACTTTTATCAGGTCCTGCAGGACAACCATAAGGAGCAAAGGAGAAATGTAAGGATCTTTTGACACTACACATTTGGGCAAATTTGAATTTGGGATGAACATGCCCTTTAAAAGCAATTCCTTTCTTTCCATTTCCCCCTTTACCTGAGCATTAAAAGGCATGTCCACCTCTTTTTAAAACTTTTTGTGGTACAATAGGGCTCCCTCCCCCAACCCCCATATTAGTTTTGCCAGAAATTCCCCCGAACTCTACTTACCTCTTTCCTCCAGGGGACTTTCCCGGCCCTCTGCTTGCATGAAACTGCAAGCAGGGGGCCGGACCGGCAGCCGCATCCGTGATTGGCTGAGAGGCAACCAATCATGGACGTGGCTGCCGGCAGTGGAGAACACTGGGGGAGAGAGGTGAGTTTGGGGGAGTTTCTGACAAAATTATTATAGCGGTTGAGGCTGGGGGAGGGAGCTCTACTGTACCATAAAGTGGTTTTAAACTAGGGGGAGGGAGAGCAAAACGGAGGGAGGGAGGGCTGCACTGCGCATGGCAAAATTCTCCCAGAGGAGAGACAGGAAGCAGAGTCCTATATGGACTCTGCTAAGCTCCTGGTGGCCAGTTTTCTGGACTGTGGAGGGATATTGCAGGGCAGCCATTTGGAGCAGAGATGTAAGGTAAGGATTTTGTTACACTACAGAGTGGGGCCAGTAGTGGGTTACATTATAGTTTTGGGGGTGGACATTCCCTTTAAGCCATGCAGGCCATACAATAATTCAGCCCAACCGACCAACATTTCAGCGTTTCGGTCGGGTTGAATTATTTGCGGCCGGAGAAGACCAACATCCGTATTAGAAAATCACAACCGATTGTGTGGTCTGACATTCCTTCCTTCTGGCCCACCCGTTGGAAATGCCGAACATCAGGAGGAAGGATTCTATGGTGTGTACCCACCTTAAAAAGGTATACAATTTACAATAGTTTAATATCCCTTTAAAAGCAGTCCACTTCTGTTCACAATCCTTAGCTAAGAACTATACCCCAGAGAACAGATTCTTTATATAGCATAAAATTAACTTTCCTACAGTAAATTTATTTTATCAACCTAGCACTTATTTTTTGCAACTTGTATTACATAAAATACCATGATCACAATTCCCTAAGCATCCAGTTACCTTCATCTCCATAATGCGCTTAGGGTTACTTTCACAAACTGAACGAATATTAAGAACAGTTACTTACCTTAGTCCAATCTATGCCGTAATAATGAAAATCCCCCACGACCAGAATGTTCCCCATACCTGCAGCCCTCTCCATCTGTATATGGATATATGTCGATATGCATCATTTTTACCTCTTTACTTGCATTTGGGGGCTTTTAACGGGTACCAACAATTAATTTACACACCTTCCTGCATATAGCTTCACCCATATTGTTTATACTCCTATCTATTCCATCTTATAGATTTGGCTTCAATTCTTGTTTATACCAGATCACATCATACCTTTCTTTTAAATCTTTTCGTTCAAGTTACACGTTTTTTCCAGCCAGATTTCTTGCATTTGTAAACATACATTTTATTATTTATTCCCACATTTTAAGGGTATCTCCAACCCAAAAATTCAACTTTTTCTGCCACCCTACTTCAGGAAAAGGAGTAAAAATAGGGATTAGAACGGCAGCCGCATTTGTTATTGGCTGAGAGTAAGCCAATCAGACGTGGCTGCTGGCTACTGAGAGAGCCATGGGAACAAGGTAAAGCAAGTCTATTTCTGTGGACTTTTTCAACATAAAACCATGGCGTTTAGGTTTGCAGGGGGTCTCCTACAATACTAGGGCTGAAACGAGTCCTCCAGGAAAGGGGCAGATACCGGATGACACACAGAAAGCTCCTACTCTTCAGTTTCCTGGACTTTGGATAGGCCATGCAAGACAACGATAAGGAGCAGAGGAGAAAGGTAAGGATTTTTGAAGATTTCACAGTGAGTCAAATTTTAGTTTGGGGGTGGACATGCCCTTTAGCGTACATGCTTACCTATTCTCTTTGCTTCCCCCTCCATTATCTTATTAGCCCCTCACCCCTTTATCTACCACTGCGTAGTGCAAAGTACCCTCCTTCCCACCTAGTTTAAAATCTCCTCCAGCCCTCATCCTCCTCCAAAACATGCTGCTCCATCACAGAGGTTGTCCAGCAACCCGTTCTGAGGCTGACAAAATAGCAAAAAAAAAAAAAGAAACCGAAGATACATCAGTTAAATAAATATAACTTTTATCTTGACAAAATACAAACGTGTTAGATAGAAATAGATTTTTTTAATGGATATCATGAAACAGGAGACACCTGTACATTTCCAAAGCCATCTATTTAGAGAACTACACTAAATAAAAATTAACTTTTTTCAAATAAAAGTACTTTGGGCAGGGAGGTAGGATCAATTATTCCTACCTCCCAATATTGTTTTGAAGAGGAGCTAAAGCCCATTCACTTTTCATCTGCTAGGTTAGGGCCCTGGGTGTTCCTGTATTACAGATAGTGCTGAAGCATTCAGGAAAACTGGCAGAAGAAGTTTTCATCATGCTGCTGATACCCATAGAATAGATATTGGGAAGTAAAAAGTACCAATACTACCTCCCTGTCGGATACTTTTTATTTTAACGGTTTTCAAAAAAAAACTATATATGCAGAATGGTTCTCCTGTATAATGAGAAAAATACTTTGCCTCATCTTAATCTATAAAATCTGCAAATGCGGAAATAGACCTGAGCAGTGAGGGAATTTATTTGGGAAAGTATTTCTGAAGACAAAGTGTACCCAGGTTTGAGGACTTAGCGGTTCAGGCTCTCATCCTGGGGAGTATAATTATCCTTCAATATGCCCCCTTTAATTAGTACACTTATAGAAAACAACAGAGCTGCAGGGGGGTGGTAATGAAATGAACCTGATCTTAGCACAGCTCTGTGCAATGTATTTAAATTTTTTACCTATTTAAAGGTGAATGTTGGGAGGATATGGAAACTTGGTGAAAGTTGAAGATAATGAAGTGAACCCAGTGATCTTAGTGCAGCTCTGTAACAATGCACATTTTAATAGTTAACCTATTTAAATATGAACGCATACCCTCCAACATTCCCTTTTTTAAAAAAAAAGTAGAAAAGTGATCCTGCACACTCACGTCAGGGACTATAGTGCTGGGTGCCACAGGCAAACCTGAAAGGAATAACTGCACACCAGACTTAATGCAACTGGTGTTTACTAATACATAAAAAAAAACTGCATGTTTCAGTGCAGTGCACCTTCCTCAGACACATCCATGTGGGTACGTATCAGAGGACGTTGCACTGCTCCAAAACGTCATGTGGTGTTTTTTTAATGTATTAATAGACACCAGTTGCATTAAGTCTGGTGTGCAGTTATTCTCTTTCCCCTTTTTAAAATGGTAGTTTTCTACAGTAGAAAACTTGGTGCAAAGCTGCTGAACATGGGGTAATAAAAGTGAAACCAATTTTAGTGCAGCTCAATTATCTCTAGTAAGTGAACCTTGTTAAAAGGGAATGTTGGAGAGAATGCATTCATATTCAATAATATTCAATATAATGGATGCAACAGATGGCTGTCAGGAAAAGTTTGTTTATGTAAAATTTTCCAATCTATAAACAGGTACACTACACAGAGCTGTGTCAAGATCTGGTTCACTTTATTATGCTCCATTGTACACGTGTTGTAGAAATAAACAAAACAACAGTCTGTTGCTAAACAAATGATCAAATATAAAAAAGGTTAACAGGTGATTTCTTACACATACATATGCAAAGACTTGAAATCTTCCTCTACCAAACCAGCTAATTCACTAATCTTTCTATGTTGATGGGTTGAGAGACTATACATGGAGGCTCTGGAGTCAACTGTTCATGTAGCTTAGCATGGAGGGGGACACTAACACAAGGAACCTAGATAGCATGTACAAAAGGATTTTGATAGCGGAAAAAGTGGCAGTGACATCACAGATTACCAATAACCTGAAACAAACTATTTACAGGCTGAATTTGTAGGTAAAAGATAAATGGCTTTAATAAGCGATAACTATAAAACCTGCGGAGCTGGCTTTATATTTAGGTTTCATTCTCCTTTAAGAGTTGAATGTTTGGTAGTTCACATCGACTCACAACTGTCACAAAGGTGTTCTCCTTGCCTTCTGAGAAGCAAAAACTTGAATTAGGTCATCTACATTCAAGCTTTTGGCTAACTCATGCTCATACGATATTGTAGCAAGCCCAACAAGTCTCTCATGTGTCATTGTGCATTGCAGCTGTGTTTTTATTTGTTTTAACTTTGAGAAACTATTTTCACCACATGCTATAACAGGAAGCGTAAGTAGTATACGAAGAGCAACGCTGACATTTGAAAAGATCGTGCTCATTTTGGTTTTGTAGATATGCTCTAGAACAGCCCTTGGAGTCTTACAGTTTGCGGGTAGATACCTACAGAGAGCGTACAGCTCATAGCATAACTCGGCAGCAATAATATCGTGATCTCGATCATGTGAAAGCACTTTCTCAAGCTGATCACACTGCTGGCGAACTTCTTCGCTCGGTAACTCCATGACTTTTGGGATTGTATAGAGTAAGCCAAACAATCTACTGTGCTCTTCTATTTGCTCAAAACGATCTTGTAGCGATTCCCATACATTATCGAGAACACGGTAAAAAAAGTCCACCTTAAACCTTTGCTGCGGATCAGTAATCTGTTCATCCCGCGATTCACAGTCAAAGTGTCTCCTGTTCCAACCTGCGCTATCATCTTCTTCAGATGGAAAATTGCCATCAATGTCTAGTTCTTTGGCTAAATTTTGAGCAGTTTTAATGACCTCTTCAAATTTTTCATCGGACCGATAATTTTGCAGGTACTGCCTTGTTTTTTCCATCTGTTCCACTGCACCATCTAGATCAGTCTCAATTTCCCGGAACCTTTTACACATGATGTTAACTTCAAACAATATGTCACACCACACAACTAATCCACATAAGAATTTGAAGCTGCAGATGCGGTCCTGGATGATTCTAGCTTCAACAATAGTTGTAGACTTAGGTACCCCTGTTAAAGTGGGGTCTTCCATAACAGCGAAGAGGGCGTCATCTATTTTTCCAAGCTGGTTACGGACTGCTTTAACAGCATCAATGTGGCTTTCCCAGCATGTGGTACTTGACGGATTGAGTGTAAGCCACTGATGTGATGTTGACAAGTGATGCCTTAAAATGTTCCAACGGTGTGTCGATGCTGAAAAGAACACATACAATTTCTCGATTGTAAGGAAAAGTTCTGCTGCCTCGATAGCGCAGCATGCGGCATAAGTAACAGAAAGATTCAAAGACTGTAAATTGCATGGCATGTAACAAGCTCTAGGGTTTAAGCCTTGAATGTGAGCATGTACGTCTTTAATTTTCATGTCCGACTCATTGGCATAACCTTGGCCCCTCATGTCTTGTAAGTCCATTCTAAAAGCTTCCATATTTTCAAGCAGGACTTTTAACATTCCAGCTTCTGTCGAGTCCTCCACATTGATGATGGACAAAAAGTGCTCTTTGATAGAAACCATTTCGGAGCCACTTTCAGGTTCTTCATTGGCTGTAACAAAGCGCACCATTAAAGTAATCTGCTCAGTATGATTTAGATCTTGAGTGCAGTCCAATAAAAGAGTGTAATACTTAGCAGCTTGAAGTTGAGCAAAAATCTTTTCTCTGATTTGCTGAGACAATAAATTAATAATTTCATTCTGCATATAGGGGCCAAGATAATGATTATTTATTTCCTTGTTGGCGATTCTTTTCACGTGCTTCTCCAGAACAGGATCAAATTCGCTTATTGCCTCAATAAATTTAAGGAAGCTGCCATTGTTTTTTTCAAAAATCTTGTTAGACTTTCCACGAAATACAATGTTCTGTGTAGCCAGAGTTCTGACAATGATAATGAGTCTTTTTAATACTTTCCTCCAGTGCTGCGTTTCAGATTCAATTGGTTCTTTACTTGTATCAGCATTGGCCGAGGGCAAGCTTAATTTGGTCTCCAGGTCTTTCCATTTACAGAATGCCCTTATGTGGTAATCTGCTTTCTCGTGATTGGACAAATTACGATTTATATTCTTCCAGTCATTGAATCCAGTGGAGCACAGGGCTGAAACAGCAGCCTTGGGAGGAAATATTTTGCAGCAAAAACAAAAGACGGAATCTTTGCTCTCAGAATACATTAGCCATGGTCTTTCAGCTATCTCTGAATTTGGCAATTCCCGCCTATAATATTTCCGATCAAACCCTCGTTTTTGCTTGCCCCTTGGAAAATGGAAACGCGTGACTTGCTGTGGCCCATTTGATACAAGAAAATGCCTTAAATCATTGTCCATGTCCATCCACAGTCCAGGATCTCTGAGCAGTAAGCGGCTGAATCGTACGCCTGTACTACGAGATTCATTTATTTCCTCCACAGAAATGTCTTGCGCACTTTCTTCCTCCAACTTAACAGAAAAACTCTCTGAATTTTCGATTTCTACTTCAATTTGTGATAATGATGACGTACTTGCCATTCTAGCACTGGAATTTTCATCCACAGGATTGCCAGTTGTAAAAGATTCTGTGAGGGATGGTTCACTCTCAAAATGATCTCCTGCATCCTCCATAGACTCTTCAGATTTTATTGTAAGTGCTGGTTCACTCTCAAAATGCGGACTATGTCTGGCATCTTCCATAGACTCTTCAGATTTTACTGTGAGTGCTGGTTCACTCTCAAAATGAGGAATATTTCCGGGATCCTCCATAGACACTTCAGATTTTACAGTGACTGCTGGGTCACTCTCAAAGTGAGGACTGTGTCCTGCATCATCCATAGACTCTTCAGATTTTACTGTGAGAGCTGGTTCATTGTTAAAGTCGTGACTGCATCCTGCTTTCTCCATGGGTACTTGAGATTTTACAAACGGCAGGATGGTTTCTTTCTGGTTCAATAAAGCAGCAGCTGCAGCCGCAGCTTTAGCCAATCGTAACTTTTTGTATGCTGCTCCAGACAGCTTCTTGCGCTTTTGTCCACCCTCAGACATTTTCTTTTTCTGAAAAAAAAAAAAAAGGAACTTATTAACAAAAACACAGAATACATTTCTCATACCTTAAAGGGCAAGTCCAGCCCCAAAATGAAAACTTACATACAGGTAAATCACCATCCAAAACCCTAAACGGTAATAGTTTGAAATGTGAAATATATAAGTCTAACCTAAAATCCTGCACAATGTCCTGTTGCCCCTAATTCTGCTTCCTGGTCCTTCCAGTTAGCAACTGTCAGTTATGGATTTGACAGTTGACATCACAGGCAATGACAATGTTAATCCCGCCTGCCTCTTCTGAGCATGCCCAGGCTCAGTACAGGTTTTCTAAATTGCTCAGTTTCCATGAGGCCTCCAGAAGCATAGGGCATACAGTAATGAATTCATGGATAAACTAGGATATATCAACATATTTAAAGAGGCCATTTTTCTAAAAGATGTTCTTATGAGGGTGGAGTTGTCCTTTAAGGAAATATATAAATAGGTATATACTTTTTTTTTTACAAGTAGGGGCAGGACACAGAGCTGCAAGCACTCTGGTCTTAGCAGAACCATGCAATTTAATATCATTTTGTGACTCTGGGGGAATCCTGAATGGGTCTACCGCCTGCATGACTTTTAAAGTCCTGCTAACCACTAATAAATCAGCCTGTCTATCCAATTTGTCTATTTGTGCTGTAAAACATATATGTACATATGTGCACTCTACAGACCACTTCGGTACAGCAAACATTTTTTTTTTTAATATTAAACGCTCAATGCAAGAATGCCAAGCTGAGTTACTTACAATCCTGCAATGCAATAATCCCTTTGTGAGATTTACAGCATTGCAGTCAGGCAAGAAGTGCTGGCTTGTGCCTCCATTAAAAAAACATTAGGTTTTGGAGTACAAAAAAACAAGTGTAAAACCCACATTGGGCAGTGCTGGGTTAAAGCCGATTTGTCTGTGGCCTTTATAGCATCACATCCTTAAAAGGATGCAGATTATTATTGTTGTGGGTTTATAAAGTGCCAACATCTTCCCTAGCACTTAACAATCACGTTTTGTGGCCAGTTTAGCTCACTGAAAACAACAACTCCCATCATTCCACCAAATGTACTCTGCAACAGCAAAGTGTACAGCAATTGGTGTAATGACACTTTAAAAATGTTATTTAGGTCGTCTCTGCTATATACCCCTTTGTCACATAGTGCTGAAAAAATAACATTATTTTCACATTATCATAGTTTTGAGATGCTTATGGGAAGTACAGTCTGTGTGAAAAATGTAGGCTGGCTACACACAGCAAGATTTTTCGGGCCAATATTTCCATGTCTTGGACGGACATGATGGTAAATCACATCAAACGTGCAACTGGTCGTGGCAAACTTAACCGCGGTTACTTTTGCTGTGACCGACCACTCGTTAGAGGAAAGGTCGTCTGACTCTGGAACAAAGATCTTACTGTGTGTACCCAAGCCTTACCTCATGGCCTTCCCACAACAATCTGAGAACTGCTTGGCCCTATCATTTTGTTATCAACTTTTAGAAAGGCACAAATGGAATGAGGAATATGGTGGGAACATCAAGAAGCTTTAATATCTAACTAGTATAACCATTGCTACCTGGACCCAGGACTCTAGGTCACATCTCATCCTCAATTAACTTAGGCCAGGGGTGCCCAAACCATTTGATCTCAATGGCTTTATGTGCAGCCCCTGACCACCTTGGGAGGGCCACCAATCAGATTTATAGGCCTATATAAGTTAAAATGAAAACATGCAGCACAAAGGGTCACAAATTCGTGCCCGGGAAGGGATGGCCGTCACACCGGGTGATTCGTGCCCGAATCCACCCGGTGGTGACGGCCCATCCCTCCCGGTGCACGAATCACCCGGTGTGTACGGCCATCCCTTCCGGGCACGAATCACCCGTTGTGACGGCCATCCCTTCCCGGGCACGAATCACCCGGTGTGACGGCCATCCCTTCCCGGCACGAATCACCCGGTGTGACGCCATCCCTTCCCGGCACGAATCACCCGGTGTGACGGCCATCCCTTCCCGGGCACGAATCACCCGGTGTGACGGCCATCCCTTCCCGGGCACGAATCACCCGGTGTGACGGCCATCCCTTCCCGGGCACGAATTTGTGACCCTTTGTGCTGCATTTTTTCATTTTAACTTATATGGCCTATAAATCTGATTGTGGCCCTCCCAAGGTGGTCAGGGGCTGCACATAAAGCCATTGAGATCAATGGTTTGGGCACCCCTGGCCTAAGTTAATTGAGGATGAGATGTGACCTAGAGTCCTGGGTCCAGGTAGCAATGGTTTTACTAGTTAGATATTAAAGCTTCTGTGTGTCCCACCATATTCCTCATTCCATTTGTGCCTTTCTAAAAGTTGATAACAAAGATAGGGCCAAGCAGTTCTCAGATTGTTGTGGGAAGGCCATGAGGTAAGGCTTGGGTACACACAGTAAGATCTTTGTTCCAGAGTCAGACGACCTTTCCTCTAAGAGTTGCGGTCACAGCAAAGTAACCGCGGTTAAGTTTGCCACGACCAGTTGCACGTTTTGATGTGATTTACCATCATGTCCGTCCAAGACATGGAAATATTGGCCCGAAAAATCTGCTGTGTGTAGCCAGCCTACATTTTTCACACAGAACTGTACTTCCCATAAGCATCTCAAAACTATGATAATGTGAAAAATAATGTTATTTTTTCAGCACTATGTGACAAAGGGGTATATAGCAGAGACGACCTAAATAACATTTTTAAAGTGTCAACACCAATTGCTGTACACTTTGCTGTTGCAGAGTACATTGGTGGAATGATGGGAGTTGTTGTTTTCAGTGAGCTAAACTGGCCACAAAACGTGATTGTTAAGTGCTAGGGAAGATGTTGGCACTTTATAAACCCACAACAATAATAATCTGCATCCTTTTAAGGATGTGATGCTATAAAGGCCACAGACAAATCGGCTTTAACCCAGCACTGCCCAATGTGGGTTTACACTTGTTTTTTGTACTCCAAAACCTAATGTTTTTTTATGGAGGCACAAGCAGCACTTCTTGCCTGACTGCAATGCTGTAAATCTCACAAAGGGATTATTGCATTGCAGGATTGTAAGTAACTCAGCTTGGCATTATTGCATTGACCTTTTAATATTAAAAAAAAATGTTTGCTGTACCGAAGTGGTCTGTAGAGTGCACATATGTACATATATGTTTTACAGCACAGAATAGACAAATTGGATAGACAGGCTGATTTATTAGTGGTTAGCAGGACTTTAAAAGTCATGCAGGCGGTAGACCCATTCAGGATTCCCCCAAGTCACAAAATGATATTAAATTGCATGGTTCTGCTAAGACCAGAGTGCTTGCAGCCTGGGTAAACTGCCCTACTTGTAAAAAAAAAAGTATATACCTATTTATATATTTCCTTAAAGGACAACTCCACCTCATAAGAACATCTTTTAGAAAAAATGGCCTCTTTAAAATATGTTGATATATCCTAGTTATCCTATGAATTCATTACTGTATGCCTGCTATCTTCTGGAGGCCTCATGGAAACTGAGCAATTTAGAAACCTGTACTGAGCCTGGCATGCTCAGAAGAGGCAGGCGGGATTAACATTGTCATTGCCTGTGATGTCACTGTCAAACCATAACTGACAGTTGCTAACTGGAAGGACCAGGAAGCAGAATTAGGGGCAACAGGACATTGTGCAGGATTTTAGGTTAGACTTATATATTTCACATTCAAACTATTACCGTTTAGGGTTTTTGGTGGTGATTTACCTGTATGTAAGTTTTCATTTTGGGGCTGGACTTGCCCTTTAAGGTATGAGAAATGTATCTGTGTTTTGTTAATAAGTTCCTTTTTTTTTTTTTTCAGAAAAGAAAATGTCTGAGGGTGGACAAAAGCGCAGAAGCTGTCTGGAGCAGCATACAAAAAGTTACGATTGGCTAAAGCTGCGGCTGCAGCTGCTGCTTTATTGAACCAAAAGAAACCATCCTGCCGTTTGTAAAATCTCAAGTACCCATGGAGAAAGCAGGATCATCACGACTTTAACAATGAACCACTCTCACAGTAAAATCTGAAGAGTCTATGGATGATGCAGGACACAGTCCTCACTTTGAGAGTGACCCAGCAGTCACTGTAAATCTGAAGTGTCTATGGAGGATCCCGGAATATTCCTCATTTTGAGAGTGAACCAGCACTCACAGTAAAATCTGAAGAGTCTATGGAAGATCCAGACATAGTCCTCTTTGAGAGTGAACCAGCACTTACAATAAAATCTGAAGAGTCTATGGAGGATGCAGGAGATCATTTTGAGAGTGAACCATCCCTCACAGATCTTTTACAACTGGCAATCCTGGTGATGAAAATTCCAGTGCTAGAATGGCAAGTACTCATCATTATCACAATTTGAAGTAGAAATCGAATCAGAGAGTTTTTCTGTTAGTTGGAGGAAGAAAGTGCGCAAACATTTCTGTGGAGGAAATAAATAATCTCGTAGTACAGGCGTACGATTCAGCCTCTACTGCTCAGAATCCTGGACTGTGGATGGACATGGACAATGATTTAAGGCATTTTCTTGTATCAAATGGGCCACAGCAAGTCACGCGTTTCCATTTTCCAAGGGCAAGCAAAAACGAGGGTTTGATCGGAAATATTATAGGCGGGAATTGCCAAATTCAGAGATAGCTAAGCCCATGGCTAATGTATTCTGAGAGCAAAGATTCCGTCTTTTGTTTTTGCTTCAAAATATTTCCTCCCAAGGCTGCTGTTTCAGCCCTGTGCTCCACTGGATTCAATGACTGGAAGAATATAAATCGTAATTTCCAATCACGAGAAACAGATTACCACATAAGGGCATTCTGTAAATGGAAAGACCTGAGACCAAATTAAGCTTGCCCTCGGCCAATGCTGATACAAGTAAAGAACCAATTGAATCTGAAACGCAGCACTGGAGGAAAGTATTAAAAAGACTCATTATCATTGTCAGAACTCTGGCTACACAGAACATTGTATTCGTGGAAAGTCTAACAAGATTTTTGAAAAAAACAATGGCAGCTTCCTTAAATTTATTGAGGCAATAAGCGATTTGATCCTGTTCTGGAGAAGCACGTGAAAAGAATCGCCACAGGAAATAAATAATCATTATCTTGGCCCCTATATGCAAATAATTATTAATTTATTGTCTCAGCAAATCGAGAAAATTTTTGCTCAACTTCAAGCTGCTAAGTATTACACTCTTTTATTGGACTGCACCAAGATCTAAATCATACTGAGCAGATTACTTTAATGGTGCGCTTTGTTACAGCCAATGAAGAACCTGAAAGTGGCTCCGAAATGGTTTCTATCAAAGAGCACTTTTTGTCCATCATCAATGTGGAGGACTCGACAGAAGCTGGAATGTTAAAAGTCCTGCTTGAAAATATGGAAGCTTTTAGAATGGACTTACAAACATGAGGGGCCAAGGTTATGCCATGAGTCGGACATGAAAAAAAAAAAAAGAGTGCCCGGGAAGGGATGGCCGTCACACCGGGTGATTCGTGCCCGGGAGGGATGGCTGTCACACAGATATAGGTGGGGAGTCCCCTGGATATCAACATTAATAGGGTTGGATTTCTTTATATAAAAGGTAAATAAATAACAATCATGTGAGCTTGCCCCTGAGTTAGTTGCGGTTCTTGCCCTGCATGTCTCTTAATGACTGTGCAGCTCAGACTGACTTAAAACTACTGAGATTAATTTCCTTCTAGGAGCTCTGTCACCCAATTTTATCCAACTGGCTAACAGAATTGGGACATCTTATGGGCATTCTTGCTGTCCTTCAATGCAATCTGCTCTGCAATTTGATGGCTGCATAGTTTGGATGCGTACCTCAGGTTAGGTTGTGTGTTGGGCAAATCACTTGATTCACCACCAGATGACAGCACACAAATGCATCCCCCATTAACTTGTACGAGAATGGAAAAGGATCAGAAATAGGAGTGAGGTTTGTAAAATTTGTTTAGTAGAATGTTTTTATCCAGATCCTAAATCAATTGTATACCAAATCTAATCAAAATTATACCAGCCGTTAAGAAGTATTCCTGTAACAAACATACAGGGAGATTTACACAGAGACGCTATTGCTCTGGGTAAACCTCCCTACTGGGATTCAATATGTAGTTTGCAATCGCAGGTAAATCCTGGAATGATTAAATAGGTTGCGAGAGCTATATTTAATCCCTGAATGTAACGCTCCGGATTCCCAAGTATTCCTTCAGTCAGAATACCCCAATCTACAACCACTATCTTCACCAATAGACAAGCCCCCGTTTGCCAGGAGGCTAGATGCGCATCACCGAACACGGTTGCCCCCTGGACTTAGAGTACAAGGTATTCAAACTGAGGCCGGGAATACTGGAGAAGTGAAAGACAGGCAAGGCACAAGGAGAGATACAAAAGGTCTGAGACCAAAATACGAGGTACAGACTAGGAGCAGGCAAGAGCAGAGTCAAAAACAAAGCAAGAGGTCAGAACCAGTAGTCAAGCACGGTACAGAGTGTAGAGCAAGAGCGTAGTCAGGAACGAGCAGAGGTCAGGGCAGGCAGATACGTTTCAGAGTCAAAAAACAGGCAAGGGTCAGTAAGAGAATACACTAGAATAATCACACCACGATCAAGATAGGTAAACTAACCCCTATATCTGGCAGGGATACTAAGGGCTGAGGGGTATAAATAATGCAGAGGGGCCAATGGGGAGTGGAAGACAGAGTCAGATGTAGGGGATAGGTGAATTCAAAGTTAATTAGCCCTCCTCCGTCCAATGGATGACCTGGAGGAGCAGAGGAGGTAGGAAGCAGTGCCTTTGAGCGTCCACACAGCACTGGAGGAAGACCGGGCGAATGCGCGAGAGGAGAGTGGACGTGTGACATCACCGGAGCCACGCACGGATAGCAGAGACAGGACGGAGTCACCGTGGGATCCTAGATGAGGTAAGAGTTTTGTTACACCGATTTTAATAAATATTGTCCCATTACACAAGCGTACATAAATATCTTAATCTTCTTATATAATGTCCCATATATTACAGGCAGTGCTTAAAGGGCATCTGGGCAGTGAAAAACACAAATTGCCCCATTGCAAAGTTAAATTAATGTACTCTGTGCTGCCTCTAACCTGTCAGTGACTGTTTTTCCATGGTGTCAGATCTCTCTGCAGCACTGCCCCCCCCCCCTCCTCCATGTCTAAACTACGGCTGCCCGGCAAGCTTCTCATGTGCAGCAGGAATTAAAGTTCAACATTGTGAAAAACACACCCATGCAGTGGCCAATAGAAAGCAAGCTGTCCTGGAGACACGGATCTCTCAGTGTCCTGATGCAATACGATCTCTCTCTTTGTGACCAATCATCAATCAAGTGAAAGCTATTAAGAAGGTGGGAGGGGGGTGTCAAGTGCAGCCTTATCTCTGCAGTCAAAGCTACCTCTCTCCCCCTGCTAATGGTCTTATCTATGTTTGTTACAGAGCAGGGATTACGGGTTACACGATTTGTGGGTCGGGTTCAGGTAACCTGCATTGAGTTTGAATTGGTTTCAGGTAGAAGAATTCCAGTCTTCAAAAAAAAAAAAATTTTTCCTGTCTATGAGAGATATGTCCATAATAACAAACTGAGAATACATTGTTATCAATCCAAGACAATGTGCAGTGTATATAGTACCTTACACTAAATCACATTATGGCAGATAAATGGCAACTAAATCTAAATGCAAAAGCTCCCAGCCTCTTACTGTGTTTTTGGCTGGGTAAATATTGAGTTATTAACAGCTCTAATGTACTTACAGGGTCATTCAATAAAAGTTCTTATCGTTTAAAATGGTGCTAAATTTGCCCCATCCAATCAGATGTTAGCTTTCAATTGTTAAACAGGATCTGATTGGTTGGTTCAAAATTAGCACCATTTTAAATGATAAGAACTTTTATTAAATAACCCTGTTAGAATATTATACAGGATGCCATTGTGGATAGGACTACAGACACCTATGTTCAGCTTTAACTCTTGTAGTGCCTGGGAAAGTATTACAGAGATCACCCTGGGAAAGTATTACAGAGATCACTGGGTAATGTATGCTTGAATACAACAGATATACTGGGTAATGTGGTTAGAATGTTATACAGGATGGAATTGTGGGTAGGAATACAGACAGCCATGTTCAACTTTAACTCTTGTAGTGCCTGGGTAGGTTTTGTATAGATCACTGGGTAAAAAGCAGTTAATGCTGGAGTGACTGGAAAGGCAGGGGTTAAAGGGTATGTCCACCTTCTTTTTCAATTTTTAACACACTGTAGGGCAGGTCCCCCCACCCCCAACCGCTATATTTTTATACCAAAAAACGTTTCCCTTCTTTACTTAAAGAACCTCAGTTCATTCGCCGTATCTGTCGGTCCCCTGCCCGCCGGAACTGTAAGCAGGGGGCCGGACCGGCAGCCGCGGCTGTGATTGGCTGAGAGGCAGCCAATCACAGCCGCGGCTGCCATCAGTGAGAACGGCGTGGAACGAGGTGCTGTTAAGGAACGAAGGGAAGCGTTGTTTGGTATAAGTATGAAGCGGTTGGGGGTGGGGGGACCTGCCCTGCAGTATGTTAAAAGAATTTTATGATGGCTGGAAATAATCAAGATAGGCATCGGGAGGGAGGGTGGGAAAGGGTCTCCAATGCGCAAGTCTCTAAACCTCCCGGAGGCAACACAGAGGCAGAGACCTTTAGGGCAGGAAGACAGCTCCTACCCTACAGTTTCCTGGACTTTATTCATGGATTACAGAAGAACCACAAGGAGCAGGGATGTAAGATAAGGTTTTTATTTAATTGTACAGTGGGGCCAGTAGTAGTGAAATTTTTAGTTTGGGGGGTGGACATGCCCTTTAAAGTTCTCTGACCTTGGTTTTACTAGTAAAGGTCAGAGCCAGCAAAGTAACAATCTCCCATAGAACAAAGTAAACTTCTATCTGCACCTATGCATGAGACCAGAGCAAGTGTCTGACGTGATTTCATTGGTCTTTGTAAATCCTTCCGGCCATTTATGATCTATGGGATGTGGATGATTCTAGTGATAAGAACACTCTACCACTTGATTGTATGTGGACCTCCAGATTGACATTTAAAACTCCCAATCATTGTATAACAGCAGAGTGCAGAAGGGAATGCCAGGTGTTGTAGTATTCGAAACATAACATGAACGTCTACACCCATTTAAAGGTGTAGATTTTTTTACTTCAGCTCCACCTGCTCCCTACCCATAATCCTGTTATTTACTGTCTCCCATAATGCAAGTTTACACAGTGGGTAGAGATTGAAATGTATATTCTGCAGGACATATTTATAAATAATAGATAGGTAACCAGTAGATCACCAGATGTCTGAAACTATAACTCCCAACATTCCTTGGTTATAGAGTGAATGCTGGGAGTTGTAGTTTTTAAACACTATGGATAACTATTTGTTCCCTATCCCTGTCACAGATCAACAAGAAAATAGTTGCAGATACATTTTTAAAATGAGTCGAGGCCCATGGGTAAGCAGAAGTTGGGGACAGTATAGGCCCACGGGTAGGTAGTAGGGAAAAGTAGAGGCCCGTGGTTAAGTAGGTGGGCACAGTTGGGATATATATAAGTGTACATTGTACTCTATACTAGGGATTTCCTACATGTGGGCCTACATTTGTTTGAAAAATACAAGGCCAGCCCCAAAATGAAAACTTACATACAGGTAAATCACCACTCCAAAACCCTAAACGGTAATAGTTTGAATGTGAAATATATAATCTAACCTAAAATCCTGCACAATGTCCTTGTTGCCCCTAATTCTGCTTCCTCCTTCAGTTAGCAACTGTCAGTTATGGATTTGACAGTTGACATCACAGGCAATGACAATGTTAATCCCGCCTGCCCTTCTGAGCATGCCCAGGCTCATACAGGTTTTCTAAATTGCTCAGTTTCCATGAGGCCTCCAGAAGCATAGCAGGCATACAGTAATGAATTCATAGGATAAACTAGGATATATCAACATATTTTAAAGAGGCCATTTTTTCTAAAAGATGTTCTTATGAGGGTGGGAGTTGTCCTTTAAGGATATATAAATAGGTATATACTTTTTTTTTTACAAGTAGGGCAGTTTACCCGAGCTGCAAGCACTCTGGTCTGCGCAGAACCTGCAATTTAATATCATTTTGTGACTCGGGGGAATCCTGAATGGGTCTACAACCGCCTGCTGACTTTTAAAGTCCTGCTAACCACTAATAAATCAGCCTGTCTATCCAATTTGTCTATCTGTGCTGTAAAACATATATGTACATATGTGCACTCTACAGACCACTTCGGTCCAGCAAACATTTTTTTTTTAATATTAAAAGGTCAATGCAATAATGCCAACTGAGTTACTTACAATCCTGCAATGCAATAATCCCTTTGTGAATTTACAGATTGCAGTCAGGCGAAGTGCTGCTTGTCTCATTAAAAAAACATTGGTTTTGGAGTACAAAAAAACAAGTGTAAAACCCACATTGGGCAGTGCTGGGTTAAAGCCATTGTCTGTGGCCTTTATAGCATCACATCCTTAAAAGATGCAGATTATATTGTTGTGGGTTTATAAAGTGCCAACATCTTCCCTAGCACTTAACAATCACGTTTTGTGGCCAGTTTAGCTCACTGAAAACAACACTCCCATCATTCACAATCCGTACTCTGCAACAGCAAAGTGTACAGCAATTGGTGTAATGACACTTTAAAAATGTTATTTAGGTCGTCTCTGCATATACCCCTTTGTCACATAGTGCTGAAAAAATAACATTATTTTCACATTATCATAGTTTTGAGATGCTTATGGGAAGTACAGTCTGTGTGAAATGTAGGCTGGCTACACACAGCAAGATTTTTCGGGCCAATATTTCCATGTCTTGGCGGACATGATGGTAATCACATCAAACGTGCAACTGGTCGTGGCAAACTTAACCGCGTTTACTTTTGCTGTGACCGACCACTCATTAGAGAAAGGTCGTCTGACTCTGGAACAAAGATCTTACTGTGTGTACCCAAGCCTTACCTCATGGCCTTCCCACAACAATCTGAGAACTGCTTGGCCCTAATCATTTTGTATCAACTTTTAGAAAGGCACAAATGAATGAGAATATGGTGGGAACATCAAGAAGCTTTAATATCTAACTAGTATAACCATTGCTACCTGGACCCAGGACTCTAGGTCACATCTCATCCTCAATTAACTTAGGCCAGGGGTGCCCAAACCATTTGATCTCAATGGCTTTATGTGCAGCCCCTGACCACCTTGGAGGGCCACCAATCAGATTTATAGGCCTATATAAGTTAAAATGAAAACATGCAGCACAAAGGGTCACAAATTCGTGCCCGGAAGGGATGGCCGTCACACCGGGTGATTCGTGCCCGGGAGGGATGGCCGTCACACCGGGTGATTCGTGCCGCGGGAAGGGATGGCCGTCACCACCGGGTGATTCGTGCCGGGAAGGGATGGCCGTCAACACCGGTTATTCGTGCCCGGAAGGGATGGCCGTCACACACAGGCGTTGATTCTGTGCCCGGGAAGGGATGGCCTCACACACGGTGCGTGATCGTGCCGGAAGGATGGCCGTCACACCGGTGATTCGTGCCCGGGAGGATGGCTGTCACACAGATATAGTGGGGAGTCCCCTGGATATCACATTAATAGGGTTGGATTTTCTTTATATAAAGGTAAATAAAAACAATCATGTAGCTTGCCCCTGAGTTAGTTGCGGTTCTTGCCCTGCATGTCTCTTAATGACTGTGCACTCAGACTGACTTAAAACTACTGAGATTAATTTCCTTCTAGGAGCTCTGTCACCCAAATTTTATCCAACTGGCTAACAGAATTGGGCTCTTTGGGCATTCTTGCTGTCCTTCATGCAATCTGCTCTGCAATTTGATGCTGCATAGTTTGGATGCGTACCTCAGGTTAGGTTGTGTGTGTGGGCAAATCCCTTGATTCACCACCAATGACAGCACCACAAATGCATCCCCCATTAACTTGTACAATGGAAAAGGATCAGAAATAGGAGTGAGGTTTGTAAATTTGTTTAGTAGAATGTTTTATCCAGATCCTAAATCAATTGTATACCAAATCTAATCAAAATTATACCAGCCGTTAAGAAGTATTCCTGTACACAACTACAGGGAGATTTACACAGAGACGCTATTGCTCTGGGTAAACCTCCCTACTGGGTATCAATATGTAGTTTGCACGCAGGTAAATCCTGGAATTATTAATAGGTTGCGAGACTATATTTAATCCCTGAATGTAACGCTCCGGATTCCCAATTATCCTTCAGTCAGAATACCCCAATCTACAACCACTATCTTCACCAATAGACACAGCCCCCGTTTGCAGGAGGCTAGATGCGCATCACCGAACACGGTTGCCCCCTGGACTTAGAGTACAAGGTATCAAACTGAGGCCGGAATACTGGAGAAGTGAAAGACAGGCAAGGCACAAGGAGAGATACAAAAGGTCTGAGACCAAAATACGAGTACAGACTAGAGCAGCAAGAGCAGAGTCAAAACAAAGCAAGAGGTCAGAACCAGTAGTCAGCACGGTACAGAGTGTAGAGCAAGAGCGTATGTCAGGAACGAGCAGAGGTCAGGGCAGCAGATACGTTTCAGAGTCAAAAAACAGGCAAGGGTCATAAGAGAATACACTAGAATAATCACACACACGATCAAGATAGGTAAACTAACCCCTATATCGGCAGGGATACTAAGGGCTGAGGGGTATAATATATGCAGAGGGGCCAATGGGGAGTGGAAGACAGAGTCAGATGTAGGGGATAGGTGATTCAAAGTTAATTAGCCCTCCTCCGTCCAATGGATGACCTGGAGGAGCGGAGGAGGTAGGAAGCAGTGCCTTTGAGCGTCCACACAGCACTGGAGGAAGACCGGCGAATGCGCGAGAGAGTGGACGTGTGACATCACCAGCCACGCACGGATAGCAGAGACAGGACGGAGTCACCGTGGATCCTGATGAGGTAAGAGTTTTGTTACAACCATTTTAATAAATATTGTCCCATTACACAAGCGTACATAAATATCTTAATCTTCTTATATAATGTCCCATATATTACAGGCAGTGCTAAGGCATCTGGGCAGTGAAAAACACAATTTGCCCCATTGCAAAGTTAAATTAATGTACTCTGTCTGCCTCTAACCTGTCAGTGACTGTTTTTCCATGGTGTCAATCTCTCTGCCACCCTGCCCCCCCCCCCTCCTCCATGTCTAAACTACGGCGGCCCGGCAAGCTTCTCATGTGCACAGGAATTAAAGTTCAAATTGTGAAAAACACCCATGCAGTGGCCAATAGAAAGCAAGCTGTCCTGAGACACGATCTCTCAGTGTCCTGATGCAATACGATCTCTCTCTTTTGACCAATCATCAATCAAGTGAAGCTATTAAGAAGGTGGGAGGGGGTGGTCAAGTGCAGCCTTATCTCTGCAGTCAAAGCTACTCTCTCCCCCTGCTAATGGTCTATCTATGTTTGTTACAGAGCAGGGATTACGGGTTACACGATTTTGTGGTCGGGTTCAGGTAACCTGCATTGAGTTTGAATTGGTTTCAGGTAGAAAATTCCAGTCTTCAAAAAAAAAAAATTTTTTCCTGTCTATGAGAGATATGTCCATATAACAAACTGAGAATACATTGTTATCAATCCAAGCACATGTGCAGTGTATATAGTACCTTACACTAATCACATTATGGCAGATAAATGGCAACTAAATCTAAATGCAAAAGCCCCAGCCTCTTACTGTGTTTTTGGCTGGTTAAATATTGAGTTATTAACAGCTCTAATGTACTACAGGGTCATTCAATAAAAGTTCTTATCGTTTAAAATGGTGCTAATTTGCCCCATCCAATCAGTGTTAGCTTTCAATTGTTAACAGATCTGATTGGTTGGTTCAAATTAGCACCATTTTAAATGATAAGAACTTTTATTAAATAACCCTGTTAGAATATTATCAGGTGCCATTGTGGATAGGACAACAGACACCTATGTTCAGCTTTAACTCTTGTAGTGCCTGGGAAAGTATTACAGAGATCACCCTGGGAAAGTATTACAGAGATCACTGGGTAATGTATGCTTGAATACACAGATATACTGGGTAATGTGGTTAGAATGTTATACAGGATGGAATTGTGGTGTAGGAATACAGACAGCCATGTTCAACTTTAACTCTTGTAGTGCCTGGGTAGGTTTTTGTATAGATCACTGGGTAAAAAGCAGTTAATGCTGGAGTGACTGGAAAGCAGGGTTAAAGGGTATGTCCACCTTCTTTTTCAATTTTTAACACACTGTAGGGCAGGTCCCCCCCCCCAACCGCTATATTTTATACAAAAAACGTTTCCCTTCTTTACTTACAGCACCTCGTTCCTTCGCCGTCTGGTCCGGCTCCCCTGCCCGCCGGAACTGTAAGCAGGGGGCCGGACCGGCACCGCGGCTGTATTGGCTGAGAGGCAGCCAATCACAGCCGCGGCTGCCATCAGTGAGAACGGCGTGGAACGAGGTGCTAATTAACGAAGGGAAGCGTTGTTTGGTATAAGTATGAAGCGGTTGGGGGTGGGGGACCTGCCCTGCAGTATGTTAAAAAATTTTATGATGGCTGGAAATAATCAAGATAGGCATCGGGAGGGAGGGTGGGAAGGGTCTCCAATGCGCAAGTCTCTAAACCTCCCGGAGGCAACACAGAGGCAGAGACCTTTAGGGCAGGAAGACAGCTCCTACCCTACAGTTTCCTGGACTTTATTCATGGATTACAGAAGAACCACAAGGAGCAGGGATGTAAGATAAGGTTTTTATTTAATTGTACAGTGGGGCCAGTAGTAGTGAAATTTTTAGTTTGGGGGGTGGACATGCCCTTTAAGTTCTCTGACCTTGGTTTTACTAGTAAAGGTCAGAGCCAGCAAAGTAACAATCTCCCATAGAACAAAGTAAACTTCTATCTGCACCTGCATGAGACCAGAGCAAGTGTCTGACGTGATTTCATTGGTCTTTGTAAATCCTTCCGGCCATTTATGATCTATGGGATGTGGATGATTCTAGTGATAAGAACACTCTACCACTTGATTGTATGTGGACCTCCAGATTGACATTTAAAACTCCCAATCATTGTTAACAGCAGAGTGCAGAAGGGAATGCCAGGTGTTGTAGTATTCGAAACATACATGAACGTCTACACCACATTTAAAGGTGTAGATTTTTTTACTTCAGCTCCACCTGCTCCCTACCCATATCCTGTTATTTACTGTCTCCCATAATGCAAGTTACACAGTGGGTAAGATTGAAATGTATATTCTGCAGGACATATTTATAAATATATAGTAGGTAACCAGTAATAACCAGATGTCTGAAACTATACTCCCAACATTCCTTGGTTATAGAGTGAATGCTGGGAGTTGTAGTTTTTAAACACTAGGATAACTATTTGTTCCCTATCCCTGTCACAGATCAACAAAAATAGTTGCAGATACATTTTTAAAATGAGTCGAGGCCCATGGGTAGCAGAGTTGGGGACAGTATAGGCCCACGGGTAGGTAGTAGGGAAAAGTAGAGGCCCGTGGTTAAGTAGGTGGGCACAGTTGGGTATATATAAGTGTACATTGACTCTATACTAGGGATTTCCTACATGTGGGCCTACATTTGTTTGAAAAATATAACTCCCAGCATTCCACTACTAGGGAATGCTGGGAGTTATATTTTTCAAACAAATGTAGGCCCACATGTAGGAAATCCCTAGTATAGAGTACAATGTACACTTATATATATCCCAACTGTGCCCACCTACTTAACCACGGGCCTCTACTTTTCCCTACTACCTACCCGTGGGCCTATACTGTCCCCAACTTCTGCTTACCCATGGGCCTCGACTCATTTTAAAAATGTATCTGCAACTATTTTCTTGTTGATCTGTGACAGGGATAGGGAACAAATAGTTATCCATAGTGTTTAAAAACTACAACTCCCAGCATTCACTCTATAACCAAGGAATGTTGGGAGTTATAGTTTCAGACATCTGGTTATCTCTGGTTACCTATCTATTATTTATAAATATGTCCTGCAGAATATACATTTCAATCTCTACCCACTGTGTGAACTTGCATTATGGGAGAACGTAAATAACAGGATTATGGGTAGGGAGCAGGTGGAGCTGAAGTAAAAAAATCTACACCTTTAAATGGGTTGACGTTCATGTTATGTTTCGAATACTACAACACCTGGCATTCCCTTCTGCACTCTGCTGTTATACAATGATTGGGAGTTTTAAATGTCAATCTGGAGTCCACATCCAATCAAGTGGTAGAGTGTTCTTACACTAGAATCATCACCATCCCATAGATCATAAATGGCCGGAAGGATTACAAAGACCAATGAAATCACGTCAGACACTTGCTCTGGTCTCATGCATAGGTGCAGATAGAAGTTTACTTTGTTCTATGGGAGATTGTTACTTTGCTGGCTCTGACCTTTACTAGTAAAACCAAGGTCAGAGAATTAAAGGGCATGTCCACCCCCCAAACTAAAATTTCACTACTACTGGCCCCACTGTACAATTAATAAAACCTTATCTTACATCCCTGCCTTGTGGTTCTTCTGTAATCCATGAATAAAGTCCAGGAAACTGTAGGGTAGGAGCTGTCTTCCTGCCCTAAAGGTCTCTCGCCTGTTGCCTCCGGAGGTTTAGAGACTTGCGCATTGGAGACCCTTCCCACCCCTCCCTCCCGATGCCTATCTTGATATTTCCAGCCATCATAAAATTCTTTTAACATACTGCAGGGCAGGTCCCCCCACCCCCAACCGCTTCATACTTATACCAAACAACGCTTCCCTTCGTTACTTCAGCACCTCGTTCCAGCGCCGTTCTCACTGATGGCAGCCGCGGCTGTGATTGGCTCCTCTCAGCCAATCACAGCCGCGCTGCCGGTCCGGCCCCCTGCTTACAGTTCCGGCGGCAGGGGAGCCGGACCAGTACGGCGAAGGAACGAGGTGCTGTAAGTAAAGAAGGGAAACGTTTTTTGGTATAAAAAATATAGCGGTTGGGGGTGGGGGGACCTGCCCTACATTGTGGTAAAAATTGAAAAAGAAGGTGGACATCCCCTTTAACCCCTGCCTTTCCGTCACTCCAGCATTAACTGCTTTTTACCCATGAATCTATACAAAACCTACCCAGGCACTACAAGAGTTAAAGTTGAACATGGCTGTCTGTATTCCTACCCACAATTCCATCCTGTATAACATTCTACACCACATTACCCAGTTATCTGTTGTATTCAAGCATACATTACCCAGTGATCTCTGTAATACTTTCCCAGGGTGATCTCTGTAATACTTTCCCAGGCACTACAAGAGTTAAAGCTGAACATAGGTGTTCTGTAGTCCTATCCACAATGGCATCCTGTATAATATTCTAACAGGGTTATTTAATAAAAGTTCTTATCATTTAAAATGGTGCTAATTTTGAACCAACCAATCAGATCCTGTTTACAATTGAAAGCTAACATCTGATTGGATGGGGCAAATTTAGCACCATTTTAAACGATAAGAACTTTTATTGAATGACCCGTAAGTACATTAGAGCTGTTAATAACTCAATATTTACCCAGCCAAAAACACAGTAAGAGGCTGGAGCTTTTGCATTTAGATTTAGTTGCCATTTATCTGCCATAATGTGATTTAGTGTAAGGTACTATATACACTGCACATTGTCTTGATTGATAACAATGTATTCTCAGTTTGTTATTATGGACATATCTCTCATAGACAGGAAAATTTTTTTTTTTTTGAAGACTGGAATTCTTCTACCTGAAACCAATTCAAACCTCAATGCAGGTTACCTGAACCCGACCCACAAATCGTGTAACCCGTAATCCCTGCTCTTAACAACATAGATAAGACCATTAGCAGGGGGAGAGAGGTAGCTTTGACTGCAGAGATAAGGCTGCACTTGACACCCCCCTCCCACCTTCTTAATAGCTTTCACTTGATTGATGATTGGTCACAAGAGAGAGATCGTATTGCATCAGGACACTGAGAGATCCGTGTCTCCAGGACAGCTTGCTTTCTATTGGCCACTGCATGGGTTGTTTTTCACAATGTTGAACTTTAATTCCTGTTGCACATGAGAAGCTTGCCGGGCAGCCTAGTTTACATGGAGGAGGGGGGGGGGGCAGTGCTGCAGAAGATCTGACACCATGGAAAAACAGTCACTGACAGGTTAGAGGCAGCACAGAGTACATTAATTAACTTTGCAATGGGGCATTTGTGTTTTTCACTGCCCAGATGCCCTTTAACCACTGCCTGTAATATATGGGACATTATATAAGAAGATTAAGATATTTATGTACGCTTGTGTAATGGGACAATATTTATTAAATCGTGTAACAAAACTCTTACCTCATCTAGGATCCACGGTGACTCCGTCCTGTCTCTGCTATCCGTGCGTGGCTCCGGTGATTTCACACGTCCACTCTCCTCTCTCGCGCATTCGCCCGGTCTTCCTCCAGTTGCTGTGTGGACGCTCAAAGGCACTGCTTCCTACCCTCTCTCTCTCCAGGTCATCCATTGGACGGAGGAGGGCTAATTAACTTTGAATTCACCTATCCCCTACATCTGACTGTCTTCCACTCCCCATTGGCCCTCTGCATTATTTATACCCCTCAGCCCTTAGTATCCCTGCCAGATATAGGGGTTAGTTTACCTATCTTGATCGTGGTTGTGATTATTCTAGTGTATTCTCTTACTGACCCTTGCCTGTTTTTTACTCTGAAACGTATCTGCCTGCCCTGACCTCTGCTCGTCCTGACTACGCTCTTGCTCCACTCTGTACCGTGCTTGCTACTGGTTTCTGACCTCTTGCTTTGTTTTGACTCTGCTCTTGCCTGCTCCTAGTCTGTACCTCGTATTTTGGTCTCAGACCTTTTGTATCCTCCTTGGCCTTGCCTGTCTTTCACTTCTCCAGTATTCCCCCTCAGTTTGAATACCTTGTACTCTAAGTCCAGGGGGCAACCGTGTTCGTGGATGGCGCATCTAGCCTCCTGGCAAACGGGGGCTTGTCTATTGGTGAAGATAGTGGTTGTAGATTGGGGTATTCTGACTGAAGGAATACTTGGGAATCCGAGCGTTACATTCAGGGATTAATATAGCTCTCGCAACCTATTTAATCATTCCAGGATTTACCTGCGATTGCAAACTACATATTGAATCCCAGTAGGAGGTTTACCCAGAGCAATAGCGTCTCTGTGTAAATCTCCCTGTAGTTTGTTACAGGAATACTTCTTAACGGCTGGTATAATTTTGATTAGATTTGGTATACAATTGATTTAGGATCTGGATAAAAACATTCTACTAAACAAATTTTACAAACCTCACTCCTATTCTGATCCTTTTCCATTCTCGTACAAGTTAATGGGGATGCATTTGTGTGCTGTCATCTGGTGGTGAATCAAGTGATTTGCCCACACACAACCTAACCTGAGGTACGCATCCAAACTATGCAGCCATCAAATTGCAGAGCAGATTGCATTGAAGGACAGCAAGAATGCCCATAAGATGTCCCAATTCTGTTAGCCAGTTGGATAAAATTGGGTGACAGAGCTCCTAGAAGGAAATTAATCTCAGTAGTTTTAAGTCAGTCTGAGCTGCACAGTCATTAAGAACATGCAGGGCAAGAACCGCAACTAACTCAGGGGCAAGCTCACATGATTGTTTTATTTACCTTTTATATAAAGAAATCCAACCCTTTAATGTTGATATCCAGGGACCCCCACCTATATCTGTGTGACAGCCATCCCTCCGGGCACGAATCACCGTGTGACGCCTCCTTCCCGGGCACGATCACCGTGTGACCCATCCCTCCCGGGCACGAATCACCCGTTGTGACGGCCATCCCTTCCGGGCACGAACCACCCGGTGTGACGGCCATCCCTTCCCGGGCCACGAATCACCCGGTGTGACGGCCATCCCTTCCCGGCACGAATCACCCGTTGACGGCCTCCCTCCCGGGCACAAACCCGTTGACGGCCATCCCTTCCCGGGCACGACATCACCCGGTGGTGACGGCCATCCCTTCCCGGCACGAATCACCCGGTGTGACGGCCACTCCCTTCCCGGCACGAATTTGTGACCTTTGTGCTGCATGTTTTCATTTTAACTTATATAGGCCTATAAATCTGATTTGGCCCTCCAAGGTGGTCAGGGGCTGCACATAAAGCCATTGAGACAAATGGTTTGGGCACCCCTGGCCTAAGTTAATTGAGGATGAGATGTGACCTAGAGTCCTGGGTCCAGGTAGCAATGGTTTACTAGTTAGATATTAAAGCTTCTTGATGTTCCCACCATATTCCCATTCCATTTGTGCTTTCTAAAGTTGATAACAAATGATAGGGCCAAGCAGTTCTCAGATTGTTGTGGGAAGGCCATGAGGTAAGGCTTGGGTACACACAGTAAGATCTTTGTTCCAGAGTCAGACGACCTTTCCTCTATGAGTGGCGGTCACAGCAAAGTAACCGCGGTTAAGTTTGCCACGACCAGTTGCACGTTTGATGTGATTTACCATCATGTCCGTCCAAGACATGGAAATATTGGCCGAAAAATCTTGCTGTGTGTAGCCAGCCTACATTTTTCAGCAGACTGTACTTCCCATAGCATCTCAAAACTATGATAATGTGAAAATAATGTTATTTTTTCAGCACTATGTGACAAAGGGGTATATAGCAGACGACCTAAATAACATTTTTAAGTGTCATTACACCAATTTGCTGTACACTTTGCTGTGCAGAGTACATTTGGTGGAATGATGGGAGTTGTTGTTTTCAGTGAGCTAAACTGGCCACAAAACGTGATTGTTAAGTGCTAGGGAAGATGTTGGCACTTTATAAACCCACAACAATAATAATCTGCATCCTTTTAAGGATGTGATGCTATAAAGCCACAGACAAATCGGCTTTAACCCAGCACTGCCCAATGTGGGTTTTACACTTGTTTTTTTGTACTCCAAAACCTAATGTTTTTTTAATGGAGGCACAAGCCGCACTTCTTGCCTGACTCAATGCTGTAAATCTCACAAAGGGATTATTGCATTGCAGGATTTTAAGTAACTCAGCTTGGCATTATTGCATTGACCTTTTAATATTAAAAAAAAAAATGTTTGCTGTACCGAAGTGGTCTGGGAGTGCACATATGTACATATGTTTTACAGCACAGAGATGACAAATTGGATAGACAGGCTGATTTATTAGTGGTTAGCAGGACTTTAAAAGTCATGCAGGCGGTAGACCCATTCAGGATTCCCCAGTCAAAAATGATATTAAATTGCATGGTTCTGCTAAGACCAGAGTGCTTGCAGCTCTGGGTAAACTGCCCTACTTGTAAAAAAAAAAAAGTATATACCTATTTATATATTTCCTTAGGACAACTCCACCCTCATAAGAACATCTTTTAGAAAAAATGGCCTCTTTAAAATATGTTGATATACCTAGTTTATCCTATAATTCATTACTGTATGCCTGCTATGCTTCTGGAGGCCTATGGAAACTGAGCAATTTAGAAACCTGTACTGAGCCTGGGCATGCTCAGAAAGGCAGGCGGGATTAACATTGTCATTGCCTGTGATGTCAACTGTCAAATCCATAACTGACAGTTGCTAACTGGAAGGACCAGGAAGCAGAATTAGGGGCAACAGGACATTGTGCAGGATTTTAGGTTAGACTTATTTTTCACATTCAAACTATTACCGTTTAGGGTTTTGATGGTGATTTCCTGTATGTAAGTTTTATTTTGGGGCTGGACTTGCCCTTTAGGTATAGAAATGTTATTCTGTGTTTTTGTTATAAGTTCCTTTTTTTTTTTTTTTCAGAAAAAGAAAATGTCTGAGGGTGGACAAAAGCGCAAGAAGCGTCTGGAGCAGCATACAAAAAGTTACGATTGGCTAAAGCTGCGGCTGCAGCTGCTCTTTATTGAACCAGAAAGAACCATCCTGCCGTTTGTAAAATCTCAAGTACCCATGGAGAAAGCAGGATGCAGTCACGACTTTAACAATGAACCACTCTCACAGTAAAATCTGAAGAGTCTATGGATGATGCAGGACACAGTCCTCACTTTGAGAGTGACCCAGCAGTCACTGTAAAATCTGAAGTGTCTATGGAGGATCCCGGAAATATCCTCATTTTGAGTAACCAGCACTCACAGTAAAATCTGAAGAGTCTATGGAAGATGCCAGACATAGTCCGCATTTTGAGTGTGAACCAGCACTTACAATAAAATCTAAGAGTCTATGGAGGATGCAGAGATCATTTTGAGAGTGAACCATCCCTCACAAATCTTTTACAACTGGCAATCCTGTGGATGAAAATTCCAGTGCTAGAATGGCAAGTACGTCATCATTATCACAAATTGAAGTAGAAATCGAAAATTAGAGAGTTTTTCTGTTAGTTGGAGGAAGAAAGTGCGCAAGACATTTCTGTGGAGGAAATAAATGAATCTCGTAGTACAGGCGTACGATTCAGCCGCTTACTGCTCAGAGATCCTGGACTTGGATGGACATGGACAATGATTTAAGGCATTTTCTTGTATCAATGGGCCACAGCAAGTCACGCGTTTCCATTTTCCAAGGGGCAGCAAAAACGAGGGTTTGATCGGAAATATTATAGCGGGAATTGCCAAATTCAGAGATAGCTGAAAGACCATGGCTAATGTATTCTGAGAGCAAAGATTCCGTCTTTTGTTTTTGCTTGCAAAATATTTCCTCCCAGCTGCTGTTTCAGCCCTGTGCTCCACTGGATTCAATGACTGGAAGAATATAAATCGTAATTTGTCCATCACGAGAAAGCAGATTACCACATAAGGGCATTCTGTAAATGGAAGACCTGGAGACCAATTAAGCTTGCCCTCGGCCAATGCTGATACAAGTAAAACCAATTGAATCTAAGACGCAGCACTGGAGGAAAGTATTAAAAAGACTCATTTCATTGTCAGAACTCTGGCTACACAGAACATTGTATTTCGTGGAATTCTAACAAGATTTTTGAAAAAAACAATGGCAGCTTCCTTAAATTTATTGAGGCAATAAGCGAATTTGATCTTGTTCTGGAGAAGCACGTGAAAAGAATCGCCAACAAGGAAATAAATAATCATTATCTTGGCCCCTATATGCAGAATGAAATTATTAATTTATTGTCTCAGCAAATCAGAGAAAAGATTTTTGCTCAACTTCAAGCTGCTAAGTATTACACTCTTTTATGGGACTGCACTAAAGATCTAAATCATACTGAGCAGATACTTTAATGGTGCGCTTTGTTACAGCCAATGAAGAACCTAAAGTGGCTCCGAAATGGTTTCTATCAAAGAGCACTTTTTGTCCATCATCAATGTGGAGGACTCGACAGAAGCTGGAATGTTAAAAGTCCTGCTTGAAAATATGGAAGCTTTTAGAATGGACTTACAAGACATGAGGGGCCAAGGTTATGCCAATGAGCGGACATGAAAATTAAGACGTACATGCTCACATTCAGGCTTAAACCCTAGAGCTTGTTACATGCATGCAATTTACAGTCTTTGAATCTTTCTGTTATATGCCGCATGCTGCGCTATCGAGGCAGCAGAACTTTTCCTTACAATCGAGAAATTGTATGTGTTCTTTTCAGCATCGACACACCGTTGGAACATTTTAAGGCATCACTTGTCAACATCACATCAGTGGCTTACACTCAATCCGTCAAGTACCACATGCTGGGAAAGCCACATTGATGCTGTTAAAGCAGTCCGTAACCAGCTTGGAAAATAGATGACGCCCTCTTCGCTGTTATGGAAGACCCCACTTTAACAGGGGTACCTAAGTCTCACAACTATTGTGAAGCTAGAATCATCCAGGACCGCATCTGCAGCTTCAAATTCTTATGTGGATTAGTTGTGTGGTGTGACATATTGTTTGAAGTTAACATCATGTGTAAAAGGTTTCCGGGAAATGAGACTGATCTAGATGGTGCAGTGGACAGATGGAAAAACAAGGCAGTACCTCAAAATTATCGGTCCGATGAAAATTTGAAGAGGTCATTAAAACTGCTCAAAATTTAGCCAAAGAACTAGACATTGATGGCAATTTCCATCTGAAGAAGATGATAGCGCAGGTTGGAAACAGGAGACACTTTGACTGTGAATCGCGGGATGAACAGATTACTGATCCGCAGCAAAGGTTTAAGGTGACTTTTTTTACCGTGTTCTCGATAATGTATGGGAATCGCTACAAGATCGTTTTGAGCAAATAGAAGAGCACAGTAGATTGTTTGGCTTACTCTATACAATCCCAAAAGTCATGGATTACCGAGACGAAGAAGTTCGCCAGCAGTGTGATCAGCTTAGAAAGTGCTTTCACATGATCGAGATCACGATATTATTGCTGCCGAGTTTATGCTATGAGCTTTACGCTCTCTGTAGGTATCTACCCGCAAACTGTAAACTCCAAGGCTGTTCTAGAGCATATCTACAAAACCAAATGAGCACGATCTTTTCAAATGCAGCGTTGCTCTTCGTAACTACTTACGCTTCCTGTTATAGCATGTGGTGAAAATGTTTCTCAAAGTTAAAACAAATAAAAACACAGCTGCAATCACAATGACACATGAGAGACTTGTTGGGCTTGCTACAATATCGTATGAGCATGAGTTAGCCAAAAGCTTGAATGTAGATGACCTAATTCAAGTTTTTGCTTCTCAGAAGGCAAGGAGAACACCTTTGTGACAGTTGTGAGTCGATGTGAACTACCAAACATTCAACTCTTAAAGGAGAATGAAACCTAAATATAAAGCCAGCTCCGCAGGTTTTATAGTTATCGCTTATTAAAGCCATTTACTTTTACCTACAAATTCAGCCTGTAAATAGTTTTTTCAGGTTATGGTAATCTGTGATGTCACTGCCACTTTTTCCGCTATCAAAATCCTTTGTACATGCTATCTAGGTTCCTGTGTTAGTGTCCCCCTCCATGCTAAGCTACATGAACAGTGACTCCAGAGCCTCCATGTATAGTCTCTCACACCCATCAACATAGAAAGATTAGTGAATTAGCTGGTTTGGTAGAGGAAGATTTCAAGTCTTGCATATGTTGTGTAAGAAATCACCTGTTAACCTTTTTTTATTTGATCATTTGTTAGCAACAGACTGTTGTTTGTTTATTTCTACAACACGTGTACAATGGAGCATAATAAAGTGAACCAGATCTTGACACAGCTCTGTGTAGTGTACCTGTTATAGATTGGAAAATTTTACATAAAACAACTTTCCTGACAGCCATCGTTGATCCATTATATTGAATATTATTGAATATGAATGCATTCTCTCCAACATTCCCTTTTAACAAGGTTCACTTACTAGAGATAATTGAGCTGCACTAAAATTGGTTTCACTTTTATTACCCCATGTTCAGCAGCTTTGCACCAAGTTTCTACTGTAGAAAACTACCATTTAAAAAGGGGAAAGAGAATAACTGCACACCAGACTTAATAACTGGTGTCTATTAATACATTAAAAAAACACCACATGACGTTTTGGAGCAGTGCAACGTCCTCTGATACGTACCCACATGGATGTGTCTGAGGAAGTGCACTGCACTGAAACATGGCAGTTTTTTTTTTATGTATTAGTAAACAACCAGTTGCATTAAGTCTGGTGTGCAGTATTCCTTCAGTTTGCCTGGGCACCCAGCACTATAGTCCCTGACGTGAGTGTGCAGGATCATTTTCTCAACACTCACAATATCAGAAGGCATCCAGGGAATGCTGGGAGTTGTAGTTTTCAGACATTTGGATGCTTGCAAGTTGAAGACCCTGCTATATATTTTAGTGGTATGGTAGGTTTGTTTCTATGAACATTTTTGGTTATGCATAAAATATTTTAAAATTTCGACTTTAACTTCCCTGAACAAATTTTAGAAAGAAAGATTAAAAGCGGCTTGGGTTTTCAGGTCCGAAAACTTGCGTGTCGGGGGTATGAAGCAGATCGAAAAGCGGGTTGCGGGTCGGGTGCTAGTCTGGAAAATTAGACCCGCGCAGGACTCTAAAGCTAGGTACACACTATACAATCCTTAAAGGACCGCACGATCGGTTGTGATTTTCTGACCTGTCCGATCTCTTTTCATCCAATTTGGACGAACGGTCGGCGATCAGCCATGGCCGCAAAAAGACGCCAGACAATAATTCGGCCTGACCGAAACACTAAAATGGGGGTTGGGGGAATTATAAAACACATGGATGGAACGAAAAAAAAAGTTCACTTTCCCACTATACATGCCCTTCAAAGGGTAACTGTGGTCTCCATACAAGTGACCTATATAAAAGAGCACCTTAAGCCTGTAACTTAAGATACAGAGACGGTATACACATTATTCTAGGCTTGTCTGAAAGGTATAAGAGAGCCCTTTTAAATAGAAGACAGTTTTATGGAGACCACAGTTACCCTTTAAGTACAAAATATACTTGGTGCTGTATAACTAACAGGGTAACAATTCAATAATACAAACACAAGTTTGTATATTCTATTTTTTAATGTACAGCGCTGCGTACCCAAGTGGCACTTTATAAATAAAATTATACATACATAAAGGACAATTACATTCAACCTTTCCACATTCCATTCTTGCAAAGTGCCTAGGGTGATGACCTAAAACGCAAAGTCCACACCTCTGGGTTCTTTACAGAAACCCTGCAATAGTTTCTTGAATACCAATTGTGCAGAGGTGGACTGCTCCGTTCACAGGACATCAATGCCACAGGTATATAATACAACAAACTTTATTGTACATCAAAGAAAGGGTAGGACACAAACTGCAAGTAAAACTAAAAGGGTGAAAACAGCCTTACGCTTTCACAGCGTGAGCGCTGCTTCCTCAGAGACCAGAAGAAAATAGTTACTTGAAGACTCCCTCTGCGCTGCGGTGGGATCCTCCCCACTGGCAGCAGCGACAGTCCACTGGCCCAGTGGGTAGGTAGTAGACAGGGGAGATGTTAGGTGACGGTAATGACCGGTATAACGTGTTACCTTGTCTAGGGAATCCAGGTTGGAACAACCCCCCGTGGAACAAACAGTAACTCCGTCCAGCGTGTACATCCTGCCCAGAACCGAGCTACTTCCACTTCCGGTCCTCACAGCCATGTGATCACCTCCAGCCACTGACGATGCAGGACACACACAGCGCGAGATCTAGCCCCTCCCCTCTTCATTTATCTCCCCTCCCCCTCCATCCTTACTTCCCGCTCAGTAAATCAGGTGACAGTGCCGAGTTCCCCTGGCCCCTCCCTTCGTCCCGCCCCTCCCATTCAGGAACTGAACTGACCTGAGTGACAGCGCGAAGTTCCCCTGGCCCCTCCCTTCGTCCCGGCCCTCCCATTCAGGAACTGGACTGAGCTGAGTGACAACGCCGAGTTCCCCTGGCCCCTCCCTCTTCAGTTTGAACGTTCGGGAAGATGTGAGTGACAGCCCTGAGATTGAAATGATGCGCTATGGGGGTGGAGTTAGAAATGTATAGAGAAGGAGATGTGGGCGTGAAAGAAGGTAGCAGATACCTGCAGTATCAGTGCAATACTACACAGTACAATATACAGTATCAGTGCACTATACTACACAGTACAATATACAGTATCAGTGCACTATACTACACAGTACAATATACAGTATCAGTGCAATACTACCCTGTACAATATACGTATCAGTGCAATACTACCCTGTAACAATATACATAGTCAGTGCAATACTACCCAGTGTACAATATACAAGTATCAGTGCAATACTACCCTAAAATATACAGTACCAGTGCACTATACTACCACAGTAACAATATGCAGTATCAGTGCAATACTACCCTGTACAATATACATATCAGTGCATACTACTCAGTACAAATACAGTAAGTACAGTGCAATACAACCCTGTACAATTACAATATCAGTGCACTATCCTACCACCAGTACAATATACAGTATCAGTGCATACTACCAGAACATATACAGTATCAGTGCAATACTACTCAGTACAATATACAGTATCAGTGCAATACTACCCTGTACTATACAATATCAGTGCAATACTACTCATACATATAACAGTATCAGTTGCACTACCCATACAATATACAGTATCAGTGCACTATACTACACAGTACAATTACAAGTATCAGTGCACTATACTACACTGTACAATATACGTATCAGTGCACTATACTAGACAGTACAATATACAATTCGTGCCCTATACTACCCAGTAAAATATACGTATCAGTGCAGTAATACACAATTCAATATACATATCAGGGCATACTACCCAGTACAATATACCGTATCAGTGCAATACTACCCAGTACAATATACAGTATCAGTGCACTATACTACACAGTACAATATGCAGTATCAGTGCAATACTACCCTGTACAATATACAGTATCAGTGCAATACTACTCAGTACAATATACAGTATCAGTGCAATACTACCCTGTACAATATACAATATCAGTGCAATACTACCCAGTACAATATACAGTATCAGTGCAATACTACCCTGTACAATATACAGTATCAGTGCACTATACTACACAGTACAATATACAGTATCAGTGCAATACTACCCTGTACAATATACAGTATCAGTGCAATACTACTCAGTACAATATAGTATCAGTGCAATACTACCCTGTACAATATACAATATCAGTGCAATACTACCCATTACAATATACAGTATCATTGCAATACTACCCAGTAAATATCATTATCAGTGCAATACCACCCAGTAAAATATACAGTATCAGTGCAAATACTACCCAGTACAATATACAGTCTCAGTGCACTATACTACAAGTCAGTATACAGTCATGCACTACACACAGTACAATACGTAGTGCACTATACTACACAGTACAATATACGTATCAGTGCACTATACTACCTATGTCAATATACAGTATCAGTGAAATACTACCCTGTACAATATACAGTTCAGTGCACTATACTACCTAGTACAATATACAGTATCAGGCAATACTATTCAGTACAATTTACAGTATCAGTGCAATACTACTCATACAATATACAGTATCAGTGCAATACTACCCTGTACAATATACAGTATCAGTGCACTATACTACACAGTACAGTATCAGTACCAGACTCAGTCTCCCTTGGTACAAATCAGACGAACGGGATCGGTCCATTGGTAAATCACAGCAGATTGTGCGGTTCCCTATATCGTCGTCGCACGCACTGTCGCCCACAGCCACTATTGCCGCAAACAACAGTCATTTGTCCTTGCCGAGCGCTCATTTGCAGCGAACACTCGGTCAGGACAAATAGTAGGCTGGTGTGTATAAATAAGGATAAACTGACACATTAGGAATGATGGACTCTAGTTTAAATTTTTATATATCTTTCTGACTGATAAAGATTTTTGTGGATTTGGACTGTACATCATTATGCGCTACTTGAGTAATTTGGACCCTGCTGGACTATGACCGTGGGACAGAATCTGTGCTTTACATCTTGTTTAGTAAATGGGACCATTTTAACGTACTTCGAAAGAACCTTTGAATTAATATTACTTTCTTTAGGGCTAGGCCACACTAACTAACATCCGTGCATGTCAACGACGCGGGTTGACAACATTACTCCCTGCTCTGCAAATTGCAATCGCCAATCTTTTGCGCATCTTTGGCTTAGGCCACAGAGTGTGCGTAATAACTGTATAATTATTATCATTATTATAGAAATATTCATAGGGGACAGCAATAAATATTTATATCATGACATATTCCACCTATGTGTGTTCAAGGGTCTTTTTGACAATTATACAATATGTTCCAAGGTTGGTTGTTAACTTTGTGTTTGGATTATCACAGGAGGTGCTACTATTGTATCAGAAAACATTGCCTATAATATCCTTCTGCCGAGCGCATGAAAGCTGTAAAGAAGCAAGTATGTCATGTAGAGGGGGTCATGGCTTGTAAAGGGAGTGTTACTGGGTGACTAAAGTCCATACAGACCAGCAATTGCTTGGCCACCCATGACGCACAACTGTAGGACAAAAGGCCAACACAACCCCTTATTCTACAGTTGTGCCCAATGGGTCGGCCCCGCAATTGCACATCTGTATGGATTTTATCACTATCTGGTGGACTGGAAGGCTGACCTAGCAGTGGCTGCTGAAATGGAGTGCTGACTTAACACTGGCTGGTGAACTGGAAGTGACTTGACTTAACACTGGCTGGTGAACAGGCTTGCTGACTTAATACTGTCTAGTGAAACTTGAGGGCTGTCCCAACACTGGCTGGTGAACTGGAGGGGTGTCCTAACAGTGGGTGGGGATCTACAGGGCTAACATATATTGCCCACTGGAGGGTGATAATATATGTGCCAAACAGAGATTGGTATAAAAGTCCCCCAAACAGCTAATGGTAAATGTAAGTGCACCAAACCAGATTAGTAATTATAAGTGCCCCCAACCAAACGGGTAAATATAAGTGCCCCAAACACAGTAAATGTAAGTGCCCTAAACAGAGACTGATAATAAAATATAAGTGCCCTCACAGACTGGAAATTAAATATGTGCCCCGACAGACTAGTAAATTAAATGTAAGTCCCCCCCGACACAGACTGGTAGTGCCCGTAACATAAAGGATGAGAGACTCACAGAAGGTGGGAGGCCCATCATCTTGTATCTATATGTAGGTAAATAATAAATTAGTTCAGTAAATAGCCATGCAGAATATATACAAGTTTAATATTAAGCCATGGCTATTGGGCATGTGCCATACCCAGAGGGTACAGGAAAAGAAGCAATGATGGCAGCCACATTGGACAACTTTAAATTATTTGAAAATCAACCAGCTCAGACAAAACTTCAACGACCAAATGTCCCTGTCACAGATTTTAGGATAAACTGGAACAAAAACAGATTTACAATTTTTACTTTTGTAATTTACAGTTTTTTATACGTGTTTATTATCAGTTTGGTCAGTTTTTTGTACGTGTAGTAAAATGTCAAAATGAAATGGAAAATGGAGATCCTGGTGTCACTTGATAAAGGATCGTTGGATCCGATACATGTAGTGTGGAGAAATAAAGCATGTTTGACATACTTTATGGTGTCGTTGAATCTGAAATCCAGATCTCCATCTTTTCCTATTTCTATTTTGGCAATTAGTAGCATGAGTGGAGCGAACCGAGATACCTGGGGTGAGCACATGTGCGGGTTGTCCTTAGCTGATTTATTGACTGTGTAGTAAATGTGTTTGATATTCAATCCTCTTTGACTGTGAAATTTTGGTCCATGGTTTTTTTTTACTCCACTGTAAAACTATTTTTCTTTCTTTCAAGCCCAAGTTGTTGTTTTTATTCTTTATTTCCAAAGCCCATTCACTAATACCTCCTGATCCTGTTTAATACACTGACAACAAATACATGTACAGAAAAAAACATTGATTTTGTTTTAGCATTGCTACAAAAAGATACAGAGGAGGGTTAGATTTCTTGAAATTCCCTGGAACTGAACTATCTTCTGACTCCATAAAGGAGGATATTTTCTCTTGTGGGTGTGAGAATGTTAATTTATTCATTTACGTTTCAACATTACATGTTATTGACATATGTATACAAATAGATTTCATTTTATTTATGAATTCTGCCTTTGACTGTAAGATGCTCTTTAGAGTTCATGTTGGGTCTGAACAATATAATGAAACATTTTGGCACAAAGATACAAACCACCACAGCCCAACTGGAAGACAAAATGGCAAAGACTTCCATTGCCACGCTATATATTCCCCTTGCACTGAGATAGGCTGGTAAAAGGACACCCAGACACTGAGGAAAGCCAACATACTGAATGTGATAAATTTGGCTTCATTGTAAATGTCAGGAAGACGTCTGGCCAGGAAGGCAACAATGAAACTTGTAGTGGCCAAAATTCCAAGATATCCCAGCATGCACCAGAAAGCAGAAGGTGACCCTTCATTGCAGTTAATGACAATCACTCCTGGACGTGTATAAACATCAAGTTCAGTAAAAGGAGGGATATGCTCAACCACAACACAACAAACACTTAACTGAATAATGACACAAAGCACAGGGCACAACACGAAACTCTTACACCAGTCCAGTTTTTTAATCTACTACCTGGTTTGGTGGCATTAAATGCCAGGACAACAATAATGTTTTTAGCCAGAACACAGAGATACAGAGATAAAAACCATCCCAAATGCCACCTGACGTAGGAGACACTTTTCAGGTTGAGGGTAACCAATGAAACCCAAAGAGCAAAGGAAACAGAGGACAGGGAAACCAGGAGAAGACAGCTAAGGGAATAGTTATTGGCTCGGACAATTGGTGTTTTTTTAAAATGATAAAACACTCAAATTATGCGTATTAGAGCAGATGATTGATATGGATGCTAAGATGTAACCTAAAGGAATTTCAAATGAAGGAACTCCGTAGACCTTGCTAAGCATTTGTCCTGTTGTAGATTAGGCCACATGTCCCATGAACATGGACGACATTCCGCCGCATCTGGAAACAAAATCCACGTCCAATTATTTGCATAGAATCTTAGAGAGCATTGTTGAGTTATTAAAATACCTGATTGGTTTGAAATTTCACCCTGTGGACAATGAGAACATTCATAGCAGCAGTGGGCTTTCCTGGTAAGTCACTTTCCTAAATCCCGCGGGACAGCTTGGGCTGCACTTTGAATAAGGTACCTACCAGAAATAGAATGTTTAGAACAACGTAGTATAGTAACCATAAGCAATTCTGTCCTGTAAAAGGATTGGCTAAAGGCTTCTAGTGGGTGACAAACTGTAACAACTGTAACACACTTCCTGTGGCATTTTAGGACTGAGCATGTGTAAAGAACAAATATGGTCAGTGACCACACTGTGCGATACTGGGATGTTGGGAAATAAAACTCAACCACATGATAGAAAGGTAAATTTCCCAACAACCATATTAGAATGGTGAGACAGATTACTGATTTTAAATAAGGTAAGAGTGTTGTTCTCAGGCTTTAGTTTTTATAATTATGGTTTTATGTAGCAACACACATCTTCCGTAGCGCTTTACAATTACATGTATACATTCACATCAGGCCCTGCCCCAAAGACTTACAATCTTAGCATATTTATTTGACACATACATCCTATCAGTATGTCTTTATGATTGTGGGGAACAACAAACTCTTGTTGATGTGTCCAAGGGAGGATTCGAACTCAGACTTCAGCGCTGCAAGGTATCAGTGCTAACCACTGAGCCACTGCCCACCAACCTATTGTCATTTAAACCCTAATTTTAAAAAAAACTGATTGTGCATAGATGTATTCATTTATATATAATGTTAAGGGTATCTTCACCTTTCATACAGACTTTTTCTGAAGTTTAGGGGACCCTATCCCACCCCCAACCACTATATTTGTTTGCAAAAAAATAATCACAGACGCAGCTGCCAGCAGTTGCAGTGCTCCAATGGGCAAGCCAGAAACCTCTCAGAGGAAAGGTAAAAGGCAAAAACTCCAGCTAGCTCCTACTCTCACTTCTGGGACTTTGAACAGACAGGAGAACCATTTGGAGCAGAGAGGTACGGTAAGTGTTTAAAACCTGCACAGTGGGGCCAGTAGTTGGGGACATTTTAGTTTAGGGGGTGGACTATATATTATGAAGTTTTAAAAAGCCAACTTAAAGGACAATTATCCTCACCTTCCCTCCACTCCTCTTCTGTGTTCATTATGCTTTTACCCCGGTGAGGACCTGAACCGGCTGTTCCTCACCCCTGGGTTCGCGTAACTTACACCACCCTCCTCCCTGTTGGCGATGAGGCCAATAGGAAGCCACGCTTGTTGCAGAGTGTGCCTTCCTATTGGCCTCGTCGCCGACGGGAGAGGGGGCGGGGCCTACAAGAGCAGTGTTGCTCTAAGACTCTGGTGTAGTTACGCAAACCCAGGGGTGAGAAACAGCCGTTCAGGTCCTCACCCTGGGTAAGCTAATGAACACAGAAGAGGAGCGGAGGGAAGTTGAGTGTAATTGTCCTTATAAATAACCTTACAGATTAACAAAAATAATTCTAATTTAATATCAGTTAGTAAACATTAATACATGTACGTTTTATCTGCCTATTTTATATAACAAACAAATACACAAACTATACAGGAGGGGTTACCAAGATCTGGACCAAGGATTTAATAACATAACTGTTGTGACAATTTGATGAGTTAAAGTCACAACAAAATTGCCACAACCGCCTCAATTCCCTTGTAAATGGGGAAGTGTGACTTTAAGATGGGGATATGAGTGTCACAGGTCTCGTTAAATGCCCCAATGAATGTTTAGGTATATAACAGACATCCCACCCTGCCGTTTACGTTTTTTTTACGCTACGGTAGGGTGAGGGAGGGGACGTGATGTAAGTGAGGTCATGCAGGGGGAGGAGTTAGCCATTTAGGGGTTGGAGGGGTGTGGGCAGCCAAAGGGGAGCGTGACGGGGATAGATTAGAGTCTCCCTCTACCTTGTGGGAGACCACCCCATAATGAGGGAGACTCCCGTGAGATGCGGGAGGGGTGGATACCTCTATACAGTATATTTCCTCCTATTAGCACTGTATAAATCCTGATGTTACAGTACATATATTAAATTTGTATTTGTCACAATACCACCCGTCCTTTCACTCTGTGGCCATATCATTCCAGCACTATCCACTTTAAAAATGTTTCCATCGATGGCACTTAATCGTATCTCCCAACCGTTATTTGCTCTATTGCCCCTTTACAGTTGGGCGCCAGTTCACAATGTCTAAATGACTGGAGGGTTTCCTTTGTCATCAAAAAATACTTGGCTCCCATCTTGTGTTTTGAAGTTTACTTTTTTGATGTAGTGAAGAAGCTATAATATATAATAAAAACTAGTAATTAACCCATTACTTTAACAAACGCTACAAGCCCAGAGGCCCCTCAGTGTCCCAGGCCATAGTCCACCCTCAGTGTTCCAAGGTCAGAGTCCCCCCTCACTGTCCCAAGGCCAGAGTTCCCCCTCACTGTCCCAAGGTCAGATCCCCCCTCACTGTCCCAAGGCCAGAGTTCCCCCTTAGTGTCCCAAGGCAGAGTCCCCCCTCAGTGTCCTATGGTAAGAGTCCCCCTCATGTCCCAAGGCCAGAGTCCCCCTCAGTGTCCCAAGGCAGAGTTCCCCCTCAGTGTCCCAAGGCCAGAGTTCCCCCTTAGTGTCCCAAGGCCAAAGCCCCACTCAGTGTCCTATGGTAAGAGTCCCCCCTCAGACGCCAGAGTCTCATGCCCAGAGTCTCCTCTCAGTATTCAGTGTCCCAAGCCCAGAGCCCCCCCCCCATTTTCCAAGGTCGAGTCCCCCTCACTGTCCCACAGGTCAGAGTCCCCCCTCACTGTCCCAAGATCAAAGCCCCCCTCACTGTCCCAAGTCAGAGTCCCCCTTTCACTGTCCCAAGGACAGAATCCCCCCTCACTGTCCCAAGATCAAAGTCCCCTCACTGTCCCAAGCTCAGAGTCTCCCTTTCACTGTCCCAAGGACAAATCCCCCTCTCTTTGTCCCAAGATCAAAGTCCCCCTCACTGTCCCAAGCTCAGAGTCTCCCTTTCACTGTCCCAAGGACAGAATCCCCCTCTCACTGCCCCAAGGACAAAATCCCCCTCTCAATGCCCCAAGGACAGAATCCCCCTCTCACTGTCCCAAGATCAGAGTCCCTACCTCATGTCCCATGGTCAGAGTCCCCCCTCACTGTCCCAAGATCAGAGTCCCTCCTCCATGTCCCATGGTCAGAGTCCCTCTCAATGTCCCAAGATCAGAGTCCCCCCTCACTGTCCCAAGGTCAGAGTCCCTCCTCACTGTCCCAAGGTCGAGTCCCCCTCACTGTCCCAAGGTCAGAGTCCCCCCCTCACTGTCCCAAGGTCAGAGTCCCTCCTCACTGTCCAAGTCAGAGTCCCCCCCACTGTCCCAAGGTCAGTCCCCCCCTCACTGTCCCAATGACAGATTCCCCCCTCACTCTCCCAAGGTCAGAGTCCCCCTCACTGTCCCAAGGTCAGAGCCCCCCTCACTGTCCCAAGGTCAGTCCCCCCTCACTTTCCCAAGGTCAGAGTCCCCCCTCACTGTCCCAAGGTCAGAGTCCCTCCTCACTGTCCCAAGGTCAGAGTCCCCCTCACTTTCCCAAGATCAAAGTCCCCCTCACTGTCCCAACTCAGAGTCTCCTTTCACTGTCCCAAGGACAGAATCACCCTCTCACTGCCCCAAGGACAGAATCCCCCTCTTTTTGTCCCAAATCAAAGTCCCCCTCACGTCTCAAGCTCAGAGTCTCCCTTTCACTGTCCCAAGACAGAATCCCCCTCTCACTGCCCCAAGGACAGAATCCCCCTCTCACTGTCCCAAGATCAGAGTCCCTCCTCAATGTCCCATAGTCAGAGTCCCCCCTCACTGTCCCAAGATCAGAGTCCCTCCTCAATGTCCCATGGTCAGAGTCCCCCCTCACTGTCCCAAGGTCAGAGTCCCCCTGTCACTGTCCCAAGGTCAGAGTCCCCCTGTCACTGTCCCAAGGTCAGATTCCCCCCAATGTCCCATGGTCAGAGTCCCTCAATCTCCCATGGTTCAGAGTCCCCCCTCACTGTCCCAAGGTCAGAGTCCCCCTGTCACTGTCCAAGGTCAGAGTCCCCCCCAATGTCCCAAGACCATCCCCCTCCAATTCCCATGGTCAGAGTCCCCCTTACTGTCCCAAGATCAAGTCCCCCCTCCTGTCCCAAGGTCAGAGTCCCCCCTCACTGTCCCAAGGTCAGATTCCCCCTCACTGTCCCATGTCAGTCCCCCTCACTGTCCCCAAGGTCAGAGTCCCCCCTCACTATCCCAGGTCAGAGTCCCCCTCACTGTCCCAAGGTCAGAGTTCCCCCCTCACTGTCCCAAGGTCAGAGTCCCCCCTCACTGTCCCAAGCTCAGAGTCTCCCTTTCACTGTCCCAAGGACAGAATCCCCCTCTCACTGCCCCAAGGACAAGATCCCCCTTTCTTTGTCCCAGATCAAAGTCCCCCTCACTGTCCCAAGCTCAGTGTCTCCCTTCACACTGTCCCAAGGACAGAATCCCCCTCTCACTGCCCCAAGGACAGAATCCCCCTCTCACTGTCCCCAAGATCAGAGTCCCTCCTCATGTCCCATAGTCAGAGTCCCCCCCTACTGTCCCAAGATCAGAGTCCCTCCTCAATGTCCCATGGTCAGAGTCCCCCCTCACTGTCCCAGGTCCAGAGTCCCCCTGTACTGTCCCAAGGTCAGAGTCCCCCTCACTCCCCCAAGTCAGGTCCCCAAGTCCAGGTCAGATCCCTCTCAATGTCCCATGGTCAGAGTCCCCCCTCACTGCCCAAGGTCAGAGTCCCCCTGTCACTTGTCCCAAGGTCAGAGTCCCCCCTCAATGTCCCAAGACCATCCCCCTCCAATTTCCCATGGTCAGAGTCCCCCTTACTGTCCCAAGGTCAGAGTCCCCCCTCACTGTCCCAGGTCATAAGTCCCCCTCACTGTCCCAAGGTCGTCCCCCCTCACTGTCCCAGGTCAGTCCCCCCTCACTGTCCCAAGGTCAGTCCCCCTCACTGTCCCAAGTCAGAGTCCCCCTCTATCCCAAGTCAGAGTCCCCCCTCACTGTCCCAAGTCAAGAGTCCCCCCTCCACTGTCCCAAGGTCAGAGTCCCTCCTCACTGTCCCAAGGTCGAGTTCCCCCCTCACTGTCCCAAGCCCAGAGTTCCCTTCAGTGTCCCAAGCCCAGAGTCACCCCTCATTTCCAAGCCTAGAATCTACCTTAAATGCTGCATCTGAATGGAGCATGTGAACAGTAATAAATAAATATAATAGTGAAAGAGTTTGTCTTACTTGCCAAGGCTAATTGAAGAAACATTGAGACAACCACCTACTGTGGAAGGGTTGACAGTTGTAGGTGTACAATCAAGTACATTTTGAAGTCCCAATGCAATTGCATAAAGCAGACTGTATAATATAGAGACAATCTATGATACTTCAATTATCAGGTTCCCAAGTGTTTCATTTCCTGTGCATGTTTTATTGTACCGTAATCCATCCTTCCTAGTATAACTGATACTGTTATTGTACTGTGGTAGTATAGTGCACTGATACTGTATATGTACGTGTATATAGTGGCATGAGACTGTATATTGTACTGGGTAGTATTGCACTGATACTGTATTGTACTGGGTGGTATTGCACTGATACTGTATATTTTACTGGGTAGTATTGCACTGATACTGTATATTGTACTGGGTAGTATTGCACTGATATTGTATATTGTACAGGGTAAGTTTGCACTGATACTGTATATTGTACTGATAGTATTGCACTGATACTGTATATTGTACAGTGTTATGCACTGATACTGTATATTGTACTGGTAGTTATAGTGCACTGATACTGTATATTGTACAGGGTAGTATTGCACTGATACTGTATATTGTACTGGGTAGTATTGCACGGATATTGTATATTGTACAGGGTAGTATTGCACTGATACTGTATATTGTACTGAGTAGTATTGCACTGATACTGTATATTGTACAGGGTAGTGTTGCACTGATGCTGTATATTGTACTGTGTAGTATAGTGCACTGATACTGTATATTGTACAGGGTAGTATTGCACTGATACGGTATATTGTACTGGGTAGTATTGCCCTGATACTGTAATTGAATTGTGTATTACTGCACTGATACTGTATATTTTAGGGGTAGTATAGTGCACTGAAATTGTATATTGTACTGTCTAGTAGTGCACTGATACTGTATATTGTACAGTGTAGTAAGTCACTGATACTGTATATGTACTGAGTATAGTGCACTGTACTGTATAGTACTGGGTATATTGACTGATACTGTATATTTGTACTGAAGTAGTATGGCAGCACTGATATTGTATATTGTACAGGTAGTATGCACTGATACTGTAATATGTACTGAGTAGTATGCACTGATACTGTATATTGTTGAGTAGTATTGCACTGATACTGTATATTGTACTGGTAGTATAGTGCACTGATATTGTATATTGACAGGGTAGTATTGCACTGATACTGTATATTGTACTGAGTAGTATGGCACTGATACTGTATATTGTACAGGGTAGTATTGCACTGATACGCATATTGTACTTGTGTATTATAGTGCACTGGTACTGTATATTTTACAGGTAGTATTGCACTGATACTGTATATTGTACTGGGTAGTATTGCACTGATATTGTATATTGTACAGGGTAGTATGCAGTGACTGTATATTGTACAGGGTAGTATTGCACTGATACTGTATATTGTACTGTGTAGTATGTTGCACTGATACTGTATTTGTACTGTGTAGTATAGTGCACTGATACTGTATTGTATGCTGTGTAGTATAGTCACGATACTGTATATTGTACGTGTATATTGCACTGATACTGCAGGTATCTGCTACCTTCTTATCACGCCCACTCTCCTTCTCTATACATTTCTAACTCCACCCCATAGCGCATCATTTCAATCTCAGGGCTGTCACTCACATCTTCCCACGTTCAAACTGAAGAGGGAGGGGCCAGGGGAACTCGGCGTTGTCACTCAGCTCAGTCCAGTTCCTGAATGGGAGGGCCGGGACGAAGGGAGGGGCCAGGGGAACTTCGCGCTGTCACTCAGGTCAGTTCAGTTCCTGAATGGGAGGGGCGGGGACGAAGGGAGGGGCCAGGGGAACTCGGCACTGTCACCTGATTTACTGAGCGGGAAGTAAGGATGGAGGGGGAGGGGAGATAATAGAGGGGAGGGGCTAGATCTCGCGCTGTGTGTGTCCTGCATCGTCAGTGGCTGGAGGTGTCACATGGCTGTGAGGACCGAAGTGGAAGTAGCTCGGTTCTGGGCAGGATGTACACGCTGGACGGAGTTACTGTTTGTTCCACGGGGGTTGTTCCAACCTGGATTCCCTAGACAAGGTAACATTATACCGTCTACCGTCACTACATCTCCCTGTCTACTACCTACCCACTGGGCCAGTGGACTGTCGCTGCTGCCAGTGGGGAGGATCCCACCGCAGCGCAGAGGGAGTCTTCAAGTAACTATTTCTTCTGGTCTCTGAGGAAGCAGCGCTCACGCTGTGAAAGCGTAAGGCTGTTTCACCCTTTTATTTTACTTGCAGTTTGTGTCCTACCCTTTCTTTGATGTACAATAAAGTTTGTTGTATTATATACCTGTGCATTGATGTCCTGTGAACGGAGCAGTCCACCTCTGCACAATTGGTATTCAAGAAACTATTGCAGGGTTTCTGTAAAGAACCCAGAGGTGTGGACTTTGCGTTTTAGGTCATCACCCTAGGCACTTTGCAAGAATGGAATGTGGAAAGGTTGAATGTAATTGTCCTTTATGTATGTATAATTTTATTTATAAAGTGCCACTTGGGTACGCAGCGCTGTACATTAAAAAATAGAATATACAAACTTGTGTTTGTATTATTGAATTGTTACCCTGTTAGTTATACAGCACCAAGTATATTTTGTACTTAAAGGGTAACTGTGGTCTCCATAAAACTGTCTTCTATTTAAAAGGGCTCTCTTATACCTTTCAGACAAGCCTAGAATAATGTGTATACCGTCTCTGTATCTTAAGTTACAGGCTTAAGGTGCTCTTTTATATAGGTCACTTGTATGGAGACCACAGTTACCCTTTGAAGGGCATGTAAGTGGGAAAGTGAACTTTTTTTTTCGTTCCATCCATGTGTTTTATAATTCCCCCAACCCCCATTTGTAGTGTTTCGGTCAGGCCGAATTATTGTCTGGCGTCTTTTTGCGGCCATGGCTGATCCCGACCGTTCGTCCAAATTGGATGAAAAGAGATCGGACAGGTCAAAAATCACAACCGATCGTGCGGTCCTTAAGGATTGTAAGTGTGTACCGAGCTTTAGAGTCCTGCGCGGGTCTAATTTTCCAGACTAGCACCCGACCCGCAACCCGCTTTTCGATCTGCTTCATACCCCCGACACGCAAGTTTTCGGACCTGAAAACCCAGCCGCTTTTAATCTTTCTTTCTAAAATTTGTTCAGGGAAGTTAAAGTCGAAATTTTAAAATATTTTATGCATAACCAAAAATGTTCATAGAAACAAACCTACCATACCACTAAAATATTAGCAGGGTCTTCAACTTGCAAGCCAAATGTCTGAAAACTACAACTCCAGCATTCCCTGGATGCCTTCTGATATTGTGAGTGTTGTAGTGGAATGCTGGGAGTTATATTTTTCAAACAAATGTAGGCCCACATGTAGGAAATCCCTAGTATAGAGTACAATGTACACTTTATATATCCCAACTGTGCCACCTACTTAACCACGGGCCTCTACTTTTCCCTACTACCTACCCGTGGGCCTATACTGTCCCCAACTCTGCTTACCCATGGGCCTCGACTCATTTTAAAAATGTATCTGCAACTATTTTCTTGTTGATCTGTGACAGGGATAGGGAACAAATAGTTATCCATAGTGTTTAAAAACTACAACTCCCAGCATTCACTCTATAACCAAGGAATGTTGGGAGTTATAGTTTCAGACATCTGGTTATCTTGGTTACCTATCTATTATTTATAAATATGTCCTGCAGAATATACATTTCAATCTCTACCCACTGTGTAACTTGCATTATGGGAGAAGTAAATAACAGGATTATGGGTAGGGAGCAGGTGGAGCTGAAGTAAAAAAATCTACACCTTTAAATGGGTTGACGTTCATGTTATGTTTCGAATACTACAACACCTGGCATTCCCTTCTGCACTCTGCTGTTATACAATGATTGGGATTTTAAATGTCAATCTGGAGTCCACATACAATCAAGTGGTAGAGTGTTCTTATCACTAGAATCATCACCATCCCATAGATCATAAATGGCCGGAAGGATTACAAAGACCAATGAAATCACGTCAGACACTTGCTCTGGTCTCATGCATAGGTGCAGATAGAAGTTTACTTTGTTCTATGGGAGATTGTTACTTTGCTGGCTCTGACCTTTACTAGTAAAACCAAGGTCAGAGAATTTAAGGGCATGTCCACCCCCCAAACTAAAAATTTCACCTACTACTTGGCCCCACTGTACAATTAATAAAACCTTATCTTACATCCCTGCCTTGTGGTTCTTCTGTAATCCATGAATAAAGTCCAGGAACACTGTAGGGTAGGAGCTGTCTTCCTGCCCTAAAGGTCTCTCGCCTTGTTGCCTCCGGGAGGTTTAGAGACTTGCGCATTGGAGACCCTTCCCACCCCTCCCTCCCGAATGCCTATCTTGATATTTCCAGCCATCATAAAATTCTTTTAACATACTGCAGGGCAGGTCCCCCCACCCCCAACCGCTTCATCTTATACCAAACAACGCTTCCCTTCGTTACTATCAGCACCTCGTTCCAGCGCCGTTCTCACTGATGGCAGCCGCGGCTGTGATTGGCTGCCTCTCAGCCAATCACAGCCGCGGCTGCCGGTCCGGCCCCCTGCTTACAGTTCCGCGGCAGGGGAGCCGGACCAGTACGGCGAAGGAACGAGGTGCTGTAAGTAAAGAAGGGAAACGTTTTTTGGTATAAAAATATAGCGGTTGGGGGTGGGGGACCTGCCCTACAGTTGTGGTAAAAATTGAAAAAGAAGGTGGACATCCCTTTAACCCTGCCTTTCCAGTCACTCCAGCATTAACTGCTTTTTACCCAGTGATCTATACAAAACCTACCCAGGCACTACAAGAGTTAAAGTTGAACATGGCTGTCTGTATTCCTACCCACAATTCCATCCTGTATAACATTCTAACCACATTACCCAGTATATCTGTTGTATTCAAGCATACATTACCCAGTGATCTCTGTAATACTTTCCCAGGGTGATCTCTGTAATACTTTCCCAGGCACTACAAGAGTTAAAGCTGAACATAGGTGTCTGTAGTCCTATCCACAATGGCATCCTGTATAATATTCTAACAGGGTTATTTAATAAAAGTTCTTATCATTTAAAATGGTGCTAATTTTGAACCAACCAATCAGATCCTGTTTACAATTGAAAGCTAACATCTGATTGGATGGGGCAAATTTAGCACCATTTTAAACGATAAGAACTTTTATTGAATGACCCGTAAGTACATTAGAGCTGTTAATAACTCAATATTTACCAGCCAAAAACACAGTAAGAGGCTGGAGCTTTTGCATTTAGATTTAGTTGCCATTTATCTGCCATAATGTGATTTAGTGTAAGGTACTATATACACTGCACATTGTCTTGGATTGATAACAATGTATTCTCAGTTTGTTATTATGGACATATCTCTCATAGACAAGGAAAATTTTTTTTTTTTTGAAGACTGGAATTCTTCTACCTGAAACCAATTCAAACCTCAATGCAGGTTACCTGAACCCGACCACAAATCGTGTAACCCGTAATCCCTGCTCTGTAACAACATAGATAAGACCATTAGCAGGGGGAGAGAGGTAGCTTTGACTGCAGAGATAAGGCTGCACTTGACACCCCCCTCCCACTTCTTAATAGCTTTCACTTGATTGATGATTGGTCACAAGAGAGAGATCGTATTGCATCAGGACACTGAGAGATCCGTGTCTCCAGGACAGCTTGCTTTCTATTGGCCACTGCATGGGTTGTTTTTCACAATGTTGAACTTTAATTCCTGTTGCACATGAGAAGCTTGCCGGGCAGCCTAGTTTACATGGAGGAGGGGGGGGGGGCAGTGCTGCAGAGAGATCTGACACCATGGAAAAACAGTCACTGACAGGTTAGAGGCAGCACAGAGTACATTAATTTAACTTTGCAATGGGGCAATTTGTGTTTTTCACTGCCCAGATGCCCTTAACCACTGCCTGTAATATATGGGACATTATATAAGAAGATTAAGATATTATGTACGCTTGTGTAATGGGACAATATTTATTAAATCAGTGTAACAAAACTCTTACCTCATCTAGGATCCACGGTGACTCCGTCCTGTCTCTGCTATCCGTGCGTGGCTCCGGTGATTCACACGTCCACTCTCCTCTCTGCGCATTCGCCCGGTCTTCCCCAGTGCTGTGTGGACGCTCAAAGGCACTGCTTCCTACCCTCTCTCTCTCCAGGTCATCCATTGGACGGAGGAGGGCTAATTAACTTTGAATTCACCTATCCCCTACATCTGACCTGTCTTCCACTCCCCATTGGCCCCTCTGCATTATTTATACCCCTCAGCCCTTAGTATCCCTGCCAGATATAGGGGTTAGTTTACCTATCTTGATCGTGGTTGTGATTATTCTAGTGTATTCTCTTACTGACCCTTGCCTGTTTTTTACTCTGAAACGTATCTGCCTGCCCTGACCTCTGCTCGTCCTGACTACGCTCTTGCTCCACTCTGTACCGTGCTTGACTACTGGTTTCTGACCTCTTGCTTTGTTTTGACTCTGCTCTTGCTGCTCCTAGTCTGTACCTCGTATTTTGGTCTCAGACCTTTTGTATCTCCTTGTGCCTTGCCTGTCTTTCACTTCTCCAGTATTCCCCCTCAGTTTGAATACCTTGTACTCTAAGTCCAGGGGCAACCGTGTTCGGTGATGGCGCATCTAGCCTCCTGGCAAACGGGGGCTTGTCTATTGGTGAAGATAGTGGTTGTAGATTGGGGTATTCTGACTGAAGGAATACTTGGGAATCCGAGCGTTACATTCAGGGATTAAATATAGCTCTCGCAACCTATTTAATCATTCCAGGATTTACCTGCGATTGCAAACTACATATTGAATCCCAGTAGGAGGTTTACCCAGAGCAATAGCGTCTCTGTGTAAATCTCCCTGTAGTTTGTTACAGGAATACTTCTTAACGGCTGGTATAATTTTGATTAGATTTGGTATACAATTGATTTAGGATCTGGATAAAAACATTCTACTAAACAAATTTTACAAACCTCACTCCTATTCTGATCCTTTTCCATTCTCGTACAAGTTAATGGGGATGCATTTGTGTGCTGTCATCTGGTGGTGAATCAAGTGATTTGCCCACACACAACCTAACCTGAGGTACGCATCCAAACTATGCAGCCATCAAATTGCAGAGCAGATTGCATTGAAGGACAGCAGAATGCCCATAAGATGTCCCAATTCTGTTAGCCAGTTGGATAAAATTGGGTGACAGAGCTCCTAGAAGGAAATTAATCTCAGTAGTTTTAAGTCAGTCTGAGCTGCACAGTCATTAAGAGACATGCAGGGCAAGAACCGCAACTAACTCAGGGGCAAGCTCACATGATTGTTTTATTTACCTTTTATATAAAGAAATCCAACCCTTTAATGTTGATATCCAGGGACCCCCACCTATATCTGTGTGACGCCATCCCTCCGGGCACGAATCACCGGTGTGACGCCTCCTTCGGCACGATCACCGTGTGACCCATCCCTCCCGGGCACGAATCACCCGTTGTGACGGCCATCCCTTCCGGGCACGAACCACCCGGTGTGACGGCCATCCCTTCCCGGGCCACGAATCACCCGGTGTGACGGCCATCCCTTCCCGGCACGAATCACACCGTTGACGGCCTCCCTCCCGGGCACGAACACCCGGTTGACGGCCATCCCTTCCCGGGCACGACATCACCCGGTGGTGACGGCCATCCCTTCCCGGGCACGAATCACCCGGTGTGACGGCCACTCCCTTCCCGGCACGAATTTGTGACCTTTGTGCTGCATGTTTTCATTTTAACTTATATAGGCCTATAAATCTGATTGTGGCCCTCCAAGGTGGTCAGGGGCTGCACATAAAGCCATTGAGATCAAATGGTTTGGGCACCCCTGGCCTAAGTTAATTGAGGATGAGATGTGACCTAGAGTCCTGGGTCCAGGTAGCAATGGTTTACTAGTTAGATATTAAAGCTTCTTGATGTTCCCACCATATTCCCATTCCATTTGTGCCTTTCTAAAGTTGATAACAAATGATAGGGCCAAGCAGTTCTCAGATTGTTGTGGGAAGGCCATGAGGTAAGGCTTGGGTACACCAGTAAGATCTTTGTTCCAGAGTCAGACGACCTTTCCTCTAATGAGTGGTACGGTCACAGCAAAGTAACCGCGGTTAAGTTTGCCACGACCAGTTGCACGTTTGATGTGATTTACCATCATGTCCGTCCAAGACATGGAAATATTGGCCGAAAAATCTTGCTGTGTGTAGCCAGCCTACATTTTTCCAGCAGACTGTACTTCCCATAGCATCTCAAAACTATGATAATGTGAAAATAATGTTATTTTTTCAGCACTATGTGACAAAGGGGTATATAGCAGAGCGACCTAAATAACATTTTTAAGTGTCATTACACCAATTGCTGTACACTTTGCTGTGCAGAGTACATTGGTGGAATGATGGGAGTTGTTGTTTTCAGTGAGCTAAACTGGCCACAAAACGTGATTGTTAAGTGCTAGGGAAGATGTTGGCACTTTATAAACCCACAACAATAATAATCTGCATCCTTTTAAGGATGTGATGCTATAAAGGCCACAGACAAATCGGCTTTAACCCAGCACTGCCCAATGTGGGTTTACACTTGTTTTTTTGTACTCCAAAACCTAATGTTTTTTTAATGGAGGCACAAGCACGCACTTCTTGCCTGACTCAATGCTGTAAATCTCACAAAGGGATTATTGCATTGCAGGATTTAAGTAACTCAGCTTGGCATTATTGCATTGACCTTTAATATTAAAAAAAAAAATGTTTGCTGTACCGAAGTGGTCTGGGAGTGCACATATGTACATATGTTTTACAGCACAGAATGACAAATTGGATAGACAGGCTGATTTATTAGTGGTTAGCAGGACTTTAAAAGTCATGCAGGCGGTAGACCCATTCAGGATTCCCCACGTCACAAAATGATATTAAATTGCATGGTTCTGCTAAGACCAGAGTGCTTGCAGCTCTGGGTAAACTGCCCTACTTGTAAAAAAAAAAAAGTATATACCTATTTATATATTTCCTTAAGGACAACTCCACCCTCATAAGAACATCTTTTAGAAAAAATGGCCTCTTTAAAATATGTTGATATACCTAGTTTATCCTATGAATTCATTACTGTATGCCTGCTATGCTTCTGGAGGCCTATGGAAACTGAGCAATTTAGAAACTGTACTGAGCCTGGGCATGCTCAGAAGAGGCAGGCGGGATTAACATTGTCATTGCCTGTGATGTCAACTGTCAAATCCATAACTGACAGTTGCTAACTGGAAGGACCAGGAAGCAGAATTAGGGGCAACAGGACATTGTGCAGGATTTTAGGTTAGACTTATATTTTCACATTCAAACTATTACCGTTTAGGGTTTTGATGGTGATTTCCTGTATGTAAGTTTTATTTTGGGGCTGGACTTGCCCTTTAGGTATGAGAAATGTTATTCTGTGTTTTTGTTATAAGTTCCTTTTTTTTTTTTTTCAGAAAAAGAAAATGTCTGAGGGTGGACAAAAGCGCAAGAAGCTGGTCTGGAGCAGCATACAAAAAGTTACGATTGGCTAAAGCTGCGGCTGCAGCTGCTGCTTTATTGAACCAGAAAGAACCATCCTGGCCGTTTGTAAAATCTCAAGTACCCATGGAGAAAGCAGGATGCAGTCACGACTTTAACAATGAACCAGCTCTCACAGTAAAATCTGAAGAGTCTATGGATGATGCAGGACACAGTCCTCACTTTGAGAGTGACCCAGCAGTCACTGTAAAATCTGAAGTGTCTATGGAGGATCCCGGAAATATCCTCATTTTGAGAGTGAACCAGACTCACAGTAAAATCTGAAGAGTCTATGGAAGATGCCAGACATAGTCCGCATTTTGAGAGGAACCAGCACTTACAATAAAATGCTAAGAGTCTATGGAGGATGCAGAGATCATTTTGAGAGTGAACCATCCTCACAGAATCTTTTACAACTGGAATCCTGTGGATGAAAATTCCAGTGCTAGAATGGCAAGTACGTCATCATTATCACAAATTTGAAGTAGAAATCGAAAATTAGAGAGTTTTTCTGTTAGTTGGAGGAAGAAAGTGCGCAAGACATTTCTGTGGAGGAAATAAATGAATCTCGTAGTACAGGCGTACGATTCAGCCGCTTACTGCTCAGAGATCCTGGACTTGGATGGACATGGACAATGATTTAAGGCATTTTCTTGTATCAATGGGCCACAGCAAGTCACGGTTCCATTTTCCAAGGGGCAAGCAAAAACGAGGGTTTGATCGGAAATATTATAGCGGGAATTGCCAAATTCAGAGATAGCTGAAAGACCATGGCTAATGTATTCTGAGAGCAAAGATTCCGTCTTTTGTTTTTGCTTGCAAAATATTTCCTCCCAGGCTGCTGTTTCAGCCCTGTGCTCCACTGGATTCAATGACTGGAAGAATATAAATCGTAATTTGTCCATCACGAGAAAGCAGATTACCACATAAGGGCATTCTGTAAATGGAAAGACCTGGAGACCAATTAAGCTTGCCCTCGGCCAATGCTGATACAAGTAAAACCAATTGAATCTAAGAACGCAGCACTGGAGGAAAGTATTAAAAAGACTCATTTCATTGTCAGAACTCTGGCTACACAGAACATTGTATTTCGTGGAATTCTAACAAGATTTTTGAAAAAAACAATGGCAGCTTCCTTAAATTTTATTGAGGCAATAAGCGAATTTGATCCTGTTCTGGAGAAGCACGTGAAAAGAATCGCCAACAAGGAAATAAATAATCATTATCTTGGCCCCTATATGCAGATGAAATTATTAATTTATTGTCTCAGCAAATCAGAGAAAAGATTTTTGCTCAACTTCAAGCTGCTAAGTATTACACTCTTTTATGGGACTGCACTAAGATCTAAATCATACTGAGCAGATACTTTAATGGTGCGCTTTGTTACAGCCAATGAAGAACCTAAAGTGGCTCCGAAATGGTTTCTATCAAAGAGCACTTTTTGTCCATCATCAATGTGGAGGACTCGACAGAAGCTGGAATGTTAAAAGTCCTGCTTGAAAATATGGAAGCTTTTAGAATGGACTTACAAGACATGAGGGGCCAAGGTATGCCAATGAGTCGGACATGAAAATTAAGACGTACATGCTCACATTCAAGGCTTAAACCCTAGAGCTTGTTACATGCATGCAATTTACAGTCTTTGAATCTTTCTGTTATTATGCCGCATGCTGCGCTATCGAGGCAGCAGAACTTTTCCTTACAATCGAGAAATTGTATGTGTTCTTTTCAGCATCGACACACCGTTGGAACATTTTAAGGCATCACTTGTCAACATCACATCAGTGGCTTACACTCAATCCGTCAAGTACCACATGCTGGAAGCCACATTGATGCTGTTAAAGCGTCCGTAACCAGCTTGGAAAATAGATGACGCCCTCTTCGCTGTTATGGAAGACCCCACTTTAACAGGGGTACCTAAGTCTACAACTATTGTTGAAGCTAGAATCATCCAGGACCGCATCTGCAGCTTCAAATTCTTATGTGGATTAGTGTGTGGTGTGACATATTGTTTGAAGTTAACATCATGTGTAAAAGGTTCCGGGAAATGAGACTGATCTAGATGGTGCAGTGGAACAGATGGAAAAAACAAGGCAGTACCTCAAAATTATCGGTCCGAATGAAAATTTGAAGAGGTCATTAAAACTGCTCAAAATTTAGCCAAAGAACTAGACATTGATGGCAATTTCCATCTGAAGAGATGATAGCGCAGGTTGGAAACAGGAGACACTTTGACTGTGAATCGCGGGATGAACAGATTACTGATCCGCAGCAAAGGTTTAAGGTGGACTTTTTTTACCGTGTTCTCGATAATGTATGGGAATCGCTACAAGATCGTTTTGAGCAAATAGAAGAGCACAGTAGATTGTTTGGCTTACTCTATACAATCCCAAAAGTCATGGATTACCGAGGACGAAGAAGTTCGCCAGCAGTGTGATCAGCTTAGAAAGTGCTTTCACATGATCGAGATCACGATATTATTGCTGCCGAGTTATGCTATGAGCTGTACGCTCTTGTAGGTATCTACCCGCAAACTGTAAACTCCAAGGCTGTTCTAGAGCATATCTACAAAACCAAAATGAGCACGATCTTTTCAAATGTCAGCGTTGCTCTCGTATACTACTTACGCTTCCTGTTATAGCATGTGGTGAAAATGTTTCTCAAAGTTAAAACAAATAAAACACAGCTGCAATCACAATGACACATGAGAGACTTGTTGGGCTTGCTACAATAGTCGTATGAGCATGAGTTAGCCAAAAGCTTGAATGTAGATGACCTAATTCAAGTTTTTGCTTCTCAGAAGGCAAGGAGAACACCTTTGTGACAGTTGTGAGTCGATGTGAACTACCAAACATTCAACTCTTAAAGGAGAATGAAACCTAAATATAAAGCCAGCTCCGCAGGTTTTATAGTTATCGCTTATTAAAGCCATTTATCTTTTACCTACAAATTCAGCCTGTAAATAGTTTTTTCAGGTATTGGTAATCTGTGATGTCACTGCCACTTTTTCCGCTATCAAAATCCTTTGTACATGCTATCTAGGTTCCTGTGTTAGTGTCCCCCTCCATGCTAAGCTACATGAACAGTGACTCCAGAGCCTCCATGTATAGTCTCTCAACCCATCAACATAGAAAGATTAGTGAATTAGCTGGTTTGGTAGAGGAAGATTTCAAGTCTTGCATATGTATGTGTAAGAAATCACTGTTAACCTTTTTTTATTTGATCATTGTTAGCAACAGACTGTTGTTTGTTTATTTCTACAACAGTGTACAATGGAGCATAATAAAGTGAACCAGATCTTGACACAGCTCTGTGTAGTGTACTGTTATAGATTGGAAAATTTTACATAAAACAACTTTTCCGACAGCCATCGTTGATCCATTATTGAATATTATTGAATATGAATGCATTCTCTCCAACATTCCTTTTAACAAGGTTCACTTACTAGAGATAATTGAGCTGCACTAAAATTGGTTTCACTTTTATTACCCATGTTCAGCAGCTTTGCACCAAGTTTCTACTGTAGAAAACTACCATTTAAAAAGGGGAAAGAGAATAACTGCACACCAGACTTAATGAACTGGTGTCTATTAATACATTAAAAAAAACACCACATGACGTTTTGGAGCAGTGCAACGTCTCTGATACGTACCCACATGGATGTGTCTGAGGAAGTGCACTGCACTGAAACATGCAGTTTTTTTTTTATGTATTAGTAAACAACCAGTTGCATTAAGTCTGGTGTGCAGTATTCCTTCAGGTTGCCTGTGGCACCCAGCACTATAGTCCCTGACGTAGTGTGCAGGATCATTTTCTGCACTATACTACACAGTACAATATACAGTATCAGTGCACTATACTACCTAGTGCAATATACAGTATCAGTGAAATACTACCCTGTACAATATACAGTATCAGTGCACTATACTACCTAGTACAATATACAGTATCAGTGCAATACTATTCAGTACAATTTACAGTATCAGTGCAATACTACTCAGTACAATATACAGTATCAGTGCAATACTACCCTGTACAATATACAGTATCAGTGCACTATACTACACAGTACAGTATACAGTACCAGAGCTCAGTCTCCCTTTGGTACAAATCAGACGAACGGGAGATCGGGTCCATTGGTAAATCACAGCAGATTGTGCGGTTCCCTATGATCGATCGATCGCACGCACTGTCGCCCACAGCCACTATTGCCGCAAACAACAGTCATTTGTCCTTGCCGAGCGCTCATTTGCAGCGAACACTCGGTCAGGACAAATAGTAGGCTGGTGTGTATAAATAAGGATAAACTGACACATTAGGAATGAGATGGACTCTAGTTTTAATATTTTATATATCTTTCTGACTGATAAAGATTTTTGTGGATTTGGACTGTACATCATTATGCGCTACTTGAGCTTAATTTGGACCCTGCTGGACTATGACCGTGGGACAGGATCTGTGCTTTACATCTTGTTTAGTAAATGGGACCATGTTAACGTAACTTCGAAAGAACCTTTGAATTAATATTACTTTCTTTAGGGCTAGGCCACACTAACTAACAATCCGTGCATGTCAACGACGCGGGTTGACAACATTACATGCCCTGCTCTGCAAATTGCAATCGCCAATCTTTTGCGCATCTTTGGCTTAGGCCACAGAGTGTGCGTAATAACTGTATAATTATTATCATTATTATAGAAATATATTCATAGGGGGACAGCAATAAATATTTATATCATGACATATTCCACCTATGTGTGTTCAAGGGTCTTTTTGACAATTATACAATATGTTCCAAGGTTGGTGTTAACTTTGTGTTTGGATTATCACAGGAGGTGCTACTATTGTATCAGAAAACATTGCCTATAATATCCTTCTGCCGAGCGCATGAAAGCTGTAAAGAAGCAAGTATGTCATGTAGAGGGGGTCATGGCTTGTAAAGGGAGATGTTACTGGGTGACTAAAGGTCCATACAGACCAGCAATTGCTTGGCCAACCCATGACGCACAACTGTAGGACAAAAGGCCAACACAACCCCTTATTCTACAGTTGTGCCCAATGGGTCGGCCCCGCAATTGCACATCTGTATGGATTTTATCACTATCTGGTGGACTGGAAGGCTGACCTAGCAGTGGCTGCTGAAATGGAGTGCTGACTTAACACTGGCTGGTGAACTGGAAGGCTGACTTGACTTAACACTGGCTGGTGAACAGGCTTGCTGACTTAATACTGTCTAGTGAACTTGAGGGCTGTCCCAACACTGGCTGGTGAACTGGAGGGGTGTCCTAACAGTGGGTGGGGATCTACAGGGCTAACATATATATGCCACATGGAGGGTGATAATATATGTGCCAAACAGAGATTGGTAATAAAAGTCCCCCAAACAGCTAATGGTAAATGTAAGTGCACCAAACACAGATTAGTAATTATAAGTGCCCCAACCAGAAACTGGTAAATATAAGTGCCCCAAACACAGTAAATGTAAGTGCCCTAAACAGAGACTGATAAATTAAATATAAGTGCCCTCACAGACTGGTAAATTAAATATGTGCCCCGACAGACTAGTAAATTAAATGTAAGTCCCCCCGCAGACACAGACTGGTAGTGCCCGTAACATAAAGGATGAGAGACTCACAGAAGGTGGGAGGCCCATCATCTTGTAATCTAATGTAGGTAAATAATAAATTAGTTCAAGTAAATAGCCATGCAGAATATATACAAGTTTAATATTAAGCCATGGCTATTGGGCATGTGCCATACCCAGAGGGTACAGGAAAAGAAGCAATGATGGCAGCCACATTGGACAACTTTAAAATTATTTGAAAATCAACCAGCTCAGGACACAACTTCAACGACCAAAATGTCCCGTCACAGATTTTAGGATAAACTGGAACAAAAACAGATTTACAATTTTTACTTTTGTAATTTACAGTTTTTTATACGTGTTTTATTATCAGTTTGGTCAGTTTTTTGTACGTGTAGTAAAATGTCAAAATAGAAATAGGAAAAGATGGAGATCCTGGTGTCACTTGATAAAGGATCGTTGGATCCGATACATGTAGTGTGGAGAAATAAAGCATGTTTGACATACTTTATGGTGTCGTTGAAATTCCAGGATCTCCATCTTTTCCTATTTCTATTTTGGCAATTAGTAGCATGAGTGGAGCGAACCGGAGATACCTGGGGTGAGCACATGTGCGGGTGTCCTTAGCTGATTTATTGACTGTGTAGTAAATGTGTTTGATATTCAATCCTCTTTGACTGTGAAATTTTGGTCCATGGATTTTTTTTTACTCCACTGTAAAACTATTTTTCTTTCTTTCAAGCCCAAGTTGTTGTTTTTATTCTTTATTTCCAAAGCCCATTCACTAATACCTGATCCTGTTTAATACACTGACAACAAATACATGTACAGAAAAAACATTGATTTTGTTTTAGCCATTGACTACAAAAAGATACAGAGGAGGGTTAGATTTCTTGAAATTCCCTGGAACTGAACTTATCTTCTGACTCCATAAAGGAGGATATTTTCTCTTGTGGGTGTGAGAATGGTTAATTTATTCAGTTACGTTTCAACATTACATGTTTATTGACATATGTATACAAATAGATTTCATTTTATTTATGAATTCTGCCTTTGACTGTAAGATGCTCTTTAGAGTTCATGTTGGGTCTGAACAATATAATGAAACATTTTGGCACAAAGATACAAACCACCACAGCCCAACTGGAAGACAAAATGGCAAAGACTTCCATTGCCACGCTATATATTCCCCTTGCACTGAGATAGGCTGGGATAAAGGACACCCAGACACTGAGGAAAGCCAACATACTGAATGTGATAAATTTGGCTTCATTGTAAATGTCAGGAAGACGTCTGGCCAGGAAGGCAACAATGAAACTTGTAGTGGCCAAAATTCCAAGATATCCCAGCATGCACCAGAAAGCAGAAGGTGACCCTTCATTGCAGTTAATGACAATCACTCCTGGACGTGTATAAACATCAAGTTCAGTAAAAGGAGGGGATATGCTCAACCACAACACACAAACACTTAACTGAATAATGACACAAAGCACAGGGGCACAACACGAAACTCTTACACCAGTCCAGTTTTTTAATCTACTACCTGGTTTGGTGGCATTAAATGCCAGGACAACAATAATGGTTTTAGCCAGAACACAGGAGATACAGAGAGTAAAAACCATCCCAAATGCCACCTGACGTAGGAGACACTTTTCAGGTTGAGGGTAACCAATGAAACCCAAAGAGCAAAGGAAACAGAGGAACAGGGAAACCAGGAGAAGACAGCTAAGGGAATAGTTATTGGCTCGGACAATTGGTGTTTTTTTAAAATGAATAAAAACACTCAAAATTATAGCAGGTATTAGAGCAGATGATATTGATATGGATGCTAAGATGTAACCTAAAGGAATTTCAAATGAAAGGAACTCCGTAGACCTTGCTAAGCATTTGTCCTGTTGTAGATTAGGCCACATGTCCCATGAACATGGACGACATTCCGCCGCATCTGGAAAACAAAATCCACGTCCAATTATTTGCATAGAATCTTAGAGAGCATTGTTGAGGTTATTAAAATACCTGATTGGTTTGAAATTTCACCCTGTGGACAATGAGAACATTCATAGCAGCATGTGGGCTTTCCTGGTAAAGTCACTTTCCTAAATCCCGCGGGACAGCTTGGGCTGCACTTTGAATAAGGTACCTACCAGAAAATAGAATGTTTAGAACAACGTAGTATAGTAACCATAAGCAATTCTGTCCTGTAAAAGGATTGGCTAAAGGCTTCTAGTGGGTGACAAACTGTAACAACTGTAACAACTTCCTGTGGCATTTTAGGACTGAGCATGTGTAAAGAACAAAATGGTCAGTGACCACACTGTGCGATACTGGGATGTTGGGAAATAAAACTCAAACCACATGATAGAAAGGTAAATTTCCCAACAACCATATTAGAATGGTGAGACAGTTTACTGATTTTAAATAAAGGTAAGAGTGTTGTTCTCAGGCTTTAGTTTTTATAATTATGGTTTTATGTAGCACCAACATCTTCCGTAGCGCTTTACAATTACATGTATACATTCACATCAGGCCCTGCCCCAAAGAGCTTACAATCTTAGCATATTTATTTGACACATACATCCTATCAGTATGTCTTTATGATTGTGGGGGAACATACAAACTCCTTGTTGATGTGTCCAAGGGAGGATTCGAACTCAGGACTTCAGCGCTGCAAGGTATCAGTGCTAACCACTGAGCCACTGCCCACCAACCTAGTTGTCATTTAAACCCTAATTTTTAAAATAAAAACTGATTGTGCATAGATGTATTCATTTATATATAATGTTAAAGGGTATCTTCACCTTTCATACAGACTTTTTCTGAAGTTTAGGGGACCCTATCCCACCCCCAACCACTATATTTGTTTGCAAAAAAAATAATCACAGACGCAGCTGCCAGCAGTGCAGTGCTCCAATGGGCAAGCCAGAAACCTCTCAGAGGAAAGGTAAAAGGCAAAAACCTCCAGCTAGGCTCCTACTCTTCACTTTCTGGGACTTTGAACAGACAGGAGAACCATTTGGAGCAGAGAGGTACGGTAAGGATGTTTAAACACTGCACAGTGGGGCCAGTAGTTGGGGACATTTTAGTTTAGGGGGTGGACATATATATTATGAAGTTTTAAAAAGCCAACTTAAAGGACAATTATACTCACCTTCCCTCCACTCCTCTTCTGTGTTCATTAGCTTTTACCCCGGGTGAGGACCTGAACCGGCTGTTCCTCACCCCTGGGTTCGCGTAACTTACACCACCTCCTCCCTGTTGGCGATGAGGCCAATAGGAAGGCACGCTTGTTGCAGAGTGTGCCTTCCTATTGGCCTCGTCGCCGACGGGGAGGAGGGGGCGGGGCCTACAAGAGCAGTGTTGCTCTAAGACTCTGGTGTAAGTTACGCAAACCCAGGGGTGAGAAACAGCCGGTTCAGGTCCTCACCCTGGGTAAAAGCTAATGAACACAGAAGAGGAGCGGAGGGAAGGTGAGTGTAATTGTCCTTTAATAAATAACCTTACAGATTAACAAAAATAATTCTAATTTAATATCAGTTAGTAAACATTAAATACATGTACGTTTTATCTGCCTATTTTATATAACAAACAAATAACACAAACATATACAGGAGGGGTTACCAAGATCTGGGACCAAGGATTTAACATAACTGTTGTGACAATTTGATGAGTTAAAGTCACACAAAAATTGCCACAACCGCCTCAATTCCCTTTGTAAATGGGGAAGTGTGACTTTAAGATGGGGATATGAGTGTCACAGGTCTCGTTAAATGCCCCAATGAATGTTTAGGTATATAACAGACATCCCACCCTGCCGTTTACGTTTTTTTTTACGCTACGGTAGGGTGAGGGAGGGGACGTGATGTAAGTGAGGTCATGCAGGGGGAGGAGTTAGCCATTTAGGGGTTGGAGGGGGTGGGCAGCCAAAGGGGAGCGTGACGGGGATGAGATTAGAGTCTCCTCTACCTTGTGGGAGACCACCCCATAATGAGGGAGACTCCCGTGAGATGCGGGAGGGGTGGGATACCTCTATACAGTATATTTCCTCCTATTAGCACTGTATAAATCCTGATGTTACAGTACATATATTTAAATTTGTATTTGTCACAATACCACCGTCCTTTCACTCTGTGGCCATATCATTCCAGCACTATCCACTTTAAAAATGTTTCCATCGATGGCACTTAAATCGTATCTCCCAACCGTTATTTGCTCTATTGGCCCCTTTACAGTTGGGCGCCAGTTCACAATGTCATAAATGACTGGAGGGTTTCCTTTGTCATCAAAAAATACTTGGCTCCCATCTTGTGTTTTGAAGTTTACTTTTTTGATGTAGTGAAGAAGCTATAATATATAATAAACTAGTAATTAAGCCCATTACTTTAACAAACGCTACAAGCCCAGAGGCCCCCTCAGTGTCCCAAGGCCATAGTCCACCCTCAGTGTTCCAAGGTCAGAGTCCCCCCTCACTGTCCCAAGGCCAGAGTTCCCCCTTAGTGTCCCAAGGCCAGAGTCCCCCCTCAGTGTCCTATGGTAAGAGTCCCCCTCAGTGTCCCAAGGCCAGAGTCCCCCTCAGTGTCCCAAGGCCAGAGTTCCCCCTCAGTGTCCCAAGGCCAGAGTTCCCCCTTAGTGTCCCAAGGCCAAAGCCCCACTCAGTGTCCTATGGTAAGAGTCCCCCCTCAGACGCCAGAGTCTCATGCCCAGAGTCTCCTCTCAGTATTCAGTGTCCCAAGCCCAGAGCCCCCCCCTCACTGTCCCAAGATCAAAGTCCCCCTCACTGTCCCAAGCTCAGAGTCTCCCTTTCACTGTCCCAAGGACAGAATCACCCTCTCACTGCCCCAAGGACAGAATCCCCCTCTTTTTGTCCCAAGATCAAAGTCCCCCTCACTGTCTCAAGCTCAGAGTCTCCCTTTCACTGTCCCAAGGACAGAATCCCCCTCTCACTGCCCCAAGGACAGAATCCCCCTCTCACTGTCCCAAGATCAGAGTCCCTCCTCAATGTCCCATAGTCAGAGTCCCCCCCCCTCACGGTCCCAAATCAGAGTCCTCTCCATGTCCCATGGTCAGAGTCCCTCAACTGTCCCCAAATCAGAGTCCCCCCTCACTGTCCCAGGTCAGAGTCCCTCCTCACTGTCCCAAGGTCAGAGTCCCCCCTCACTGTCCCAAGGTCAGAGTCCCCCCCTCACTGTCCCAAGGTCAGAGTCCCCTCCTCACTGTCCAAGGTCAGAGTCCCCCTCACTGTCCCAGGTCAGTCCCCCCTCACTGTCCCAATGACAGAGTCCCCCCTCACTCTCCCAAGGTCATGTCCCCCTCACTGTCCCAAGGTCAGAGTCCCCCTCACTGTCCCAAGGTCTTCCCCCCCCTCACTTTCCCAAGGTCAGAGTCCCCCCTCACTGTCCCAAGGTCAGAGTCCCCCTCCACTGTCCCAAGGTCAGAGTCCCCCCTCACTGTCCCAAGATCAAAGTCCCCCTCACTGTCCCAAGCTCAGAGTCTCCCTTTCACTGTCCCAAGGACAAATCACCCTCTCACTGCCAAGGACAGAATCCCCCTCTTTTGTCCCAAGATCAAAGTCCCCCTCACTGTCTCAAGCTCAAGTCTCCCTTTCACTGTCCCAAGGACAGAATCCCCCTCTCACTGCCCCAAGGACAGAATCCCCCTCTCACTGTCCCAAGATCAGAGTCCCTCCTCAATGTCCCATAGTCAGAGTCCCCCCTCACTGTCCCAAGATCAGAGTCCCTCCTAATGTCCCATGGTCAGAGTCCCCCCTCACTGTCCAAGGTCAGAGTCCCCCTGTCACTGTCCCAAGGTCAGAGTCCCCCTGTCACTGTCCCAAGTCAGATTCCCCCCTCATGTCCCATGGTCGAGTCCCTCTCAATCTCCCATGGTTCAGAGTCCCCCCTCACTGTCCCAAGGTCAGAGTCCCCCTGTCACTGTCCCAAGGTCAGAGTCCCCCCTCAATGTCCCAAGACCATCCCCCTCCAATTTCCCCATGGTCAAGATCCCCCTTACTGTCCCAAGATCAGAGTCCCCCCTCACTGTCCCAAGGTCAGAGTCCCCCCTCACTGTCCCAAGGTCAGAGTCCCCCTCACTGTCCCAAGGTCAGTCCCCCCTCACTGTCCCCAGGTCAGAGTCCCCCCTCACTATCCCAAGGTCAGAGCCCCCTCCATGTCCCAAGTCGAGTCCCCCCTCACTGTCCCAAGGTCAGAGTCCCCCCTCACTGTCCCAAGCTCAGAGTCTCCCTTTCACTGTCCCAAGGACAGAATCCCCCTCTCACTGCCCCAAGGACAGAATCCCCCTTTCTTTGTCCCAAGATCAAAGTCCCCCTCACTGTCCCAAGCTCAGTGTCTCCCTTTCACTGTCCCAAGGACAGAATCCCCCTCTCACTGCCCAAGGACAGAATCCCCCTCTCACTGTCCCAAGATCAGAGTCCCTCCTCATGTCCCATAGTCAGAGTCCCCCCTTACTGTCCCAAGATCAAGTCCCTCCTCAATGTCCCATGGTCAGAGTCCCCCCTCACTGTCCCAGGGTCAGAGTCCCCCTGTCACTGTCCCAAGGTCAGAGTCCCCCTGTCACTGTCCCAAGGTCAGAGTCCCCCCTCAATGTCCCATGGTCAGAGTCCCTCTCAATGTCCCATGGTCAGAGTCCCCCCTCACTGTCCCAAGGTCAGAGTCCCCCTGTCACTGTCCCAAGGTCAGAGTCCCCCCTCAATGTCCCAAGACCATCCCCCTCCAATTTCCCATGGTCAGAGTCCCCCTTACTGTCCCAAGGTCAGAGTCCCCCCTCACTGTCCCAAGGTCAGAGTCCCCCTCACTGTCCCAGGTCAGTCCCCCCTCACTGTCCCAAGTGTCAGTCCCCCCTCACTGTCCCAAGGTCAGAGTCCCCCTCACTGTCCCAAGGTCAGAGTCCCCCTCACTATCCCAAAGTCCAGAGTCCCCCCTCACTGTCCCAAAGTCAGAGTCCCCCCTCACTGTCCCAAGGTCAGAGTCCCTCCTCACTGTCCCAAGGTCAGAGTCCCCCCTCACTGTCCCAAGCCCAGAGTTACCTTCAGTGTCCCAAGCCCAGAGTCACCCCTCAGTGTTCCAAGCCTAGAATCTACCTTAAATGCTGCATCTGAATGGAGCATGTGAACAAGTAAAATAAATAAATATAATAGTGAAAGAGTTTGCTTACTTGCCAAGGGCTAATTGAAGAAACATTGAGACAACCACCACTGTGGAAAGGTACAGTTGTAGGTGTACAATCAAGTACATTTTGAAGTCCCAATGCAATTGCATAAACAGCACTGTATATAATTAGAGACAATCTATGATAATCTTCAATTATCAGGTTCCCAAGTGTTTCATTTCCTGTGCATGTTTTTATTGTACCGTAATCCATCCTTCCTAGTATATTGCCTGGAGTGGCCCACTTACAGGAGAAAGATTGCTCCCAGAATTCATTTATAAATGAGTCATAGGTATCTTTAAATGGGTGAAGGCTATAGAGATATTTAGTAAACTTTGGCATTTGGCCACCATGGATAGCAAAGCCTAGGGCACCATTTAAAACCTTTTGATACCGTTCCTCAGAAAGTAAAGATGAGGTTGCCCAAGATTCACTTGCTATCCAGATTATACCAGTCACATTTTGTCTCAACAGCTCTTCTGCTATGAAAACAAAGTCAGAATCAGAAGTTATCACAACTACGACCGTCGCAGTTGATTCTTTAATAACTTGGACAAGACGAGGAGCATTTCTGTTGGCTTGACCTATCAAAATATTTTCGGCAAATGCCACGCAAGCCCCAAACTTTGTTATCTCTTGTCTGACCATTTGAAGCCCAAATTGACCATAATCGTTGTCATTAGCCAGAAGACCAACCCAAGACCAAGCAAAATGAAAGATCAACTGAGCCAGACCTTTCATCTGAAATTCATCACTCGGTATGGTACGGAAAAAAGAAGGAAACAGGACTCGGTCACTGAGAATAGGGTTGGTTGCAAAATAACTGATCTGTGGAAAACATGGTTAATGATAACTAAAGCAACACCACAATTTTTCATTGATGTTGTGTTGGTGTTATTTTATTATTTATGTATTTTTTTACCTGGGGGTATCTGTACAATCCCAATATATGTGCCATTATCATAGATGCTGTGGACCCTGAATCGCCAATGATACCAAGAAGATTTGCCTCGTTGAAACAACGGTATTTCGGTATGATTGTATTGCTTCCTGTTAACATTGATAGAGTACCTTGAGTTGCTCTTCGTAGAGTGAAACATGTATCAAAAACCTGAAAGCCCAGTGTAATGTTGGGAAGGATATTAACATCTGAGTTGATTTCTTCTATTGCATATATAAGTGCATGCATGCTCAGATAGTACTCTGTAGCAAACCTAGTATAAAAAGCATATGGGGGGATTTAAGATAGTAGTAAATTGTGTATGTACATCTATTATCTATTTGGAAACACATCCAGTGAGATGTACATAGGGGGAAATTTAAATTCAGGAAAGGATTACCCCAGCTATCAAAATACAATAAACAAAGCCAGAGAACAATATATTAGTTTAGGAATTAAAGGGCACATCCACCCCCCAAACTAAAATGTAACCAACTGCTGGCCCCACTGTGTAGTTAAAAAAAATCATTACCTTACATCTCTGCTCCTTATGGTTCTCCTGCAATGGCTGCCCAAAGTCAAGGAAATTGAAGAGTAGGAGGTGTCTTCCTGTGTGAAAGGTTTCTGCCTCCTCCTTGTCCTCTAAGAGGACAGTGGCATGTGCAGGGTAGCCCTTTCCCCCCTCCCTCCCTCCTATCCTCTGGATCTCTCTATGGCTGCCCTTTCACCTTCCTTTAAAAACTTTTTATATCTTGTAGCCCACTCCCGACCTCAAAGTTACATTACATTGCTGCCTCTCTGCTGGTCAGTATATGAGCTTGTGTAGTATATATCTACTTAAATATGTAAGTGGTCAGGATGTATTACCCTTCTCTATTGACATTTTCCCTCCAAGTCTGGTTATGGACTGTTTGAGATGTTTACTTCTTGATATAACAAATCAATATAATCAAACATAGAGGTAAAAGCAAATAAGTCACTTTACTCCCCGTATGTAAATGGTGGTAAAGGTGCAACCAACCCGGACCCATCGATCCACGTGATAAACTAAGTGACTTCTTCCCCCCCCAAAAAAGGGACACTGGCGCACACCGGATAGAGCTTACACACACAGCATGTTGGTAATTCAATGGGTGAAGGAACTTTATTAGCGATTACAACATGATGATACCAGGATTCCCTGACACTTTTCTGGATGGATGCCCTTAGTCATAGGGATAGCCTGACATTGAATAGTCACTTAGTAGCGGCTGTCTCGGTTACTAATGTCTTAGTTAGCAGTTAGCCCCATATATTACAGCTGCAGCCAGCAGTGAATTAGGCCAGTTATTGTCTGATAGCAGTTAAAGGAATTGTACACTGAAAAAATGACTTTTCCTCATTTCAATCTATAAATGAATCCATGTAATCAGCACTTACTGTGATGTGTTGCTACATGACTTCAATCCTGTACTTCTTTGGCTCAAGCTCTGTCCCTCAGTCCTCCAGCCCCCTGCCAGACTATCTGACTCTTTGTGAGGGCAAGCATGCTCAGTAATCTCTGTGAGGCAGCATTGGAAGAGGGGATTTCCCACCATGCAGATGCAGTTTACGTACCAACTGTCACCATTCCAGCTACAGCAAAACTATACATAACAAGATTTTATGATATTAAAGGGTCACTATACTCACTGAAACAACTTTATATTATCTGAAACTACAATTTGAGAGAAGTAGAATGGTGGTACTCACATATTTATCTGTGCTTGATTTGTCATTAAATTATTAATGTATAGTGAGTGCTCCTAATTCCCCCACCCTCCCTTATTCACTGCCTACTTGTAGTGTCTGCGACACTTATAAGTTCTGCACAGCCTCACCATGGACACTGCTCTGAATACACATCTCCCCCTCCCTCCTTTTCTCTGCTGATTCTCTTACTGTAAACATCTCCCCCTCCCTCCTTTTCTTTGCTGATTCTCTTACTGTAAACATCTCCCCCTCCACCCTTTTTTCTTTTCTCTGCTGATTCTCTTAAATGTTGCAGAAAGTGTGCTGGGAGGCAGGCAAAGGGGTCTGGCATGGGTCACATATTATAATTTCTGCTTCTGGAGTGACAGGTCTTTCCCTGTAAATGCTGTGATTTCAAATGATGATTTCTCAGATTTAAAAATTAGATTTTTAGAGTAATACTCTTTAAGGCACTTGATTAACAGCTAAAATTTAAGATATTTTAGACTGGATATTTAAAGAAATAGGGGACAGATCAACAAAAAAATGCTACAGTGGGCAAAATTATCATTTCTAGTAATGGTCAATTAAAAAAAAACTAATTTCCCAGTGTCCATATCCTTTAAAGGTGTGATCAGCATGTCCTCCCTCCAAAACCTTGATCTTGCAATGTTCAAATCTGGGAGGCTTGTAAGTTTACTAACCAGCCCTTGTTACCTTCGCTGTCTCCTGCAGCTGCTCTGTGCCTTTTCCATGCATGGCAGTGGCAGAATGGAGCAGACCAGTGATATCAGTGATCGGCTGAGACATTACGCTCGTATACTTACAAGCGTCACACATACATTTAAACCTTGTATTAGTGCTAGGCCACACTGCTGCGATTTTTCTGCGTTTGCGTTTTTTTCCAAATCATTGGAATCGCGGCAATGCACCTAAAACGCGCGTTTTCAGGTGCGATGCCATTGCGATTTGCGTTCCGCATTTTAAATCGCAATCGCATGCGTTTTCCAATACTTAATGAAAAAAACCCATGTGCGAATGCAACGAAATTGCACATAAAATCGCATGCGATTCCGTGTGCGATTGCGTTTCCGTTGCAGTGAGGCCGTGCCCTTATAGTCTGTCTGGCCAAGCTATAAAGAACACAAAAAAAGACGTGAATAAATATTCAGAAATAGATTCATTAATAAACAAACCAATCAAATATTATACTCAGTGGTGTATCCTTGTAGTAATCCATGTGCTGTTTTTTATATCCCTTTATATTGTAGATTTTATTCTCCTTTATTATTATTGCAGGTTTATTTAGCGCCAACATCTTCTGTAGCGCTTTACAATTACATGTATACATTCACATCAGGCCCTGCCCCGAAGAGCTTACAATCTAATCACTTTATGTACTCATACAACCTATCAGTATGTCTTTATGGTTGTGGGGGAAACCGGAGTGCCCGGAGGAAACCCACGCAAGCACGGGTAGAACATACAAACTCCTTGCAGATGTCTCCAAGGGTGGAATCGAACTCAGGACTGCAAAGCATCAGTGCCAATGGCATGGACATTAAAAAAGACTCTTCTTACCCAACATTGTTGTCATACCCAGAATCCCTAACATGTACGAACCACCTATTACCTGTTCCAAACACTCAACCTTCTTAATCTGAGCACAAACATCACATTTTAATGGACAACTACAAGGCCCCAAACACTATAAAGCAGAATAGTGAGTTGTGTGTCATTACATTTTGTTAAATACAATAACATGAATTCCCCCCACAAGTGGTATAAATATTGACAGGATAACAAAGGGATACCACACGCACCAATACTGTATGTAACATATGGAGAGGTTGGTATTGCTTGGCTTACCTTTTACATTGGAGGTCTGGGGGTTTGGAAGAGAAATCAAGGTTATTATAGACTTTGTCTAAATGAATCATAAAGGTTCCCCCTATGATAACATCCCCATGACGGCTGTAGTAGCCATTGATGTTATCATTAGAAAGCTTGCAGGTTGTTTTATTGTCTGAAATGGCACAAACCCCTATAAATACTGAGCACAGAATTGTGGCTTTTGTCAAGATGTGATAAGTGATTTTATAGAACGCTGGCCTGTTAGACAGAATCATCTCTGACGTCTTCATCATAAACAGACACCTAATGTTTCATCCTAGTTGTATTTATATTGCAGAGATAAGGTGACCTATGGGACAGCCAGCAGTTATATTTAATTATTGAGAGACCTCTGGGATGAAAAATAACATCTTTCTATGTGATCTTACAGGAAGGTTGTATTTAGATAAATAGTTCAATGAATATTTGCCCTTTATCCGAACTTATATCTAAACACGTGGAGGAAAGAATTCAATGGTTAAATTCTTCTCTGTAGTAGTAGCCTACTGTATGGTCAATAATAAATAAAGAATTTACAGGGTGTTTCTAGTGATGAACAATAAGTTATTAAATCCCAACAGATATAAGCACAAAAGGAGAGCAAACATGAACCCTTTGCTCTTCTTATCTGCCCTGCAGCTGATAGCCGCTCCACTTCCTAGTTGCGGCTGTCAGTAAAGGGCACGACCTGACAAGCACAGAAAGGGAGTTGGCTAAACGTTGACCGACACGTGTTTTTATCCCATTAGCGGGACTTCATCAGTCAGCATTTAGCCGACTCTTTCTGTGCTTTCGGAAGCCCTGGAGTAGCAGACAGAGAGGATGTGCCCAATAAGTCCTGGCGAGTATAACTTCCATTACTTACCCTGGTTATTGCTGTTTGTATGGGGATGCAAGTGTGTCGTTGACATATAGGCGATTTGCTGGAAACTCTGGATCCTATTGGCCTTGACGCTCATATTGGAGGAGTCGTCTGTCTTTTTGGTTGCTCCCTTACTGGGACGGTATGCAGGTGTAGTCCGCTACAGAGGGTAACTGACTGGTGTTACATCTTTTCCTTATGGGGGACGCCCCGTCAGGAATACAGCTAAGAGAGTTGTGCCGCCTTAGGGGCAGATTTTAATGTTTTTATATTCATGGTCTTTAGGATATATGATATTTTTTTCTATTGGATATGTGTATTGATGCACGGCAATAAAGTTTAGCACTTTTATTCAAATTGTGGTGTGTACATGGCATAGTGCTTTTTGGTAGGGTACTTTTTCTAGGGGGCCTATCCCCTTGCGTTTATGGTCAGTAACACAAGCAGAAGAGTTTAGTATGAAGTAAAGCGGAGAAAGAAGGCTACTTGGTACAAGGTTACAGAAGTCCATGTGTGATAGGATGAGAGTAATATATAAGTATCACAGTGCTCAGAACTGCTATTTTGTTTATTTACAGGTTTGCTTTAAGGTTAGGTGGGTACAAGATCTTACGGACAGAATCTTTAAAAGGGAAATTCTTAAGGGGGATTTTTGGGCCGTTTCGAGTGATCTCAAGGTGGCCAATAAAAGTTTGTCAGCCTCGGGAATTCTCAAAACTGCACTTTAATAATAAAGGGGCAATAACGTTGGATCTGATGGAATCGTCCCTTTATCGTTAAAGTGTGTGTTCCGCTTTAGACAGAGTAGGCTAGCACTGTAGTCAAAGTTCCCTCTAATTAAATATTGCCTGGGTGCACAGATACATGTTATTTCTGTATAATGACATTTTATGCAATACATTCCTCTGTGCTTATATCCAGTAGATGTGAAAGGCTGTTTAGGTAGGTGATTGGCTAAAAAAAAACAAGCAAGTTTTGGCTAGAAATGTTCTATACTTGCATTCTCCGGTTAAAGAAATATATGTTTTAGCAGAAATAAAATGTTATACCCCATTGGATAATAACACTATGGGGTATTCTCATTATTTTTTGTTTCTTTGTATGATAATGATTGTTACGCTAACCTCTTCTTTGGTGAATTATTTGCTCTTTGGAGTTTATATGGGGCCTGAACAATAAAATGAAACATTTTGGTACAAAGATGCAAATAATAACTGCCCAGGTAGAAGACAGGATGGCAAAGACCTCCATTGCATTGGCATACATTCCCTGTGCACTGAGATAGGCTGGGATGAAGGACACCCAGACACTGAGGAAAGCCAACATACTGAATGTGATAAATTTGGCTTCATTGAAACTGTCAGGAAGCCACCTGGCTAAGAAGGCAACAATGAAACTAATAGTGGCCAAGAAGCCAAGATATCCCAGCATGCACCAGAATGCAATGACTGACCCTTCATTGCAATTGAGAGTTATAATTCCTGGAACTGTACTAGCATCAACCTCAGGGAAAGGAGGAGAGAAACACAGCCAAATGACACAAATGAATAACTGGATTAAAATACAAAGCATAATGACACAGTAAGGCACTTTAACCCCTGACCATTTTCTTAACCTGCTGCCTGGTTTGGTGGCATTAAAGGCAATGACAACTGTGATGGTTTTGGCCAAAACACAGGAGATACAGAGAGCAAAAGCAATTCCAAATGCCGCCTGACGCAGAAGACAATATTCAGGTTGTGGGTAACCAATAAATCCCAATGAACACAGAAAACAAAGAAACAAGGATATCAAGAGTAGGCAGCTAATTGAAAAGTTGTTGGCTTTGACCATAGGTGTTTTCTTATATGTAATAAACATTCCCAATATTGCCAGTGGAATAAAAGAAGAAAAGATGGTTGTAGCTGCTAAACTGTAACCCAGAGGGTCTTCATACGAAAGGAATTTTATTATTCTCGGTAAGCATTGGCTCTGTCGCGGATTAGGCCATGTATCCCAGGAACAAGCACGGCATTCCGAAGCATCTGGAGAAAAACATGCAAATGCCTTTGTAAGAGAATCACTCAGCTATGTCACTAAGTGACTCATTCCTTATATTTCGTATATCCCACTCCAGTGTCCATGCCTGAACAATGACTCAGCTTTTTTTTGCAGTGTTTAACTTCACTAACAGAACCTGCTGGAGCTGCTTCCTGTCACTTCATAACCAATGTCTCTCTCCTCCACCACAAAGATTTCTTTAACCGCATAGATAGCTGGGATGTTTCTTTCTACTAAGTTACAGAAGGTAGCTTGGGGGGTTTAAATTAAGGTGGGAATAAGGATAGAATTTAAAATGCAAATGGGGTGAAGGAATCAGATACTTATGTATTCTAAGAAATATATGGGACCCTTTACATTATTATATAAGGATATTACTCCACCTCGGAGTTCCCTGCCCTGTATAAAAGCACTTGTGCTTCTATATGGTCAGGAAAATCCTCAGTGGCGTAATATCCTTATATTACACTGTAAGGGGCGCATTATCCCTTATATAATGTCGTTCATGAAGCAGATGAAATGTTGTGTGTTACCTGTTTGGCTCGAAATTTGTCCTTGGGGACAACGGGAACACTCATAACAGCAACGGGGCTTTTCTGATACTATTACTTTCCTAAATCCTTGGGGACACGTTTGGCTGCACTTGGAAACAGGAACCTATGGAAAGGCAGTTTAAAGTGGTTTATTATTGGTAACATACGCCATTGTAATTTGATGTACATATGGCAAATAAAAACAATCTATAACAGAAGGTGTAGGCAAGTTCAACCCCTCTAGGTGGCAGCAAACATCACAGTGAAGATCTGGCTTGCTATCTTGGGGTTTAAGGTGTGTGTGTGTGTGGAAGTAAACATTTTTGTCTGGGGGATGGTCATATCTTTAAATTTAAGGTAAAACTATTTCAGAAAATTTTCAAGCTCAAATTAAGTAAATTTGGGTTCAGTATTCATGAGCTGTTAAGCTTGCCATAAATGTCCATTGCCAGTCCAGTCTAACTCCTCATCTCTCACTGTCAGGTACTAGACCAATGAAAAGAAATGTGGTGCATATCTGTATGAACATTACATGATTTATTTTCCCCATCATTTTCCGACCTAAACCTGGTCATATCCCACTTTTTTCAACTCTGTGGATGACACCCACGTTTACCTTATTCAGTCGGCACGTTGCTTAGGGGTTATTATTGACTCCTCTATCTCCTTTTCTAATCACATTAACAATTTTGCTAAAACCTGTCACTTTTTTCTTCATAATATTGCGAAAATCTGTAGATTCCTCTCTCATCCACCTTCTGCTCTGCTTATCCATGCTCTCATCCTATCACGTCTGGACTATTGTAACATTCTGCTTTCTGGTCTTCCTGCTTCCCATCTTTCTCCCATTCAGTCGATACTTAACTCTGCCACATGCATTATCTCGCTCTCTAACAATCAGGAAATTAAATCTCTTCTGTGCTGCACATATACCTGGCTTCCCATTAAACAGCGCATTATCTACAAAATCCTTCTCTTAACATTTAAATCCCTTCGCCCTACTGCTCCTTCTTATATTTCTCCTCTAGTGTCCACATATGTCCCTGCCGTACCCTCTGCTCATCACAGAACCATCTCTTATATAGACCACCCACTCACACTGCCTCCTCTCACCTTAAACCTCTTCCCCTCTCTCTACGTTTCTCTAAGAAACCTCAATAAACAAGTTTAAATCTAACCTCTCACCCTATCTCTCTGAGAACAGCACAGCATAGGACTGTTGACACTGCGCCAGTTATTACTATGTGACTTCTACCCTTTCCTATGTATCTGTATGTTACCCACCTAATTAGATTGTAAGCTCTACAGGGCAGGGACCTCTTTCCTCGTGTTACATGTTTCAAGCACTTGTATATTTCATGATGCTCATACTTATTTATATATTACTTTATTGTCCAAGCAAGGTGTAATAGAGAGGAGCACACTACTTCTGTGATGAATTCATTTAATATGTGCAAAAAAACATACAACGTTTCGACACTCTAGGTCTCTTCCTCAGGTATGAGTCTCGAAACGTTGTATGTTTTTTTGCACATATTAAATGAATTCATCACAGAAGTAGTGTGCTCCTCTCTATTACACCTTGCTTGGTATTTGTAGCCCTGGAAGTAGGGGGCTGGAAGGAGTTGCACCTACCGACTTGTCTGGCTAATAAGCCAACAGCAGTGTTCCACAGTACACCTGGAATTCTTGGATTAGATATTACTTTATTGTCCCCCTTGTCTGTTTTTTTTTTGTTTTTTTTTTTTGTATTCTAATATTGTGGACATCCTTTAAGGTTGGAAGAAAATAAGCTTCATCTTCAGGTTAGGAAAGGTTTCTTTACAGTGAGGATGGTGAAACTGTGGAACTGTCTTCCAGCAGATGTGGTAATGGCAAGTTCATTAAATAGCTTTAAAAGTGGCCTGGATAAGTTTCTAAAACTAAAAAATATTGAGAATTACTGGTATTAATACATATACTGTAGTTCTGGTTGGTACAGGGATACTATATAATATGGAATTACTGGTATAATACATATACTGTAGTTCGGTTGGTACAGGAAATCTATATAATATGAGAATAACTGGTATTAATACATATACTGTAGTTCTGGTTGGTATAGGGACACTATATAATATTAAGAATTACTGGTTTTAATACATATACTGTAGTTTCTGGTTGGTAAGGGACACTATATAATATTGAGAATTACTGGTATTAATACATATACTGTAGTTCTGGTTGGTATAGGGACACTATATAATATTGAGAATTACTGGTATTAAAGGGCATGTCCACCCCCAAAACTATAATCCCCCAACTACTGGCCCCATTATGTAGTGTAGTGTAATCCTTACCTCACATCCAGCTCCATATGGTTCTCCTGTAGTCCCCCCCCAAAGTCCCAAAAACTGCCCACAGGAGGATAGCAGAGTCCATATAGGACTCTGCTCCTACCTGGCCTCGGGGAGAAGTTTGGCATGTGTACTGCAGCCCCTCTCCCCTCCCTCTCCCTCCCTCTCCGATTCCCTCCCCCTAGCTTTAAACCCTTAATGATTAAGATTCCCCCTGGTCTCCCAGCCCCAACCGCTATATTTATATGTTTAGAAAGCTCCCAAACTTTACTTACCTCTCCTCTTCCTCGCCGAAGTGAGCTGCCGGCAGCCGCGTCCGTGATTGGCTGCCGCTCAGCCAATCACAGACGCGGCTGCCGGTCCCGCCCCTCTGCTTGCATTTTCTCGCAAGCAGAGGGCCGGCGCAGCGGAGGAAAGAGGGGAGGTAAGTAGAGTTTGGGGAGCTTTCTTAAAATATAAATATAGCGGTTGGGGCTGGGAGACCAGGGGGATTTTATTGAAATTTTTTTTTTAGGTGGACATACCCTAATATATATACGTAGTTCTGGTTGGTACGGGGATACTATAATATTGAGAATTACTGGTATTATACTATACTGTAGTTCTGGTTGGTACAGGGATACTATATAATATTGAGAATTGCTGGTATTAATACATATACTGTAGTTCTGGTTGGTACAGGGATACTATATAATATTGAGAATTACTGGTATTAATACATATACTGTAGTTCTGGTTGGTAACAGGATACTATGTAATATGAGAATTACTGATATTAATACATATACTGTAGTTATGGTTGGTACAGGGATACTATATAATATTGAGAATTACTGGTATTAATACTATACTGTGTTCTGGTTGGTACAGGGATACTATATAATATGAGAATTACTGGTATTAATACATATACTGTAGTTCTGGTTGGTAAGGGATACTATATAATATTGAGAATTACTGGTATTAATACATATACTGTAGTTCTGGTTGGTACAGGGATACTATTAATATTGAGAATTACTGGTATTTATACATATACTGTAGTTCTGGTTGGTACAGGGATACTATGTAATATTGAGAATTACTGGTATTATACATATACTGTAGTTTCGGTTGGTACAGGGATACTATATAATATTGAGAATAACTGGTATTAATACATAACTGTATGTAGTTCTGGTTGGTACAGGGATACTATATAATATTGAGAATTACTGGTATTAATACATATACTGTAGTTCTGGTTGGTACAGGGATACTATGTAATAATGAGAATTACTCGTATTAATACATATACTGTTATTTCTGGTTAATCTGTCAAAAAGACTGGTTAATTTCAGGGATACTTTGCGATTGCCTTTTGGAGTCATGAAAGATTCTCTTCCCTGCAGCAGATTTGCCATTAATCCTATAACCAGAAATGTCCTCCCGCCCTACGTGAGCTGCCGGCAGCCGCCTCCGTATTGGCTGCCCTCAGCCAATCACAGACGCGGCTGCCGTCCCGCCCCTCTGCTTGCATTTTCTCGCAAGCAGAGGGCCGGCGCAGCGGAGGAAAGAGGGGAGGTAAGTAGAGTTTGGGGAGCTTTCTTAAAATATAATATACGGTTGGGGCTGGGAGACCAGGGGGAATCTATATGAAATTTTTTTTTTTAGGGTGGACATACCCTTTATAATAACTGTAGTTCTGGTTGTACGGGGATACTATATATATGAGAATTACTGGTATTAATACATATACTGTAGTTCTGGTTGGTACAGGATACATATTATTGAGAATTGCTGGTATTAAACATATACTGTAGTTCTGGTTGGTACAGGGATACTATATATATTGAGAATTACTGGTATATACATATCTGTAGTTCTGTTGTACAGGATCTATGTAATTTGAGAATTACTGATATTAATACATAACTGTAGTTTATGGTTGGTACAGGGATACTATATAATATTGAGAATTACTGGTATTAATACATATACTGTAGTTCTGGTTGTTACAGGGATACTATATAATATTGAGAATTACTGGTATTAATACATATACTGTATTTCTGGTTGGTAAGGGATACTATATAATATTGAGAATTACTGGTATTAATACATATACTGTAGTTTCTGGTTGGTACAGGGATACTATGTAATTTGAGAATTACTGGTATTAATACATATACTGTAGTTCTGGTTGGTACAGGTATCTATGTAATATTGAGAATTACTGGTATTTACATATACTGTATTCTTGGTACAGGGATACTATATAATATTGAGAATAACTGGTATTAATACATATACTGTATTCTGGTTGGTACAGGGATACTATAAATTGAGAATTACTGGTATAATACTATACTGTAGTTCTGGTTGGTACAGGGATACTATGTAATTTGAGAATTACTGGTATAATACTATAATCTGGTTGATCCGGGATACTTTCCAATTGCCGTTTGGAGTCAGGAAGGAATCCCCCCCCCCCCTTTTTTTTTTTTTGCCTTCCTCTGGATCAACTGTTAGGTAGGGTTAAAAAAAAAATAAAACTAAAAAAAAAAGACAGCGAATAGGTTGAACTTGATGGACTTGATGTCTTTATTCAACCTCAATTACTATGTTACTATGTTACTATGTTGTACAGAGCTGCGCCCCCAAGTGGCGCTATATCAATAAACATACATACACATCATTCTCTTTTGTAAGAGATAAATGTAAAATGAATAGGAGGGTGGGGTGTTTAATTTTTGTTTCCTCTACACCTGAGTGTTGTTGTCCGTCCATATAATCCGGGTGTCATTTACTTTCAGAATTTTCCCATCAGGTGCATTCAAGTCGTAACTGCCAATGGTAACCTGTTCTAGTTGGCCCTTGGCATTTGGCTGCCAGTTCACAATGTCATAAATGGCTGGAGGGTTCCCTTTATCATTAAAGAAAATGTGACTTCCATCCTTGGCCTTGAAATGGACATTTCGTACATAGTGGAGAAGCTGGAAAAAAAAAGAAAAATAAAGTCAATGAAAATGTTTTTATGAAAAGCACAAATTACAATTCCGTACCAGACGGAGAAACCAAATGAGGTGGTGCTTTCTTTATGGGATTTTCCTCCGGGTACGGATGGGTTAGGTTGTGTTGGTGCAATAAAGTGCTAAAGATATTCAACTATTTGAGGCTGTAAATGAATGGAAAGAGAATTAAACTGTTTAATGAGTTTTCCCTTGTTCAGTCAATAAGAACATGTCCTCTGCAAGGTTGTCTTCCCATTGGACAGTCCGGTAAGAGTCCTGGACTCAAAGATGGGGATGGGGATAGAACGGCACTGCAAGTCAGACTTGAAGGTACCCAGGGGTACTAGTGGATTAGGTCCTTGTCCTGGGTACTATACAATATTGCATAGAGTTTACAGCATGATGCAGTGGCATAACTAGGAATCACTGGGCACCCCTAGAAAATTATGATGGGCCCCTATCCGTGATTCATCCACAGTGGTTTTATGGAAGGAGGCTTTATCTGTCATAGGAAAAATAAGAAGATGGGGCCCCCTTGGCTCCTGGGCCCCCTGCAGTTGCTCCCCCTGCTCCACTGTAGTTATGTCCCTCAAACGATTGTTTAGATATTGATATTCAGTATGTTATCGGAACCTATGAAAGTATAATCACTTACTTGCCAAGGGTAAAAATAGGAAATATTGGCACAGGTGCCACGGTAGAAAGATAAATTGTCGGATATGCAATGAAGAAGGCTTTGTAGTGCCCAGGTAAATGCAAAAACCGCAGTATATATGTTGAGAGATGATCGTTGATCTTCAGTAAGGACGCTCTCCAACTTTTCTTGCCCAGAACATATTTTGAATGTTTTGTTATCCACTAATGTGGTTACGTTTTCCTATCTTGGCCACTTACAGGTAAAAATCTTTTCCCAATATTCCATAATGTATGCATTAAAAGGATATTTAGATGGGTGGAGGCTATGTAAGTACTTAATAAATTTCACAATATTTCCACTATGGATGGCAAAACCAATGGTCCCTACTAATAGCTCTTGAAATCTATTAGCTGAGAGTAGAACTGATGTTGCCCAGGATTCACTGGCCACCCAGGTCTTTCCAAAAACTTTCTGTTTCAATATCTCTTCCACCACAATTAGAAAGTCTGAATCTGGACTTATAACAATCACAACATTGGCACTGGACTCCTTAATGACCTTGACAATGTGAGGGGCATTCCTATTGGCTTTACTAGTCACTATAATCTCAGTAAAGGCCACACAGGCTCCGCCGTTCATTATCTCCTGCTTTGCAATTTGGATTCCAAATTCGCCATAGTCACTATCAACCGCCAGGAGACCAACCCAAGTCCAACCAAAATGAGAAGTGAGCTGGGCCAGACCTCTCATCTGAAATTCATCGCTAGGTATTGTACGAAAGAAGGATGGAAACAGATCTCTTTCACTGAGAATGGGACTTGTGGAATAATAACTGATCTATTAAAATGATGAAGAGTATAAAATAGTATAAAGACCCCATACAATTCAATATTTACTGTGTGATACTATCTTCAAGCAGATGGTAAGGCTGAAAATGAACTGTATTGTCCGCATTTAGCAGAACCAAACCGGGTTTCATTTACAGTTAAATTCATCTCATAGAAGAAGCATCTGACAAGTAACCAGACTTATTCTTTAGACCCCCAGTCAATGGATTTATTTATGTATCCAGCCCCACTTCTGTTTCAGGTACTGCCCCTCTTTGGAAATTAATATCGACATAGATATGTTATTGAACAGAAGTGAAGCTAGATGCATACCTGTATACCTGTATACCTTCTGTGACGATGTTGATGCTATTGTGATGTAACAGTGTCTTTACTTGTGTGCTTTATTTAAAATATTCCAGTGAACATTCAACAATCTAGATTATGTACCCGTAAATGTTTTATGCATGGAGACATTTTTCTTGCCTTAACCTAGACTTAAACTTGAGTTGCAAGACCTGGGCAATTGTATGTATAACATGGTATCAAACTCTTACTTGTGGGTATCTGTATAGTCCTAGGATTTGCGCCATAAGAATGGATCTTGTAGACCCTGAATCCCCAATAATACCAGCAAGAGGTGACTCTTTATGACAGGAGTAATTTGGGATTATTGCTTTTCCCCCTGATAACAATGAAAAAGTCCCTTGTGCTGCTCGTCTCAAAGTTATGCAGGTGTCAAAGATCTGGAAGCCCAGTGTAATATTAGGGAGAAGATCCTGGTCAGCGTTTATCTCCTCAACAGCAAATATGAAGGCGTGCATGCTTTGGTAATGCTGAATAGAAACTCTAGAATAGATCCAAATGATAAATGGTTGGAAGATAACAGGGTATAAGAATTGAGTGTTGAATATATTCAATATTAATACCTACGAACTCTCACAAATACACAGAAACAGTGCTCTGTCCTTCACGTGTGTATGTTTAAAGGGCAATATGTCAATTGTCTACCTTATTAAACCTGATGTAGACACAGCCTTGACTAAATGCCTTCTGGATGATCACACCAATACCTGGCCTGTTCCACAAGGAAAGGTTTAGCTTTATATAGTCTAACCTAGACATAAGACAAAAAGACATAGCCTTGACTATATGCCTTCTGGCCTGTTCCACCAGAAGAGGTTTAGATTGATATAGTCTAAGCTATCTTTATGTATGTATGTATGTATTTTATTTCTTATAAAGCGCTACATATTCCACAGCACTTTACAATTATTTACTCAATTCACATCAGGCCCTGCCCCGAAGAGCTTACAATCTAATCACTTTATGTACACATACAACCTATCAGTATGTCTTTATGATTGTGGGGGAAACCGGAGTGCTTGGAGGAAACCCACGCAAGCACGGGGAGAACATACAAACTCCTTGCAGATGTGTCCAAGGGAGTTTCATTGACATAAACTTTCATGTTTGTTTTATAGCATTGAAAATAAACTTTTATACCAACATATGGAACAAGGTATTATCTGTTGTGAGGTCTACATCAGGTGGAAACGTTATCTGCCATTATATCCTCTGCTCGATACTGTAGGTGTTAAAAGACAAGTATTTTTAAATAGTGTGGTTTTTACTACCTGGGTATCGCAATGGCAAAGATTGTTATTTTCAACGTATTTATAAAGCTGTTCATTTTCGCCGTGGTGATCGCCAATCATATAACAGTAAATACTGGAAATTATTCTATCAACCTCCCCAGACCCTTATTAGTATTGAGAAACACTCCACAATGTACTGTTACCATCCAAGGACACGCTGACAGGCTACATATATGGGCACGTTTTTCCACCTTAGACTTGGCGGTCTTAGATGGCCGAACCTAACGCAAGGAAATACTTATGGCTGTTTTATAAATATGCCCGAGTGGTTACTGCGTTGATTGCCATGGTAATGCAAATCTGTATAAATATACCCCTAAGACTTTAGTTCTCTAAACGTGTCTGTAAGGATATGTAAGATTGAAATAAATCCCGGGCACACCAATTTTAAAAATCGACTAATGTATTTAGTCATAATGCAGAAAAATGACGTTTCAATGTCAGAGCACAGCTTCTTCGGACAAAGACAAACCAAAATAGGTTCACACTAGGTGGCTGCTGACTTCAATGATTTCAACGGCACCGCTATGCGTTAATGCAGTAAACTGCTGCAAACATGAGCTGTATCGCAGCTCATAGGTGGGAATAGTACTGTGGTACTTGACACCAAAACGTTCCCTAGGGTGAATGAGATCTACTGTAGTGTTTCATATATATTTTAGGAGCAGGGAATAGAAGATGGCCCACTAGTGGCCAAAAAGTGTATAAGTGGGTCCTCTTTGCTGGCTAAATATTGGTATTTATTTGTAAAATGAGCTTTGAATGTACATGCAATCATTGCCTTAACCCTATGTGCATTTTAACTTGAAGTTACAAAGCTGACATTTCTACCATTGATATTATGTCACCAAATAATATTGAAATGCAAGTTGCAACTTTGAAATTAGAGACGGACACCTATTATTTGCAAGTTCAAAATTGTTTATACAAAATGCATAATGCAGGGCAGACGTCCACAGCTTGACAAAGGGGCCAGTCTCCTGAAATGCACACTGTGCGGTGGACACTATCAGGGAGATTCAATAAAAGTTCTTATCGTTTAAAATGGTGCTAATTTTGCCCCAACCAATCAGATGTTATTTAACATTTGAAAGCTAACATCTGATTGGTTGGGGCAAAATTAGCACCATTTTAAACGATAAGAATTTTTATTGAATCTCCCTGTATGTATGTTGTATAAATAATTTGGAAATTTGTAAATCATGGTTGTGTGTCTCTAATTACATTTTTTTCTATATTTAGGGGGGGTTGGATTATCCTCCATTTGAAGTTCAGCACACCACTTTTCATTACTTCAGACAGATGAACTAGTTACTGTCATTGGAAAAACAGACTAATTTTCCAAGAGGCACAGGGCAAAATTTCCTTCTTCAGGTAGAGTTAAAGTCAACCACGATTTAAGATCAGATTTGTGACCCATTTCCCTGTTTAATTTAGCACCAGCCACATAGCGGAAAATTGAAGTCTATATCAATAACATTGAAGAACATATCTGCATAAACATACTTTTGGCATCTTAGGTCCGAGGGTTTGCTGGTGAAATGAAGGTCACTGTAAATTGCATTCAGATAAACACGAAATATTCCCCCTAAAACAATATCTCCAGGGTGGGTTAATACGCTATTAATACTCTCACTGGGGAGGCGACAACTCGTTTTAGAGACACAAACCTTTGCAGATATTGCAAACAAAATCAATGTCATAGGTTGGAGAAAACTGGTAATTCTGTAGCACATGTTCCTGTTACAAAGATCCTTAAAAGGCTAGATGACCATTATAACATAACGCTGGCTTCCAAGAACTGGGCTTATATGTTTAGGCACTTTATGCCTTTGGGAAACTAGACATTAGACAGGGAACCCTCAGTTAATTGCTCAGGGAAAGGTTCGCAAGTGAAATCTTCAATACAATTACATTGTCTTAATTATTCCCGAGGTCCTTTAGAAAGTTTGAGAGATGCAAAAAATTGTATTTGGTTTTATTCGACACAAACTTAAATATTCAATGCAAGGAAACTAAAATGCTCCAAATAATTAATCGACCATCACCAATTACTTCTGCAGATTATCCTGGCGTGCCCAGATAGAGTTACTAAGGGAGCAATGTTCCCCCAAGTATGAAATCCTGTAGACAGATTTCCCCATTAATTCTCTGATGTTAAGTCCACTTTTCTGGTCATTCTACTAGGAGAGTCACCTCCTCGTAAGACCATGGCCACACTGTGCCGGCAACTTGTGTGAAAAATGCGTTCAGATCGGTGTGTATTTTACGCGCATTACCCTGTGCTTGTGCTGAGATCCACACTTTGTTGCACAATCGGAACACATGCAATTCGCAGAAAAATGGTGGTCGCATGATCTCCGAAAAGCCACCCGCATTGACATGCATTGCTCTGTGATCACAACCCCGATTGTTAGCGCGTGAGAAAATGAAGCAGTGGGGCGTAGCACTTAATAATAATTACTGGAGTTTGGTTCTAGCTTTCTAGGCTACAGGGCAGTCACTATTAGCATTGTCTCTGAAACATGGAATAGACTTTATTGAAGCATCACAAATCTTATCAGAAAACAGTCTTTATTGTAACACGCTAACAGTTAAAAAGTTTATTTATTAAAGGATAACTAAACCAAAATGTTTTTAAGTCAAAATCTGAAAGGATACCCCCAAAAACACCAATACACTGTAAATTACCACTCCAAATGTAATTCCATGAAGAAATAGATAACTGTGTGCATGTGCAGTCGGGCCACAGCTCCTGAATTAAGTCACATGCTCCCTGGCCTTATATGTACTGTAACAGAATTGGCTAGAGGCTACTAGTAGGTGTGTCCTGCTTTAACAAGTTCCACAATGGTCAGTGACCACACTGTGTGATATTGGAATGTTGGGAAATAAAATACAAACCCCCATGTTAATAAGGTAATTTTTATTTGCCCTCAAATGCAATATAATACCCCAATAGCATCTCCTGGTGCATTGTAATCAGGTTTTAATCCTTTGTAGGAGCTTCCTTTGTAAAAGATCTCTGAGAGAGGACAAGTGTGGTGGAAAAAGCCAAATATTATGGGACTGTCTTCCAATGGACGTTGTTATGGCAGGTTCATTGGTCAGTTTAATAAAAAGCTGGATGAGTTTCTACAAACAAGGAATGTTACAAGTTACTGGGATTGATACATAAAGTAGAGTTGGGAAAGGGTTTGTCACTGTGAGAACGGTAAAGCTATGGAACTGTCTTCCAGTGGACGTTGTTATGGCAGGTTCATTGGTCAGTTTAATAAAAAGCTGGATGAGTTTCTACAAACAAGGAATGTTACAAGTTACTGGTATTGATACATAAAGTAGAGTTGGGAAAGGGTTTGTCACTGTGAGAACGGTAAAGCTATGGAACTGTCTTCCAGTGGACATTGTTATGGCAGGTTCATTGGTCAGTTTAAAAAAAAAGCTGGATGAGTTTCTACAAACAAGGAATGTTACAAGTTACTGGTATTGATACATATAGTAGAGTTGGGAAAGGGTTTGTCACTGTGAGAGCGGTAAAGCTATGGAACTGTCTTCCAGTGGACGTTGTTATGGCAGGTTCATTGGTCAGTTTAATAAAAAGCTGGATGAGTTTCTACAAACAAGGAATGTTACAAGTTACTGGTATTGATACATAAAGTAGAGTTGATCCAGGGAAATTTCCGAGTCAGGAAGGAGTTTTTTTCCTCTTCATAATTTGGTGGGGTTTTTTTTTGTTGCCTTCCTCTGGATCAAAAGTTAGACAGGAAATGAGGATATTGCTGGATGAGTTGGACTGGAAAGATGTCTTTAATTAAACTTTAAATACTAAACTAGATGGGACAATTTTTCAGTAACCTAAATTTCTGCACAACACAAACCCCACTGCTCCAGTAACCTCAAAGTCAGCATTTAAATATCGTACGACAACAACAGCAGACATTACAATCCCTAGGGATGCTAGGATTTAATAGAAAGTAGAGGTAAACTAGTAACACACCAATTGTATACTGAATATTACATGCATTTTACAATTTTAAACCCCAGTGATAGTTAAGTGTCTTGGAGAAAACTTATAGCACAGCTTAGTTAAGATTAGCACAACAATTTTTCATATTAACTGTTTTCAAGCTCCCCCCACCTTCATTAACATTTTCTCCAATGCCAAAGATTGGAGAGCTGTCAGTGACAATAACTGTGGGAGGAGCCAGAAAGAAGTTATTTTCTGCATGAGTATAATTCTTTCATTTATGAAAGATTAAACCCAAAATGCAATATTTTACCTCCAACTGAATAGTGCATAGAGGGTGGTGGCAGGGGAACAGCAATGGAGGCAGCATACAACATTGTGTGTATTAGCTCATTCCATACGTATATACAGGGATATTCAATAAAAGTTCTTATAGTTTAAAATGCTGCTAATTTTGCCCTAACCAATCAGCTGTTAGCTTTCAACTGTCAAATAAGATCTGATTGGTTGGGGCAAAATTAGCACCATTTTAAACGATAAGAATTTTTATTGAATAACCCTGATTGTATTTAACTTCTTTTTTATTGCATACTGTAAATTTAATGTTTTATTTTAACCTCCTGCTTGTAACTGTAAGGCATTCTTTGGAATTTCTACTGGGTTTGAACAATATAATAAACATTTTGGCAAAAAAATACATATTACCACAGCCCAACTAGAGAACAGAATGGCAAATACCTCCATTGTCACAGTTAGGGATGGCCGGTTCGCGGATCCGAACCCGGATCCGCCGCGGATTTATCCCGTTCGCGAACGGCGGATTTTTCCGGATTTTCCGCCTTCCGAACTTCCGATTCGCGGATTTTTCGTATTTTCGAAAATTTTCGAAATTACGAGTTTTCACGTATTTTCGAAAATTTCCGGAAAATACGGGAAAACATGTATTTTCGAAAATTTTCGAAAATACAATGGTTTCTCTTAATTCCTAACATACGTATTTTCGAAAATATTCGAAATTACGAGGATTACTTGTATTTTCGAAAATACATATTTTCCAAAATACATGAAAACTCGTAATTTCGAAAATTCCCGAAAATACGTGAAAACTCGTAATTTCGAAAATTTTCGAAAATACGAAAAATCTCGTTATTTCAAGGGTATTTTTAATTTTAACGGGTCCGCTCGCGGATTTTCGAATTTTCGGATTTTTTCGAAAATTCGCGGATCCTCGAGCGGACCGGATTTTGCGAAGTTCGGACATCTCTAGTCACAGTAAACCTACCACGGGCACTGAGATAGGCCGGGATAAAGGACACCTAGATAGTAAGAAAAGCCAACATACTGAATATCTGTATGTGTAACTATTAAAGTTGTGATATTGAGAAATACATTGTACAGAGCTGTGCTAAGATCATGTTCACTTCATTATCCTCCCCCTGCAGCTCTGTTCTATGTTATTTCTATAAGTGTAACTATTAAAGTTGTGATATTGAGAAATACATTACACAGAGCTGTGCTAAGATAAGGTTCACTTCATTATCCTCCCCCTGCAGCTCTGTACTATGTTATTTCTATAAGTGTAACTATTAAAGTTGTGATATTGAGAAATACATTACACAGAGCTGTGCTAAGATAAGGTTCACTTCATTATCCTCCCCCTGCAGCTCTGAACTATGTTATTTCTATAAGTGTAACTATTAAAATTGCGATATTGTGAAATACATTACACAGAGCTGTGCTAAGATCAGGTTCACCTTATTCTCCTCCCCCCTGCACCTCTGTACTATGTTATTTCTATAAGTGTAACTATTAAAATCGCGATATTGTGAAATACATTACACAGAGCTGTGCTAAGATCAGGTTCACCTTATTCTCCTCCCCCATGCACCTCTGTACTATGTTATTTCTATAAGTGTAACTATTAAAGTTGTGATATTGTGAAATACATTACACAGAGCTGTGCTAAGATCAGGTTCACTTCATTATCCTCCATCTGCAGCTCTTTACTATGTTGTTTCTATAAGTGTAACTATTAAAGGGGATGATAAAAAAAATAATTGTTGAGAACACCCAGCTATTCTTACCTGTGCATTGATTAATTACAACAAGTATGATTGCTATCAATGCAAGAAATAGTGGTAAGGTTTCAGTTCAATCATGGAGGATCACTGTGCATTCTGGGAATTTTATGCATTATTAAAGGGCATGTCCACCCCAAAATTTAACTTTTGATATGTGGTAGGGCATGCTCCCCCAGCCCCAACCGCATTAATATAATTGTTAGAAAGTCCCCCGATTCTTACTTACCTGCCCTCTCTCCCCTGCTGCAGTGTTCAGGCCCTCTGCTTGCATGGAATTGAAAGCAGGGGGCGGGACCGGCAGCCGCGTCCGTGATTGGCTGAGAGGCAGGGAGGGCTGCACTGAGCATGCCTCAACCTTGATGAGGTTGAGGAAGTCTCAGGCACAGCATGAGTCACACACTGCTCCTACACAGCAGTTTCCTGGACTTTGGAGGGGCACAGCAGGGGAACTATTTTGAGCAGGAATGTAAGGTAAGGATTGTTTTAAACTACTTGATGTGGCCAGTAAGGGGTTAAATTTTAGTTTTGGGGGTGGACATGCCCTTTAAGAATTAGTTAGTAAGCATATGTTAATGGAGGGAATAGCAGACTAGAGGAAGTGCCAAAAAACAGTAAGTTAACGCACAAGTATTAAAAATAATTAATGTCTATTTTATCTGTGTCTCACCTCCAGTTTTGTTGTGCATGTAAATTCATTTAATTTATAAACATGTGGGTCATGTACATTATTTCCCAGCATTCCAGTCCTATAGGCACACCCACAGTGTTAGTCACTGACTTTTAAGTTTCTCACAAATGCCCAATTCCAAGCTACTGCACAAGCCTTCTACAGCAGGTCACCACCCACTACAAATCTGCAGCCAATCGTGTTACAGTCCATTACAAAGAACTGACTGGACTCTTCATAAGAGTTACTAAGAATTAGGAGGTTTGGCTAGACAGTGCACATGCTCCAAAGTCTGATTAAAGGGCTTGGGTGTGCTGGAAAACAAGAAATGGTAGCAGTCACAGTTACTTAAACCAATCTATAGGTAAATGTTATGTACTGCAGTTAAATTCTGTTTACTGTGTTATCATATAATTCATTAATTATGAATGTGTGTGGATGTTTTCATATTATGGTGGAACACAAGTTTGTGGTTTAATTGTATTTTAATTATGCAAATAAAAATTAATCAGCCATGAAGACGGTATTGCAAATCTTTTCCAAATTATATTCAGATGGATGAACCGGCAAACCTTCCATAGATTTGTGGGCCGATCACATTGTTGCCAAACTTTAGGATTTGGGTTTCAACTGTCCAGACTGCAGAGCTCAAACGCTGAACAATCAAGGCCCAGGCCCACACACCCAAACATTAATTGACCCCCAACGCACAACCCTGACCTTGGGACACTTACATCTGAAACTCTGGCTAATCAGTAGCTTTCTTCTATGCAATGCACTTTCCTATGCCAAGCTTTTGGGACATAGTTAGACAAAATATTTGGCAGCTGTGGCAATTTTGAACCAATAAAAATCTGTCTCATTTTTTAACTTGCTGTATAGCAAGAACTGCATTTTTTTATAGCTTGCATTTAAAGGGCATGTCGACCCTCAAAGTAAACTTTTAGGATAAAGTAGGCACCCCCAACCACCCCCAACCACCGATGTATTTCTTCCAAAAAAATTTAGATCTCTACTTACAGCCCTTACACTCCCGCGACGTCTCCTCCTGGCTCCCTGTTTGGAGAAAGTCACAAACAGGGGCCGGACCGGCAGCCGCGTCTGTGATTGGCTAAAAGGCAGCCAATCAGAGACGTGGTTGCTTTCAATGGAGATGCCGTGGGAGAGAAGGGGCTGTAAGTAGCAATCTAAACATTTTTTGAAGAAATATTTCAGCAGTCAGGGGTGGGCAGGTGGTACCTACCTAATGTTAAAAGGATTTCAAGCTAGGTGCCACGGCTGCAGAGGATGGATCTGGATGGTGAGGGGGGGGGGTAGGGGCTCCATTGTGCATGGCACAGACCTTGTTGAGGTTAAGCAGGGACCGGATGACTCACTGACAGCTTCTACTCTTCACTTTCCTGGATTTTGAAAAGGCATTGCAGGAGAACCATTTGCAGCAGAGATGTAAGGATGTTTTTTAAACTACAGAGTGGGGCCAGTATGGGGTTGAACTTTAGTTTTGGGGGTGGACATGCCCTTTAAATATTTAGCAAGCCAGCTATAGTATAGGTATCTCCTGCACTTTTATCACCACTTTTTTAATTTCACCTTTTTTATATTAGGAAAAATCAATTAGACATTAAATTCCCTACACAGTTTAAATCACAGTAATTGTCTTTGTTCCGTAGGGCTAATTTACTGTACGTACACAATATATAAAGTCCTCCCCAATACCTTCCTACAGATTTGTCTTTGCATTTCAACCTGACAAACACGAGAAGCCACTGTCTACAGAACATTACATTGAGCATGTTGGAACTGCACAAATTCATCCATTTAATGTTCTCTACAGTGTGGATGATTGTTACAGTATTGGTATTTGCTAGTGAATCTTGTTGCCAAATTAGTTGCCATTTGCCCAATGAGAACATTAATGGCTATTTCAGCCAACCAGGGGATATTGTTATAGGAGGAACTTTTACAATTCATCTCGATAGGACCCCCATAAATATCCAGTTTACTAGCAAACCCCCAGAACTTCAGTGCCAGAGGTAAGTGTTAATGTTTCCTCGTTGTCTAAGGCCATCTGATATTATTGATTAGATCTGGCTTATTTATCAGTATAATCCAGGAATATTAATTACGCTTCATGGTATTTCTGTTGTATTGCATTAGATCAACTGGACTTGAAGTTTAGTTCTTGAAGACGTTTCGCTAGTCATCCGACTGGATCTCTCAATTCAGAATGACTTGTACAAGAATCTGTGGCAATTATGTACCCTGGAAAGTCCCAATTAGCATATGACAGCCAGGTGTTAGGGACCTTCTGAATGCAAGGTGTGGATGCATTGTGGCTAAGAGGTGTTATAGGAACTGACAGGGTAAGATGTCAAAACAGTATTGTACATGGCAGACAGTTGGTGTCGAACCCTCCCACCTCTATAATTTCCAACAGATTCTTGTACAAGTCATTCTGAATTGAGAGATCCAGTCGGATGACCAGCGAAACGTCTTCAAGAACTAAACTTCAAGTCCAGTTGATCTAATTGAATACAACAGATATAGCATGAATGGGAATTTAATTTATCTGTATAATGGCACTTAGCCCCCTGTTTGTATAATCTGTATTTTATAATGTACAGCGCTGCATACCCATCTGGCGCTATATAAATAAAATTATACATATACATACATAGCACTCAATGGGCTGATCTCTTACTGCAGAGCAGCCTATGCAGTGCTTATGAGATAATTAGTTGTTAAAATGATCGCCTAATGAGTTTTCCTTCTTCAGGAGTTAATACTTAGGGCTAGGCCACACTGCTGCGCTTCTTTTGCATTTGCGCTTGCGCATGCATTTTTTTCATATCATTGAAAACGTGGCAACGCACCGAAAACGCACTTTTCGGGTGCGTTGCACTTGCGATTTGCGTTCCGCATTTTAAATCGCAATCGCATGCAATACTTAATGAAAAAAAACGCATGCGCAAACGCAACAAAATTGCACATGGAATTGCATGTGATTACGTGTGCGATTGCGTTTGCGTTGCAGTATGGCTGTGCCCTAAGATGGTATAAAAAAAGAAGAAGAAAAAGCTATTCCTTGCAAATAATTTGCATTTTGCTATAGTTCCTAAAGTACTAGTACTCGTAAACTGTATGCAATGGCTTTTCAAAGTGACATTCTCCCTACTGTGTGTTCTTTATACTAGGTTTGCTATTGAGTATTATAAGAGTATGCATGCACTAATATTTGCTGTAGAGGAGATTAATGCTGATCCTGAACTCCTTCCCAATGTTACACTGGGATTCCACATTGTTGACACGTGTAGAACTTTAAAGCGAGCAGCACAAGGGACCCTATCAATGCTGTCAGGAGGGAGACAAATCATCCCAAATTTTCATTATAGTGAAGGGGCACGTCTTGCTGGTGTCATTGGAGACTCTGGGTCCACAAGGTCCATTCTCATGGCACAAATCCTGGGACTGTACAGATACCCACAAGTAAGAGTATTCATTTTTTAAAGAAATCCTGGAATCCAATACTATCTGACAGGCCTCATCTTTTTAGTGTAATTCTTGGATTAGCAGCACATTTTCAGCATTTTCCCACAATGCATTGCCTGCAATTAACTTTGGCCTATTTGTGAAATAAATAAAGTTTAGAACAATGTTCCCCTTAGCAGCATATTTCGTATTTTAACTTAAACAAATGATTGGAGTATAAAAGAACACTATACAGTACCTTTAGAATCTTTATATTCAGGGTTAAAGGGGAATGCTCCTTAATAGTATGTAGAAGGATATTTAAAGGGAGAGGGAAGTCTGGATACATCTTAAAGTTAATTTGCGGAAAGTTCTGATGACTTTTTTTTTAGTTTTAGAGATACCGGTATTTGTATTTTCTGCATTTCTGCATAACCAGCTATTCACTTCACTAGCAAATAAATGGCTCTGGAGGCATCAGGGGCATAACTAGAGGGGATCAGGGGGGTGGAGCCAAGGGGACCCCATTTTCTTATTTTTCATATGACAGATATAGCCTCCTCCCAGAAAAATCACTGTGGATGACGCATAGATAAGTGCCCCATAATAGTTTTGCTGGGGGGGCCCAGTGATTAGTAGTTATGCCACTGGGAGGCATGGAAAAAATCTTTCCCTGCACATTATACACATGCCAATGTAAAAATTATTGGTTTGGGCCCTTGTTGCTGATTCTCAACATACATTACAGCTTTGACTGCATAAGAGGAAGATCCCTATGTCACATATTCAAAAGGACCTGCAAATTACCTGTTACCAGTAATCCATGGAAAGGCGATTTCTCCCATGCCCCCCGGGGATGATAAGAGAACTAGTCAGTTGGGTTAATCATAATGAAAAAGCCCCCTAAGGGGTGGTCAAATGTCTTCATAGACTTCAAAAGAACAAATGGAATCAAAGTCCTTTTGCAATAAATGTTACCAGTAACAAGATTTCCTTGCTTTGCTTTACCCTGTGTTCATAGATACAACTACCTGCCCAGTATAGTCTAAGGTGAATTAAATCACAATAAATGTGTTAAAAAAAAAAGAAAGTTTCAATGTAAAATAAGAAATGCCTTTAATATCCTGCTTGTCACTTATAATCGATGCTTAGCTGTGTCATCAGTCATATGACCAATGAATAAAATATAAATATATATAAATTTATTTTGTACTTTCTCAATTTTTGTAAGGTCAGTTATTTTTCAACCAACCCAACTCTTAGCAACCGTGACCTCTTTCCTTCCTTCTTCCGTACCATACCTAGTGATGAATTTCAAATGAAAGGTTTGGCACAGCTGGTATCTCATTTTAGATGGTCATGGGTTGGTCTCCTGGCAAACGATGATGATTATGGTCAGTTTGGACTCCAGATGGTTAAACAGGAGCTAGTGAGTAGGGGAGCATGTGTGGCTTTTACGGAGAATATCCTGACTGGCCAACCAAACAGAAATGCTCCTCACCTTGTCCGAGTCATTAAAGAGTCCAAAGCAAAGGTTGTGGTTGTGGTGACCTTTGATTCAGACTTTATGATTGTGTTGGAAGAAATGTTGCGACAGAATATTACCGAACACACCTGGGTAGCTAGTGAATCTTGGGCAACTTCATCTTTACTCAGTGATGAAAAATTCAAGATCATTTTGTTAGGTACCATAGGTTTTGCAATCCATGGTAGTAAAATGCCAACATTCTCTACACACCTCTCCATGCTTCACCCATCTAAATATCTATATGATACCTTCGTAATGGAATTCTGGGAACAAGTTTTCGATTGTAAAAGGATGACTAAGGATAATTTAGTTGTATTAGTGGAAAACACTACAAAGTTGGACTGTACAGGAAATGAAAACCTGTACCGTCTATTATTTGAGGAAGATCAACGATTATCGCTAAATGTATACACTGCTGTCTATGCCATTGCCTGGGGCCTTCACAATTTGGTTCATTGCAGCCCTAGAGATGGACCTTTCCAGCATGGAATTTGTGCTAATATCTCTTCGTTTCAACCCTGGCAGGTAAAAAACTATACAAGTTAACAACAGTTTATTTGTCTTTAAGTATGGACCCGTTTGTTTCAATGTGTGTGCGCATTTTGACATTCCAGCTTCTCTACTACATTAAAAATGTAACATTTATAAACAAAGATGGAAGTCAAATGCTTTTTGATGCAAAAGGGAACCCTCCGGCCATCTATGATGTTGTAAATTGGTATCTGAATGACAATGGCACTCTGAAGCAAGTTAAGGTTGGCAGTTATGACTTGAGTAATGCTAATGGAACAGCACTTAATGTAGACAACCCCAGAATTGTGTGGATCAACAATGAGAAACAGGTATGGAGAGAAAATCTATTTATGGTGATAATTGAGGTGCAGCATGTATAAACTAAATTAAAACCTACTATTCTATTATTATATATTTCCAGGGCTTTGGGATTTCATCCAATTATACTTGGCATCCTACTGTTACATGAAACTTTTCTAGTATAGTAGTATAGTATAGTATAGTATAGTATAGTATAGTATAGTATAGTATAGTATAGTATTTGAGGTTGAATAAAGACATACGTCCATCCAGTCCAACCCATCTAGCAATATCCTCATTTCCTGCATAACTGTTGATCCAGTGGAAGGCAAAAAAAACCCACCAAATTTATGAAGGGGGAAAAAATTCCTTCCTGACTCCAAGTGGCAATCGGAAATTTCCCTGGATCAACTCTACTTTATGTATCAATACCAGTAACTTGTAACATTCCTTGTTTGTAGAAACTCATCCAGCTTATTATTAAACTGTCCAATGAACCTGCCATAACAACGTCCACTGGAAGACAGTTCCATAGCTTTACCGTTCTCACAGTGACAAACCCTTTCCCAACTCTACTTTATGTATCAATACCAGTAACTTGTAACATTCCTTGTTTGTAGAAACTCATCCAGCTTTTTATTAAACTGACCAATGAACCTGCCATAACAATGTCCACTGGAAGACAGTTCCATAGCTTTACCATTCTCACAGTGACAAACCCTTTCCCAACTCTACTTTATGTATCAATACCAGTAACTTGCAACATTCCTTGTTTGCAGAAAGTCTATTCAATGTCTCCTCTATTCCACACACAAAAAGTTACTTTATTCAATTTGAATGGTTTGCATGTGCTTTTGGGATACAACATGTATCTATCCTATTGCTATTCCCTTTTAAAGGAGAACTGTGCCTGTAAACTTTTTTTCAAAAACAGTTAAAATGAAAAGTACCTGGGGCAAGGAGGTAGGATTGGTACTTTCTACTTCCCAATATTATTTCTATGAGGAGCAGCAGAACAATAAAACCTGCTTCTGCCAGGCTTCCTAAGTACTTCAGCACTATCTATATTACAGGAATAACCTGGCAGATGAAAACTGTATGTGCTGTAGCTCCTCAACAAAACAATATTGGGAGGTGGGAATAATCAATCCAACCTCCCCACCCCAGGTACTTTTCGTTTCTAAAAAGTTAATTTTTACAGTATTGTTGTCCTTTAAAGGAGGGAAGTTCAATAAGCAGTAGACTGGCAGTCCCTGGGTTAATATCTTCCTGTGGTCAAGGAGAAGCCTGAAGCCACAACAGGATGAGGATAGAACTATTTTTAATGAATATTTGAATGGATATAACTAACATTTTGTATTAGTTTAGATCAAAGTTTTGAAAGAAATGTCTTATCTGAAGAACAACTTGAAATAACAGAAGAGGAAAGAAAACTAAAAGGTTACTGGTTATTTGTTGATAGGTTTAAGAAGACCAACAAGGTTGTGTACACACAATAAGATTTTTCTGCCCAACTGACTATGCCGGTCAATAATTTTCCCAGATTGGACGAATGGGCGATCGGACATGTCGAAAAATCACAGCCGATCGTGTGGTCTCCTATGGATTTGTGATTTGTTTCCGCTAGTGGCAAACAGGCTGTCAGGATGAAAAATCCATCCATGTATACCCAGCCTACGTCTTCATTAGGCCGAGTACAAAGAAAGGTTACTGCAGCACATTGTGCTTGCATGGGTTTCCTCTGGGCACTCCGGTTTACCCACACAATCATAAAGACATACTGATAGGTTGTATGTGTCACATAAATGTGCTTAGATTGTAAGCTCTTCGGGGCAGGGTCTGATGTGAATGTATACATGTAATTGTAAAGCGCCAGAAGATGTTGGCGCTATATAAATTCATAAAAATAATAATAACTCTGTGTGTCACAATAAATATTATATCCTGAATGAGTGCGTCCCTCCGTCACTATATATAGTATACTGCAGCACATTACAGTCTACTCATAAAATAATCTTTCTTTTGCATGTATGTATAGTTATGTTTATTTATGAGTAAAATATATTTTACAGTGGGAATTTGTGTTAATGGGGTATTTATTCAATATGCTGCAATGTATTATACCATTGATAATGAAAATAAACTGTCCACCAGATGTTTTATATTCCAGTTCCACTTTTAAATGGCAACTATAATTGAAAAATGACTTTGCCTTATCCTAATCTTTAAATTACTTAATGTACCGTATATACTCGAATATAGGTCTATCCGAGTATAAGCCAAGGTACCTATTTTTTCCTGAAAAATTAGTTAAACTGATTGACTCGAGTATAAGCCGAGGGTAGAAATTATGACAACTACCAGAAACCTGTAAGTAGTAAAAGTGTTCTCAAATGAAATTAGCAATACACACTGCAGCAAAAAACAAAACAAAACAGCAAGATAATGTTTTACCAACACAGCCTCTCTCCCCCCAATAAAGATAGAACAGCCAGACCAGTACTTCTCCATCACATAAAGTAAAAGGAATATAATAATATAAGTAAAAATCTAAATAAGTTTACATTTTTACAGCAGCAGGGTCCTCTAGCAGACAGACAGGGCAATCCGATTCTTCAAGCACTTATTTCGGATGCAGGACTGCAGGCACCACTCAGTCTCCTCTCTACTGAGCTGAAGGAGCATGATGGGCTGTAAGATGCAACGCACGCACGCACGCAGGCAATGTCATTAGCTTCATGACGTCATGCGCAACGTTGCGAGTAGTGTCGGCCGCGATGTACCGGTAAATGCTCTGATTCACTGATGTGAGTAAATTTACTCTGACCCGAGTATAAGCCAAGATTTACTTTTTAGGCTAATTTTAAAACCTAAAAACCTCGGCTTATATTCGAGTATATACGGTAAATAGTTTTTTTTGCTTAGACTCAGTATCATCCCCCCTCCCTCCCTTAACCGACACTTCCTTTCATCTGACCAGACTTTCTATGAGGGCAAGCATGCTCAGTAATCACTATGAGGCAGCATTGGAAGAGGGAACTAACCATCATGCAATTCACACATATCAACTTTCACCATTTCATTTTCAACAAAACCGCACATAGTAGTTTATTATAATAAGGCACTTGATTGACAGCTGAAATGTAAGATGGTTCAGATTAGAAATTTAAAGAAACAGTTAAGTTCTCTTTTAAGTTCTCGGTAATGAGATCAAAATCATAGAACACTGATTACAAAAATCTGAATTGTACAGTGTTTTAACATTATTTTTCCCACCAGTTGTATACCGGGATTACTGTGAATTAAGCATTAATAATGATAATTGACTTTATATAACCTGAGTTACTGTCATTACTTTATAATTTTAATAGGTTCCACTTTCAAAGTGCAGCCCAAGCTGTCTCTCTGGGTTTAGGAAGGTGATTGTACCTGGAAAACCCCATTGCTGCTATGAATGTGCCCAGTGCCCCCAGGGACAGATCTCAAACCAAACAGGTAACACTAAGTAGCACATTAGTTTATATTTTGAAACTCACATTAAAATAGAAGTTGATATTGATCTTCTCTTACAGATGCTGTTGAGTGTTATCCATGCTCCTGGGATACTTGGCCTAATATACAACAAGACAGATGTGTACCAAAAACTACTGAGTTTTTATCCTATGATGACTCTTTGGGCTGTGGCTTGGCTGTCATTGCCACCTGCTCCTCTCTAATTCCACTTACAATCTTGATTGTTTTTGTTTTTCATCATAAAACACCAATTGTCCGAGCCAATAACTATTCCCTTAGTTGTCTTCTCCTGGTTTCCCTGTTCCTCTGTTTCCTTTCTTCTTTAGGTTTCATTGGTTACCCTCAACCTGAAAAGTGTCTCCTACGTCAGGTGGCATTTGGAATAGTTTTCGACCTATGTATCTCCTGTGTCCTGGCCAAAACCATGATTGTTATCATTGCCTTTAATGTAACCAGGCCAGACAGCAGATTTAAAAAATGGAAATGTGTTAGGCTTTCTTATGTTATCATTTTGTTTTGCGTGTCAGCTCAAATATGTTTGTGTGTAGTGTGGCTGACCCTTTCTCCTCCTTTCAATGAACGTGATATGTTCACCAAACCTGGAGTCATAATAATTATTTGTAATGAATCCTCACCTTCTGCTTTCTGGTGCATGCTGGGATATCTTGGTCTGTTGGCTACAATCAGTTTCATTGTTGCCTTCCTGGCTAGGAGACTCCCTAATAGTTTTAATGAAGCCAACTATATCACGTTCAGTATGTTGGCTTTCCTGAGTGTCTGGGTGTCCTTTATCCCAGCCTATCTCAGTGCACGTGGCAAGTATTCTGTTGCAATGGAGGTCTTTGCCATTCTGTCTTCCACATGGGCTGTTGTGGTTTGTATCTTTGTGCCAAAATGTTTCATTATATTGTTCAGACCCAACATGAACTCCAGAGAACATCTTACATTTAAAGGGCAGGGTCACCAATCCCATTAGGCAATTTCATATAATGTAAGATGTAAGCACGCTATTAAAGAAGAGTCCAGTTTTCGAATTGGACTCTTCTTTAAACAAAAGGTACCTTTCAGGTTTGTTCATTGAGATAAAATGAATAATATCTCACTAACATACTGTATGGGAAGGTGCAATAAAATAAACACACACTCCATAACCCATTTACTAAATGTTTGTTGTACTGGGTGCGCGGTACCAAGTCCAAGAACATTTAGACTTCATAAGGCCCCGTAAAGGTATTCAAAACCCACGCCAATCCGAAACGTAGGGTAGCATGAGTTTTACATGGACTTCACCAATTGCACCCATTTATTAAATCTCCCAGATAACTCCCAGGATAGTGAGCAGATATCTGAGAATTCTGGGAGTGGAAATGATTCCTTGTTTTTTTTTTGATTAGTTGGGCGATGCATTTTCTTTGGAGGGATTTTTACCCCACATCACCTTAAGCTTTCCAGATACATTTATCTCGAATTATTAAAGTTTATTTTTATTGGTATAAATAAATGAACGCCCCAGTGGCATTTAGATTTTCTTGTTTCTCTGTGATTTTACCAACACCTATTAAATGAACCTGGCACAGATTAACACTAGAGATGGGCGAACTTCATAAAATTCGATCTGTTTTCGAACGTTTGAACTTAAGTAAAAGTTTGAAAGTTCAAAATGCAAGTGATAGTTGGAAAAGTTTGGATATTTTACAGCTAAACTAACAATGGTAACTTACTGTAAATGGCTGTGGCACCTGTGAAATGGTCTGGGGAACATGGCACTATCACCAAAACTTGTTTAAACACTTCTTACTTCATGATCGGGCAATTGTCGGGTTTGCGCAAGCTACATTCGATGGTTACCGAAAATCGAAAGCTACGTTCGAGGGTTAACTAACCCTCGAGTCCCGATTAGATATTTATCCAAAGTTCGAAAGTCCGAGAAATCAGGGTCCGGGATAGTTAAAAAAGTCTAGGTCCATTTAAACTTGTTAAGTTCGGCTCAAGCTCTGGTTCAAGTTCGATTTTGTGTCCATCTCTAGTTAACACCCCAACTCTTAGACATGCAGAGGTTCGGAGGAGCAATAATTAAATTGTTGACAAATAAAACAACTGTAAACTGAATAAACTTAAAACTACTAGTGCAAAATGAATCTTGTATCTGCTTCATTATTTACCTGGGATAACAGGAAGGAGCAAAAATATAATATATATAGAAATGTACACAAATGAGCCTTATGATAAACCTACCAGTAGTAAGCACAGGTTTACTGAAAAGTGCATTTTATTGAGACACCTACTGTATTTACTAACCAGTTTATGCATGATCATCATTTTATTTGTTTGTTGGTGGCAACTGGGGAATTTTGGAGACTCCAATGATTTTACTAACACACATCATTATATGAAGATACAGTAAATGGGCATTTAGTCATTCTTTTATGTTCTAAAAATAAATTTAGAAGTTAATGTTAATGCATTTTGCTTATCAAACTATTAGAACATTTACATGGCCAATGCTAGAAGTCACAAGAACAACTAAACGCCCTCCCAAATTGAAACAAAATCTATGTTGGTGTATAAGCCTTGATCCCACCTAGTCTAAAACCAACACTCCACACTGGAATGCCAATAACTAATTGAACAAAATGTATCCCCAATAAACGGAAAGGAATAGTTAACCATAAATCCAATTTTATTCATAGACCTATAATACCTGCAATTATAATTACCAGCCATAGAAGCAACCTCTTAAAAATGTGTATAAGGGCACGGCCACACTGTAACGCAAACGCAATCGCACACGGAATCGCATGCGATTTCATGTGCGATTTTGTTGCGTTTGCGCATGAATTTTCCAATACTTGAAAAAAACGCATGTGTAACGCAAATCGCAATTGCGTCGCACCCGAAAACATGCATTTTCGGTGCGTTGCCGCGATTCCAATGATTTGGAAAAAACACAAGAGCAAACGCAAACGCAGAAAAATTGCAGCAGCCTAACCCTAAATGTATCTAAAGCATTGGCTGGCCAGGCGATTTTTCCTTAAAACATGTACTATATGTATCTTAAAACAAATGAAATACTGTGTTCTTGTAAAACAAACACTGCTCAAGACTTACAGCATTTTAACAGTCTCTAGTTACAGTAGTGGCTATTAGTATCCAAGTCCTTTTTAAACTGTAACTCAAGTAAATTACATCAATTTTAACAAATCGAGTTTTTATGTTCCTCAGCAACAATGTATAAGTTTGTTAAAATCAGTGACAATATGCGATTTCTTTATAATACTGTAGCTCGTTCCACCAATTATATTGCCTGTGTATGGGAAAGTAGAATCCTCAGGTGGCAATACCTTCTGGTCCCGTAGTCTCAATCACTGTATTCTGATGGGATGTTAGTTATGGGACATCCAAGTCCGCATCTAGCCGCCCTCCGTGGATGCTATAGCAATAATAATGCTAGAAGTCTTGAACAGTGTATGTTTTAAAGGGACACAGTGTTTAATTTGTTTTAAGATCCATATTATACATGTTTTAAGGAAAAAGTGGCTAATGTTTTAGATACATTCATACAATATTTAAGAGATTGCTTCTATAGCTGGTATTATAGGTCTATGAATAAAATTGGAGTTATGGTTAACTATTCCTTTTGGTTTATTTGGGGTTAAATTTTGTTCAAATAATGCTAGAAGTCAACCATTGTGTTGACAACCATTGCTGTTGGTCTGTATCTGCAGCTTTTAACCCTCCCCTTAAAAGTACTCAGGGTGAGAACCTAAATCGCTTGGTCTTCACAACTGGGGTGGGAAATTCCAATCGAAACTTGAAAAATGTAAAAAAAAAATCCAATTCAATAGGATTTTCGGATTATCGGAACGAAACTCGACCTTTGCCCCCTCAGTCCAGTCCCTTTCAGGTTCTTCTTTATATTGTTATTTTTTTATTTTTTTTAAAGACCAGGTAAACTTTTTCGTGACTTTTTCTTTCATGCATTAGTAAATTTTCTTTCTTTTAATTATAGGAAGTTTCCATTTGGGAACAATTAAAATATGACATTACCTTCATTTCCCTAAGCAGTTACATTTAATTTTTAATATTTATTGTGTGTGTCCCCATAGGGCTACATATATTGAACTTATAAAGTATATAAGTTAAGACAGATGGGCCCTTGTGTTTAACAATAACACACAATAGACCGAATACCCAGAAATCTTCAATTTAAGATGAGTCTGTTTTATAGGATTGTTTGGTTTATACTTTTTACCACTTGGGTAATAGGGTTGCTATTTGTAAAAGGTTTTCCTAATTCTCAAATCAGCTGCCATCTGCCCAATGAGAATATTAACGGCTATTTGAGTCAACAAGGAGACATTGTTATAGGGGGAACTTTTACAATTCACTCAGATAGAATTAGTAACAATGTCCATTTCACTAGCAAACCCACAGAACTGCAGTGTCAGAGGTAAGTCATGCAACATTGCTACATTTATTTGCTTACACTGTGTTATTTTATGAGGGAAATTGATTTTGTTTAGCCTAGTGTTAATGGTGCATTGTAAATGATGAAGGACAACTTTATAAGGTTTTGTTTTTTTTTAATTTTGGTGTCAAAAGTTCAACATTTAAATGGACAGATGGAATTTCTAAATTTTGCAGTCGAAACTGAAATTCCACATTAAAATTTTCAGCCATGAAACTGGAAATTTCCATGTGTAATTGTCAGATTCAAAACTCACTTCTCTACATCATCCACTCATTACAAGCCTTCTTTATAACAGAGATAATTATTACTTCACTGTCTGATGGGTGGGTTCAACATGCTCAGATAAGCAACTGAATCTTCCCATGTCTGAGTCACGGCCAAGACTATAATATGCACTATAAGGGTCCTGCATACAGGAAGTCAATATTTTGCATTTATTTATACCCAGAGTATTTGCCAGATGGGATAAATATTTTAATGTTTAGTTGTTATTAAAATAAATTTGATGCGATTTTTGTTAATTATTTTTATAGGGGTTTAATGTTATTAAAAAGAATTACTATGAATATAAAACAGTATGGTATTAACCAGACTTACTGGCATATTGTCCATGCCCAATCTTTGCTTTTAACTGTTTTAAAAGTATTTAAGGATGTTTGTAATGTTGGGCTCTGTGGTCAATCAAGCAGAAATATTGATCAGCACATACCAGACTAGGCACTACTAGACATACAGTATATACTCGAGTATAAGTCGATCCGAGTATAAGTCGAAGTGCCTGTTTTTACCTGAAAAATTTGTAAAAACTGATTGACTCAAGTATAAGCCGAGGGTAGAAATTAGTTGCCCTTTAAATGGACAGCAGAATTCCCATACATGAATCCCATACAGTAACAGCCAAATCCAGTACCAGTAACCCCCAATTTCTTGGCACTCTAGATGTTTGGAAACTACAACTACCAGCATGCTTTGTTGCTGGGAGTTTCAGTTTCTTAACATGTGGAGTGGCAAGGTTCAGTAAACTTTTAATTAAGCTTACCATCATTTACAATTCTCCTGAACCCCATATTGTAAAGGGCCCTCTGACCCCATATAGTAAAGGGCCCTCTGACCCACACATAGTAAAGGACTCTCTGATCCCAACAGTTAAAAATGTCACCTGAAAGTTGTAGTTTCAAGCTGCCATTTGCACTGTACTAGCAGCTGTTTTTTGCCCCAAACTGAGAAAACCCATCAGATTTACAGCATCCAGATGAGCAGTGACAGTGCTGAGTGAGTCCAGCAGCCAGACTACAGGAAGCAGGAATGATTGTAAAGTCAAGAACAGCTCCTGTAACTTTCTATGCAGGTTAACACAGCGCCACCTACTGGTTACAGAATTGCAGAATTTGGATCTAAATTAGGACTTGACCCGAGTATAAGTCAAGGTTAGGTTTTTAGGCTAACTTTAAAGCCTGAAAAATTTGACTTATACTCAAGTATATATGGTATCTACATATCCTGTCTTACTTCTAACAGGATTTTAAAAAAGCTACCTTTGAGAATTAAAGTCCTTACTTGAAACATTACAAGTCCAGTACAAAATAGTAATCACAGAGATTTTTAGAAATTATAAATACACACAGTGGCTTTCCGTGGAGGATACATGCATTCAAATCATTATTTTGAATTTGTAATATTCTCATTTCTCATGCTAGATTTGCTATTGAATATTATCAAACCATGCAGGCTCTAATTTTTGCTGTTGAAGAAATTAATGAAGATTTGCAACTCCTTCCAAACCTAACCCTGTGTGCCCATATTTTTGATACATGCAATACTTTAAGGCCGGCAGCACAAGGGACCCTTTCAATGTTGTCTGGTGGAAGAGAAATTACTCCAAATTATCACTGTTACAAAGACTCAACCTTAGCTGGTGTCATTGGAGATTCTGGATCAACGCGATCCATTCTTATGGCCCAAATACTTGGACTATACAGATACCCACAGGTAATAGAGCAACATGAATGTACTTACTTATGAAGTTGTTATATACAGACATTTGGTTAAATACATAAAAAAAAAAATCTTGTATTTCTTTATTAATCAAATACATTTCTATTTTATTTCTCTCCTGGTATTTTTCAAGATAAGTTATTTTGCAACCAACCCTTCTCTCAACAACCGTGTCCTATTTCCCTCTTTTTTCCGTACCATACCCAGTGATGAATTTCAAATGAGAGGTTTGGGACAACTGGTGTCCCATTTTGGCTGGTCATGGGTTGGCCTCCTGGCAAATGATGATGACTATGGCCAGTATGGGTTGCAGATGGCGAAACAGGAAATAACTAATAGTGGAGCCTGTGTGGCATTTACTGAAAATATTATAACTGGTCAACCAAATAGGAATGCTCCTCACCTTGCCAAAGTCATTAAGGAGTCGAGTGCAAAAGTTGTGGTTGTAATAACATTTGATTCTGATTTTCTGATTGTTTTAGAAGAACTGTTGTCCCTGGATATAACTGGAAACATTTGGATAGCTAGTGAATCTTGGTCAACTTCAGCTTTGCTCTCTGATAAAAGATTCCAAGTAGTTTTATTAGGTACTATTGGATTTGCCATTCATGGGAAGAAGATGCTAAAGTTTTCTGAACACCTCGGCACTCTACATCCTTCTAAGTATCTTTCTGACTTATTCATAAGAGAATTTTGGGAGCAGAAATTCTCCTGTAAGTGGTTTAAAGAGGATAATATGATTAGTTTGGACAACAGAACTATAACAATATGCACAGGAAATGAAAACCTGGACAACCTACTGACCCAAGAAAAGCATAGATTACCTCTCAATGTGTACAATGCAGTGTATGCCATTGCCTTTGCCCTTCAAAATCTAATTCAGTGCACACCTGGATCTGGACCATTCCATCAGGGTTCTTGCACCAACATCTCCTCTTTTCACCCTTGGCATGTAAGGCTGCATTAGTTTAACTCAATTCTCAGGTTTTTGTTCACATTCCTCTCTCTAGCTTTATTTCATGAAACTTGTTTTAAAATTTCAGCTTCTTCACTATATTAAAAATGTCAACTTCAAGACCAAAGATGGGAATCAAGTATTTTTTGATGCAAACGGTAACCCTCCAGCCATCTATGACATTGTGAACTGGCGCCTGAATGCCAAGGGCACAATTGACCAGTTTTCAGTTGGAAGTTATTATTTAAATGCCCCTGAAAGGAACATTTTGAATATAAACGCAACAGAAGTTATATGGATGCATAATAAAACACAGGTAAATTTAACAGAATGGATTCATTTGTGTATTAATAATTGTATGCAATACTTTTAATATTTAATATGTTAGCAGTAACTCTCATTGGCTATGTTTGTGAGAACTGTGTGTGGATATGTTAAATAATTGTGTACAAAAAATTGTACACCAATCTAATATGTATAGAGGTTCCCATCAGCAATTTGGTGGATCACTTATGTTGGGAAGCCCAAGCGGAGAACAAAATGGGCTGCTTAACATCAGCCGTTGATAAATATTGTTAGATTAATATGTATCTAATGTGTGGACAAAGCCAAAGATAAAGTTTATGAATGAGTAAAGTTGCCCACGTGTATGGGTCTATTTATAAAATGGACATTTAGTAGTAATAATTTCAGTGAAATTCTAGAATTACAACAGGATCATTCTGAAATTCTTCTGGCATAACTCCCACTGAGAGACTGTAGGTATTCGAAAATTACTTTAGAATTGTAAAAGTAGAGACATACTGTACAGGCCCAATTTTTAAAATGATCTCAATTTCAAATGTTAGAATCTAAACAAGAGCTAAATAGTATTAATGAATAATAATAATAATAATAATAATAATAATAATCTATACGGATGTAATGATAATAATAATAATAATAATAATAATAATAATAATAATAATAATAATAATAATAATAATAATAATAATAATCTATATGGATGTAATAATAATGATAAAATTATGAATAATAATAATGATGTAATAATCTATACTGATGTAATAATAATAATAATAATAATAATAATAATAATGTAATAATAATCTATACTGATGTAATAATAATAAATACTACTACTACTACTACTACTACTACTACTAATAATAATAATCATTATTATTATTATTTAATATTAATCTATACTGATGTAATAATAATAATAATAATAATAATAATAATAATCTTAGTCTTGGAAAGCTGAGGAACAGAAAGCTAGAGAACTGGACTGCTGAAAGTGGAAGGAATGATTTATTTGGTCTCAAAAGTACAAAGTGCAATGTCACAGACCTATACGGTCACATAGGCATGGACCTGGATGGAACTACTACATTAACCAAGTTGTCAGATTCTATACACCAATTAAAGCCTGTTGATAAACAGCAAAGCAACAGTTGATAGAAACATGGTGGTCTTCAAAGATCAGCTTTGCTGGATCTCATTACGGAGAGATGGAGAACCAAACAATTACTAGGAGTAAATACTTATCTTTGGCTTCCGGGTTTTCTTCTTAGGATTGGCTCTGTGCCCTTTATAACAAGTTGAAATATATGTGAGATCACAGGGGTTCCAGCTATTCCCCATATGCATTATGTGCATAATAGGCCTCTAAACTTAAAAGGCTAGTCCTCAAATGAAAAAACCTACATACAGGTAAATCACCCTCCAAAACCCTAAACAGTTTGAAATCTGAAATATATAAGTCTAACCTGACAGTTGACATCACAGCCAATGACTTGATTGCTAATCCCTTTGCTGTCTCTTCTGAGCATGCTCAGGCTCAGTACAGGTCACTAAATTGCTCAGTTTCCATGAGACATACAGAAGCATAGCAGGCATACAGTAATTAATTCAGAGGACTAAGTAGGATATATCAACACATTCTTTCTAAAAGATGTTATTATGAGGGTGGAGTTGTCCTTTAAGGCTGTGCATGCCCATAACATGTCTGCTTACAGAGAATACCAGGAACCCCAATGACATCATGCAACAAGTCACTTTTTATGACACTCAGTGCCGGGCTATAGAGAGCAACATTCAAAGCGGAAGTTAACTACTATGAAGTAATTATAAGATGCTGGTAATTTTGAAAAAAAGGGTTAGTTCTCCTGACAGACTGGAGGATTGGAGCTGGATGCAGGAACAAGGTAAGAGGATAACCAGGGACTGCAATAACAGCTGTATAGACGCAGGGTTGACAACATTTAAAGTTGGTATTCTGCACTGACGTCAGTGTCGCAAGAGCTGAAATCTAGTCCTTACAGTAAGTAGATGCCTAGACTTGTATATTACCTAAATTGATCATTTCATTATAGGAAATCAAACCCCATAAACCATGATTTTACAGAAAACATAATTCCAATGTACTGCTTACCCTTGCTTGTTTGCTACTTGGATTAGAGGTATACATTTAACTGTTTTATAAAATGATTGTATCCATTATTACATTTCCATAGGTTCCTCATTCTAACTGCAGCCCAGGTTGTCCCTATGGATTTCGGAAAGTGATTGTACCAGGAAGACCCATTTGCTGCTATGTATGTGCCCGGTGCCCTCAAGGGCAAATTTCAAACCAAACTGGTAAAGTAAAATACTTGTGTATGGAGTATTTCACATGTAAATAGAATAATGTGGACTTTCATGCTATTCAACAGATGCTGTGGAATGTTATCTATGTCCTTGGGACACATGGCCTAATATACAACAGGATGAATGTTTACCAAGAGCAACAGATTTCCTTTCCTATGAAGAACCTTTAGGTTATGGATTAGCAGCCATTATCATCTTCTCTTCTCTGATCCCAATGATTGTATTTGGAATTTTTGTTTACTACAAAAAAACACCAATTGTCCGAGCCAATAACTATTCCCTTAGCTGTCTTCTCCTGGTTTCCCTGTTCCTCTGTTTCCTTTGCTCTTTAGGTTTCATTGGTTGCCCTCAACCTGAAACGTGTCTCCTGCGCCAGGTGGCCTTTGGAATGATTTTTGCTCTTTGTGTTTCCTGTGTTTTGGCCAAAACCATCACTGTAGTTATTGCTTTTAAAGCTACCAGGCCAGGTAGCAGGTTAAGAAAGTGGACAGGGATAAAGCTCTCCTATGGTGTCATTGCATTTAGTGCTATTATTCAGCTGTTTGTTTGTGTGGTGTGGCTTATTTCCTCTCCTCCATTCCTTGAACTTGACACAGAAACACATCCAGGAGTTATCATTGTTAATTGCAATGAAGGGTCATCAACTGCTTTCTGGTGCATGCTGGGATACCTTTTTCTCTTGGCCACCATTAGTTTCATTGTTGCCTTCCTGGCCAGAAGACTCCCTGACAGTTTCAATGAAGCCAAATTCATCACATTCAGTATGTTGGCTTTCCTCTGTGTCTGGGTGTCCTTTATCCCAGCCTATCTCAGTGCACAGGGAATCTATACTGTGGCAATGGAGATCTTCGCAATCCTGTCATCCAGTTGGGCTGTGGTGGTTTGTATTTTTGTACCAAAATGCTTTGTTATATTATTTCAGCCCAACTTGAACTCCAGGGGGCTTCTCACAGTGAAAGGTAGAAACAAAACATAAAATAAAAATGTATTTTTGTATATAAAATAAACTGAAATATGTTGGAAGATTATCGTGCCTTACCAAGTTACCTGTTCGATATTGATAAAGAAAATGCACTCGAAAGATTGGCAGGTGAACTCACAATTGACTGTTAAGCTCTTAGTAATGTAACGCCTAAAGCGTTCTCCCACAGTCCTCTGTTGTGTATATGATTTAGCAGAGTAGTTCTGCAGGAAGATAGGCCAATCTTCAGTGAGGTAAATAACGCCCCTAAAGCCCTTTACATGGAGGTATTATTTTATAGCAAGAGTGGAATTGAGTCAGTAGGGAACTTGATGGAGACTGTCATTGATCATGGGAGGACCCAAACTCACATTACAGGGGTATTGTCACTACTCCAACCCCTTCCTCTAATAAGCTTAAAAATACCAAAATAACCTCCTTGGGTCTGGAGCAAAAGATAAGAAAGGGATGCAGCAAAATCTACTGTTATTCCTGAGAACATTCTGTAGACATCTGTTGTTTGACGGCTTGTCTGAGTTAAACGGACAATTAAATATTATAATGATAAGCCCAACCTAAACAGACATACATTATCTCTGTTTGCAAGTTACTCAGGTTATAGGGTTTCCTAAGTCCAGCCTATAGCAAAAAATTCCTTTTTGATCATTTTAATTAGCCACCTATAGCTTGCAGCTCATATCAGCCATATGATGTTTTACCCCTTTGGAATTTGTCTTAGGCCTGCCCCTTTTTTCATCCAAACAACCACCGTGAGCATATATGTCTTGGTGAGGTCTGTCAAGGGCCCCAGCTAAGGGAATATCATGTGCATGCTTGAGTAACTGTGATCTCTAGATTATATCTCTCTCATACATGGTTGACTAGGTCTATGGGGCCAAGCTATTTTGTACAATGGTCCATTCTCCTATATAAATTGCTGGCCAGTTGTTCCCTCATGTTTATAGATTCTGTTAATTTGAATGATTTCCCAGGAGAATATCTACACGCAGATCTGATTACCCACTCATGATCAGATCACAGATCAAATACTGGTAAAAACAGCTGTTTTCATGGGCATCTGCATAGAATATGACCTATTTGCCCACGGTTGTAACACAGACCCCATATCCCAATTGGGTTTAAATGAATCATCATAAGGAAGCAGGGAGGGCAGGGAAAATGGTAAAGGTTCAACAGATGATTAATCCGAATTAGGTAACTCCACACAACCAACAGTATAAAAGGGCTCTCTGAAGAAAGTCTGGAGTGTGCATTCTGCAAAGAAGACCTATTCCCTCTTATATGCAAATGTTTTGCAGGACCCTTCTGCAACGATGATGGCCTCTCTGAACTAAATGCAGTGGTATTCCAGAGACACAGCATTATAGTTAAGTACAAATTGTTTTAGTGTTCCATTGGGAATGTATAAGTTTTGGTAAACTTGTGCAGCTCCCCCTCCAAATGTCCTTCAAGCAACCATACCCAGACATCCTCATCTACTTCAAATCATTGTCACCCTCCCTAAAATGGTTTAAAGTTAATGCAAGTAACTCATGTAAACTCTCTCCCTAATGGAAAGGCTGGGGTTCTGCTTCTGCTATTGCACTTTCTATAGCTAAAGGCGAACTGTGTCTCAGGGGTGCACCTACCATGCGGCATGTCCTGTGGCACTGGAGAGTTTTCCCTGTTAGTCGAGGGGAGGTACTGAACTGTGATTAGCTGTTTGATCAAAGTTCAGTACCTGCTATAGTAAGCCATGATGACCTCAATGCGCCCACACATTGATGTCTTTGGCCCACGCCTGCCCATTGACGTCTAAGCACGCTCCCCAATGACATCATCGCGCCCAAGATATAACACGGGGAAATCTTGCACCTTCCTCTCCTGAGATTTCCCATTGTTGTATCTTGAGCATGATGACATCATCAGGGAGCGTGCCCTTTCATCACCGTGCGCACGTGAATAGACGTCACTGGGGTCGCGCGCATTGACATTACTCAAACATCTGCTTTTTTCTTTGACATGCTATTTGGTACAGCTATGCACATCACATGGGGGCAGTCCTACAAACAACATTACTATGGAGGAGGAAGCCAGCAAAAAACAAGGACAGAAGATAGGGGATGGGAGGGAAATAGGCAAAAAAAAAAACACATTTAGAATTTTTACAGTGTACATATCTATTGAGATGCCCATATACAACTTTAGACATTTGTGTACAGATGTTTGTCAGGTGATCAGCTTGTACCCCACTAAATAAACAAGTCTATATATGGGGTGCGACACTCAATGTATGCTTTAAAAAGTATCTCCACTGATGGAAAAAAAGTGCATCTTTCCCCAACCCTCCTCATACCTTTCCCCCCCCCACCCAAAAAAAATCTCATCTGTTCCTTTGCAGCAGCCTGGGGAAGGTGTGTGTGTAGTTCAACAGCGATCGCTACAGATGAGCAGCCATTACTTCCACAAGACTGCACAAAATTGCTTCATTTTGCAGGTACAGGTGTCTCATACTTGTAGGAATCCATACAAGCTGTGTTATTTTTAGGAGTGGAGCTACCTTTTAAAATATAAGCAGGGAGATTCAATAAAAGTTCTTATCATTTAAAATGGTGCTTATTTTGCCCCAACCAATCAGATCTTATTTAACATTTGAAAGCTAACATCTGATTGGTTGGGGCAAAATTAGCACCATTTAAAGGAACTGTAAACCTAAAAAAATAAGTGTTTGCCAATCGTTTCTATTATTCACAGGGAGGTGAGAACGCTTATACTCACCTCCCTGTGAATAATAGTTTGCTTAGGGGACACAGTGGCACCTTACCTGGCAGTCCGCTCGCTCCTTCTGATCTGACAGCCGCGTTTCCCCTGTCTCCCGACCACGTGCCTATCTTTGATGCATGCGCGTCAATACAAAGTATAGGCGCACAATTGGGAGAGAAGGACAGCGCGGCTGTCAGTTTAGAAGGACCTGCGAGCAGAGCGCCAGGTAAGGTGCCGCTGTGTCCCCTGAGCAAACTATTATTCACAGGGAGGTGAGAATAAGCGTTCTCACCTCCCTGTGAATAATAGAAACGATTGGCAAACACTTATTTCACTTATTTTTTTAGGTTTACAGTTCCTTTAAAGAACTTTTATTAATAACCCTGAAGGTGTACAAGTGAGCATGCTCAAGATAGCGGGGAGAGGGTGGAGCAATGGGGCTGGTGATGTTCTTTTTTTGAGCAGATCCAGAGATGTTGTTATAGGGGGAACTTTTAGAATTCATTGGGACAGAGTTTACAATGAAGTAAATATTTCATCCAAACCCCAAGAACTCCTGTGTCAGCGGTAGGAAACTTGTAATTCTCACTCAATGTGCCTTAATATAAAAATAATTGTAGTCAGTAAGATTTTGAAACTTACTTTGGAACCTTTAGAATTAAAAAATAAATATTTGAATATTTTTCAGTTAGATCAAGATTATTCCACTGCTAATTGAATGGTTAAAGCAGGGATGCAGAAAAATACCCATTACAAAAGGCACTGACACTTTAGGACCAGATCATCTCAAACGTGCTGGGGTACAAAGCTGAGCCTTAAAGAGAGCCAAATGGTTATACTGAATAAATTTTTGATTAATTTGCTTCATGTCCTACAATACAAATCTAGAAATTGTAATAAAAATTAAAGGAAATGTCCATATTAAATGTAATATATTATGGAGGACCCCCAAAACCTAGTTTTCTTTTTGTTAAAATATAATAATTCTGCTCCCAGCCAGAGGAATCCTACTTACAAGATCGCAATCCACCACCCTCTACTGCCGCTGCTCTGTTCTTTCTGTGTTCCCGAGAAGCCACAGTGGAGGCTTGTCCGGGAATGGCAGTCAGTGACATGGGGGTGGACATTCCCTTTAAATATTAAAATTCTAGGGTAACTTGAACATTACTTTGATTATATCCAGAATCTATTACACTATACACTGCAAAGTATAAAAGATGCTGGTGAAGGTTCTCATTCATCCAGGTCATGGTATATCTGTACCATCTTGTACAAGTCATTCTGAATTGAGAGATCCAGTGGGATGACTAGCAAAACGTCTTCAAGAACTAAACTTCAAGTCCAGTTGATCTAATTGAACACAACAGATACAAAAAAATGCTTATAATTTACAGTAACCACACAGTATTTAACACTAGTAAGTAGTAACAGAAAATTGTATCCCCAAGTGTACCAGAATCTGGGAAAGTTTGACAACTATTGTCTTAAGACAAATGCATCTACTTGCTTTATAATTCTTTATTTCTTCTTCTGTGGACTTCTTAATCCCCACCCAACATATTTATTTATTCACATATATGTTTCCATACCAGGTTTGCTATTGAACATTACCAGACCATGCACGCTCTCATATTTGCGGTTGAGGAAATTAATTCAGATCCCATGTTCCTTCCCAACATTACATTTGGCTACCAGATTTTTGATACATGCAACATGCTGTCAAGAGGAAAAGAAATCTCACCGAATTATCAGACTATTAAAGATGCACGACTTGCTAGTGTTATTGGTGATGCTGGTTCCACAAAAAACATTTTTATGGCTTACTTATTGGCACGCTACCGATATCCACAGGTTAGTGAAGGGTGTTTAAATAATTTTTAAAAAATCCCATTTAACAGTGCATAACGTTTTCAAATACTGATATTAGTGTTTCCCCAATTTGCCTTAGTTTGCCTTGGTTAGGTTTGCGGTTGGTTTGAAGTGTGGCAAATTTGGTAGATCCTGAATCTGAATGGAATATAAACTCTTGAACGTTGGTATAATTGGAATGTATTCAAACTGAACCAAATGGCAGATCTTTGGGTCAAATGTGACTTCATATATATATATCCTGTATTTTACACATAGCTATGAAGAGATCTTCTTAAATAATAGCTGATATAGTCATTGAAATTGGGAGACAAATATTATATATTAATAAAATATCTTTGTTCCCATTTATTGCTATTTAACAGTTTCCTTCCTTTTACCGTACTATACCAAGTGATGAATTTCAGATGAAAGGCTTGGCACAGCTAATTTCCTATTTTGGCTGGACCTGGGTGGGTATTCTTGCTAATGATAATGATTATGGTCAGTACGGACTTCAGATGGCAAAACAAGAAATAATAAAAGGAGGTGCATGTGCGGACTTTGTTGAAAATATATTGACTAGTTTGCCCAATAGAAATGCTCCTCGCCTTGCTAAGGTCATCGAAAAGTCAAGTGCAAAGGTTGTGGTTGTAATCTCTTAAGATCCAGATTTTGTAATTGTGGTAGAAGAGTTGTTGAGGCAGAACGTCAATGGCAGAATATGGATAGCCAGTGAATCTTGGGCTAAGTCGGTTTTGCTCACTGATTCCAAATGATTTTAGAAGGAACCATTGGTTTTGCTATCCATGATGGACAGATTCCAGGGTTCATTGAATCTTGGGCTAAGTCAGTTTTGCTCTCTGGTTCCAAATGATTTTATAAGGAACCATTGGTTTTGCTATCCATGGTGGACAGATTCCAGGGTTCACTGATAATCTAAAAACTCTCAACCTATATAAATACCATGATCCATTCTTAAAGGAATATTGGGAGGATCTTTTCTTCTGTAAGTGGATCAGTCAGGAGAATCTAATCTCTCCTATTGACAACGCTACAGTTACTGAATGTACAGGAATAGAAGACTTGCAAAGCAGGACAATGGAAGAAAATCATAGAGTATCTCTCAATGTATACATTGCTGTGTAGATTATTGCAGGGCCTTGAAAAAAATGGTTGATTGCACTCCAGGAACTGAACCAATAAATTATGCACCTTGTGTGAACCTATCTTCCTTTCACCCTTTTCACGTAAGAGATAATTGAATATGGCTGTAGATAGTTACAATTTAATTCACATCACATGTACAACCTATTCAATCACATCCCATTTTTCATTTCCAGCTTCTTCACTACATAAAAAATATAAACTTTAAAACCAAAGCCGGGATACAGGTATTTTTTGACGATAAAGGTAACCCACCGTATGTCTACGACATTGTGAATTGGCATCTGAGTAGAAGGGGAGGATTGGAGCAGGTGGTAGTTGGACAATATGATGGGAATGGACCAAATGGAAAATCCTTGAACATCAACAATGAGACTATTACAGTGGACAAGTAGTTATTCTCAGGTAACTTCAGATTAGTGTTCACCTAAGTTACAAAATATAAAGTAAAATGAAAATATTCTGTATCTTTTATTACAGTGATACTGGGTAGATTCATTTCTGCCATGATAAGGTGCTAAATAGATGTCAAAACCATCTCCATAAGGGATGACTAAAGAGATTCTACTAAAACATAGTATTGTGTGTGAGTTGCATTGGGAGGTTATGTAGGATTTAGTGGTCTTTTTTGTATTTCTGCACAGAATTGTGGGAAATGGTCCAAGATGACAGTTGGTACCATTCAGAAACTGTTGTCTTTCACAGGATTCTTTGAAATCCATGACTAGCATGTATTGGAAAAAGGATTGTCATTGCATTTCATTGGGATTGAATGTGGAAACAAGTACAATCATTTCACCCAGAAGGAAGGTAGGTATGTGTGCGTGTGTGCGAGGATGTGGGGTAGCAGAGTGGCAGCTGATGGTCTGGGGGTAGGACCATGTATCTATTCAATGGTAAAAGAGTTCTATTGGCTAGTAGTGAGCAAGAGGGTGATGTGAGGTTACAGAATAATGAACATGGAGATAACCCAAGGTGATGCTTTTGCACACAAGCTGTGTTTGGGATATTTTTGTGTTACCAGTTTCTCCTTTAAACAGCCAATAGTGTTTTGGACAAGACTGTGTTTTCTGTTCCTGCCTGTGCCCTGTTATGTCTGTTATCTACCTACAGTAGATTATCCCTATGAAACAGGATTATTAAAATGTGTCAGAAATTCTCTAAACATTAGGAGACAAAATTTGTAAATATTTATACAATAAAGCCATGAATACATATGGACAACCCCCTCTTATGTCTATCATGGCATGGAGTATAAAGATAAACTAAAAAAGTGTTTTCATACATTTTGGTTACATTACTTCTTTGATCCTCCTTTTGAGATTTCCTCACCCAATTATAAGAGGGGCTTCCGGGATTCATTTAAAGGGCATGTCCATCCTGAAAATGAACTTTTATTATAAGGCACGCCCCCCATGCCCTCCCCCAACTGCCAATATATTTTTTCAAAAAAATGTTCAGATGTTTTTGGAGGAAGTCGCAAAACCGGGGCCAGACCGGCAGCCCTGTCTATGACTGGCTGAGAGGCAGCCAATCGTTGACACGGCTGCTTTCAATTGAGGTGCCGAGGGAGAGATGGGGCTGTAAGTGAGTAAGGTTGGGGAAAGGGAAGGGGGTGCCTACCTTTTGCTAAAAGGATTTCACGCTAGGTGACACGGCTGCAGAGGATGGATCCAGAAGGTGGGAGAGAGGGGAGGAGGAAAGGGCTCAAACTAGTTCGTTTTTCGGACTTACGGACGTTCGTTAACCCTAGAATGTACCATTCATTTTCGATAACCCTCGAATGTACCGTTCACTAACCCTAGGAAGGATCGTTCATTTTCACTAACCCTCAAATGTACCGTTCGCTAACCCTAGGAAGGAGCGTTCGTTCATTTTCGCAAAGCCCCGAATGTACCGTTCGATAACCCTAGGAAGGATCGTTCATTTGTTCAATAATCCTCAGATGTACCATTCACTAACCAGGAAGGATTGTACATTCGTTCGATAATCCTCAAATGTACCATTTGCTAACCAGGAAGGATCGTTCGTCCGTTCTATAATCCTTGAATGTACCGTTCACTAACCAGGAAGGATCGTTCGTCCGTTCTATAATCCGCTCTATAACCAGGAAGGATCATTCGTCCGTTCTATAATCCTCGAATGTACCGTTCGCTAACCAGGAAGGATCGTTCGTCCATTCGATAATCCTCCAATGTATCGTCGAATGTAGCTTGCGCAAAACCCGACAATTGCCCATTGCCCGACAATTGCCATGACTGGTTCAAGAGAGGTGTCAAGGAGGCCATTTATGTGAAAATAAAGAAACCAAGCCTGAATAGAGGTGGGGGGGTTCGACACCAACTGTCTGCCATGTACAATGCTGTTTTGACACCTTACTCTGGGCGTTCCTATAACACCTCTTTGCCACTATGCAATCACGCCTTGCATTCAGAAGGTCCATAGCACCTTACTAATCAATACAGGCTTGAGAAAGGCTCACACATGATCACACATGATCCGAAGCATGTTGCAATAAACCTGTTTGCAGATGAAGTGCTGCATGTGTCTCCTCCCATTTGAATTAAAGTCTAATTGTACCATAACACCTTGCTGTTATATGCTAATTAGGACTTGCCAGGATTCTTGTACAAGTCATTCTGAATAGAGAAAGCCAGCTATAGATGACTAACGAAACGTCTTCAAGAACTAAACTTCAAGTCCAGTTGATTTAATTGAATACAACAGATTTACTATGAGTCCTGAGTAGTTCTTAGTATAATATACACATTCTTTAGTCCTGTGTTCAGACCCCTCTCCAAATCAAACCCTGACATGTCCAGATTTATTCAAATCACCTAGGAAATAGGCTATATAAGTAGGGCAAACAAACCTGGGGATAATGGACAGCCCTGTCTTGTACATCAAAGGAAGAAATTTGCTCTAGCAAAGCCTGTGGGAAATTGTAATTAAGCTTGATAACATTAAAAAGGGAGGTAAAAAATGAATTAATGTCAAGCCTCCGTTAAGTATTCCCAGGAAAGTTTATCAAATTCTATATCAGTATTAGAGAACAGCAAGCAGCTCCATGTTACTCTCTCTACCCCCGATAAATCTATCAATATGATTTTGGATGCTTAATCAAGGTTCATAGTATCAGTAATGATTCCCATTTGATAGGCTGTTACTGACCCATTGGGTAAGTGAATTCTTAGGACTGTTCCCGTAGGGCACGTTCCTAGTTTTGCTAAAGGTGTATCTGGTTTATTCCAGGAATAACAGTTTTTACTATTTTATTTGTTTTCCACCTGTATCTATTATTAGGAGCAATTTAATTGTGGCAATGTAAGTGAGTCACCTGTCATGATATGTCATTTAGTAAGGTTGAATCTATCTCCCTGTCGTGATATGTTAATTAGTAAGGTTGAATCTATCTCCCTGTCATGATATGTTAATTAGTAAGGTTGAATCTATCTCCCAAGTCGTGCTAGGGTTTGATTAGTAGTAAGGTTGAATCTATCTCCCTGTCGTGATATGTTAATTAGTAAGGTTGAATCTATCTCCCTGTCATGATATGTTAATTAGTAAGGTTGAATCTATCTCCCTGTCGTGATATGTTGATTAGTAAGGTTGAATCTATCTCCCTGTCATGATATGTTAATTAGTAAGGTTGAATCTATCTCCCTGTCGTGATATGTTGATTAGAAAGGTTGAATCTATCTTTCTGTCGTGATATGTTAATTAGTAAGGTTGAATCTATCTCCCTGTCATGATATGTTGATTAGTAAGGTTGAATCTCATTTTAGAGTCCCCAGTTTTTCTTTCCTCCCTAGAAGCAATGTGTACAGAAACTCCCTGAATACATCCTTAGGGAGAGCAACATCCTATAATTCTAGAATTACATACATTATAGCAGCCTTTTCTCTGGGACAATGTTACTTGGGGCTTACCATATTTGTATTTGTATTTTACCGTATATGCATGTAATTCTATAATACAAGGGGAGAGCATTTGCCACCCCTATAGCGGTAAAAGATACTAGATCTGTGGCCATTATATACATACACTGACTTTATATATATACAGACGGAAGGATTGCACTCACGCTCCATGTACAACTACCAGGTGCTTAATCCGAAGATGTTGTATAAGAGAGATAAAAGATGGTTTTCACAGAGCACACATCTACATATTTTCAATAGTAGAGAATTGAATTTATTAAACATACATAATGATCACATCTACGTGTTTCAGGGGACTGATGAAGGTCCCTTAGAGGACTGAAAAGTTTAGATGTGATCATTATGTATGTTTAATAAATTCTCTTTATTAAAAAATATCCAGATGTGTACTCCATGAAAATAATCTTTTATCTCTCTTATTGATTCTAGGTGATTCTAGGTATGTGGTGTATGTATTGGTATGTCCATCTGGTCTCCAGTATGTAGGTGAGACCACACAGAAGCTACGTTAACAGTACCCAAACTTTTTTGTGATATGAAATATGATGTGGGACAAAACGATTATGGTATTAGAGCATGCTAAACTGGTGCTAGAGTGGGGGGCGATAGACAATTATTACAGAGAGAGGTTTGGTGGGTGCAGGGTATAGTATCATTGACACAAAAGTGGGTACACACTTGCCAATTTTTTGAAAGATGACAGACAGGAACTGCATGATCCTGTCTGTCATTTTAATAAATCACGATACATACAGTCCCAAGCGTTCTCCTATACACAACATAACACAGCATAGGGAGAATGCCCAGGACTGGTGTTTCCCTCAACTGCAGCAGACTCCCCTACAGGGAGTCAACCTCGGCCGAGGGAATTTTTCCCTCTTTCCTGAAACGAGCGCACGGCTTACACTAATGTACAGCGGCCGTGTGCTCTGTCAGGAAAGCTTGGTACACACAGTACCGATAAAGCCCAGATACTGTCGGTCGATCCGATGGTATTGGGCTTTATCGGTACTGTGTCTACCAAGCTTAAGGGTCTGAACAGAGACCATCAGGGGGATCAATAAAAGTTCTTGTCGTTTAAAATGGTGCTAATTTTGTACCAACCAATCAGATCTTATTTAACATTTGAAAGCTAACATCTGATTGGTTGGGGCAAAATAAGCACTATTTTAAACAATAAGAACTTTTATTAAATCTCCCTGTATGATCTTTATGTATACTTGTAAATGTGGGTAATTGGATAGTATTGTTCCTTCAGTTGACCATGGGAGGGCAGTGTGTAACATTGTATGAGTTTGATATCCATCTGGTTCCATTTCCTGTTTGTGACTATTTAACTGGTTGAATAGTAATTGATGTACACATGATTGTTTGCTGGAGACAGATGTATGCTGCAAGATGCATATGTATTAAAGCTTTTTTATTTGCATTTCGTGATGCTGTAGTTTTGTATTGAATACTGAGGATGAGAGTGGCCTTTAAATGTGCTGAACATTTTTGTGCTACTTCCGTCAATGTCCCGCGTGAAATTATTATATACAGAAATGAACCAGGAATCTATAATCTGCTAAAAGTTAAGATAATTGTAAGTTTCAACCATAATATGGCAGTTCACCATGATTATATTATATCTGTGTGCTTTTTTTTCAAAATTATGTATTTTATATTATTTTAACACCTGTATGAGTTTTATGCAAAGTAATATTGTGCATCACAAAGTGGCATTATATAAATAAAGTTATATACACACACAATTTATTATTCAACTTCAATGAGGATGTTGTATGTTCAGATATCTTGGGATTGGGGCCAATGAACATTTAATTTCCCCTTTCTTTATGTTTCCCTCTATCTTTATTCATGACATGTTCTTTAGAGTTCATGTTGGGTCTGAGCAATATAATGAAACATTTTGGAATAAATATGCAGCCAACAACTGCCCAGGTGGAAGACAGAATTGCAAATATCTCCTATAGGTGGTATAAATGCCATGGGCACTGAGATAGGCCGGGATGAAGGACACCCACACTAAGGAAGGCCAACATGCTGAATGTGATTAATTTGGCCTCATTAAAACTGTCTGGAAGCCGTCTGGAGAAAGGCAACAATGAAACTGAAGTGGACAAAAGTCCAAGATATCCAGCATGCACCAAGCAGTGGGGGATCCTTCATTGCAATAAACGATGATGACTCCAGGTTTGGTATCAATATCTGCTTATGGAGGAGGGAGAAGAAAAGATAAGCCACAGAAAACAAACACCTAATTGAATAAAGGAACCAAACACAATAACTGAATATGACTTTTACTCCTGTCCACTTCCTTAACCTGCGTCTGGCTTTGTTGCCTTAAACGCAATGAAAACAGTGATGGTTTGTAGCTAGAACACAGGAGATACAGAGAGTAAAACCATCCCAATGCCACCTGGCGTAGGAGACACTTTTCAGTTTGAGGGTAACCATGAAACCCAAAGAAAAAGGAAACAGAGGAACAGGGAAACCAGGAGAAGACAACTAAGGGAATAGTTATTGGCTCGGACAACTGGCGTGTCTTTATAATGAATGAAAACCCAAGAATAATAAGTGGGATTAGTGCAGAGAAGAGAAATAGCTGCTAAGCTGTAACCAAAGGTTTTCATAGGAAAGGAATTCTATAGTTTGGTAAACATCTGTCCTGATTTAATTTGGCACACGTCCCAGGGACAAAGATGACATTCCACGCATCTGGGGAGAAACATTTATATTACTTATTTTATTTACTGTTTTTACACAGTTAGACATTGTTTTTTTTACAATTAGCATTTTTTTTACATTACCTGTTTGGTTTGAGATCTCCACTGGACATTGGGCACATGTAAAGCAGCAAGAGGGTTTCTCTGGTACTATGACTTTCCTAAATCCAGAGGGGCAGCTTGGACTACATATAGATAGGGGCACCTAAGATAGAAATTATAGAACAATAACTTAGCATTAAGTCTCATGTTTAAACTCGTCAATGAAAATATTTAATTATCTTGTAAAATCTGGGTTTTTGGTTGCGCTCAGATATATATAGAATGAAACAAAGATAAAATAAAAGACCAATTCGTTTTAAACATCCTTATCTAGTTTAAAACCCTTTATCCACCCTATATTAAATATAAATTACCCACTTACTACATGAAGAAATTGGGGTCAACCAACTAAGTGTTGTTTAAACTTTATTTGACTTTCTAACATCATTCACTGGGATACACCCAATGGTAAAATCACTTAAAAATTTAAATAAATGTCTCTTAAAAACCTTTATTTACAGGGTAACCCTTTTGAAATAAAAAATAACAAAAGTGGTATAAAGGTGATACCTTATATGGCTAACTAGATAATCATTGCAAAAATATGGAACACTTCACGAATTGTGTGTCATCCTTGCGCAATTCATTGCATAACACGCAAATTCGTGAAGTCTTCCATATTTTTGCAATGATTATCTAGTTAGCCAATAAGGTATCACCTTTATACCACTTTATAGGAACTAGAATGTTCTGAAAGCTTGCTTGATTATCTAGTTAGCCAATAAGGTATCACCTTTATACCACTTTATGGATCTAGAATGTTTGAAAGCTTGCTATGATTATCTTAGTTAGCCAATAACGGTATCACCTTTATACCACTTTATAGGATCTAGAATGTCTGAAAGCTTGCTATGATTATCTTAGTTAGCCAATAAGGATATCTTTATACCACTTTATAGGATCTAGAATGTCTGAAAGCTTGCTATGATTATCTTAGTTAGCCAAAAGGTATCACCTTTATACCACTTTATAGGATCTAGAATGTTCTGAAAGCTTGCTATGATTATCTTAGTTAGCCAATAAAGGTATCACCTTTATACCACTTTATAGGATCTAGAAGTTCTGAAAGCTTGCTATGATTATCTTAGTTAGCCAATAAGGTATCACTTTATACCACTTATAGGATCTAGAATGTTCTGAAAGTTGCTATGATTATCTTAGTTAGCCAATAACGGGATCACCTTTATACCACTTATAGAGATCTAGAATGTTCTGAAAGCTTGCTATGATATCTAGTTAGCCAATAACGGGATCACCTTTATACCACTTTATAGGATCTAGAATGTTCTGAAAGCTTGCTATGATTATCTTAGTTAGCCAATAAAGGTATCACCTTTATACCACTTTATAGGATCTAGAATGTTCTGAAAGCTTGCTATGATTATCTTAGTTAGCCATAAGGTATCATTTATACCACTTTATAGGATCTAGAATGTTCTGAAAGCTTGCTATGATTATCTTAGTTAGCCAATAAGGTCACCTTATACCACTTTATAGGATCTAGAATGTTCTGAAAGCTTGCTATGATTATCTTAGTTAGCCAATAACGGTATCCCTTTATACCACTTTATAGGATCTAGAATGTTCTGAAAGCTTGCTATGATTTCTTAGTTAGCCAATAACGGTATCACCTTTATACCACTTTATAGGATCTAGATTGTTCTGAAAGCTTGCTATGATTATCTTAGTTAGCCAATAACGGTATCACCTTTATACCACTTTATAGGATCTAGAATGTTCTGAAAGCTTGCTATGATTATCTTAGTTAGCCAATAACGGGATCACCTTTATACCACTTTATAGGATCTAGAATGTTCTGAAAGCTTGCTATGATTATCTTAGTTAGCCAATAAAGGTATCACCTTTATACCACTTTATAGGATCTAGAATGTTCTGAAAGCTTGCTATGATTATCTTAGTTAGCCAATAAAGGTATCACCTTTATACCACTTTATAGGATCTAGAATGTTCTGAAAGCTTGCTATGATATCTTAGTTAGCCAATAACGGATACATTTATACCACTTTATAGGATCTAGAATGTTCTGAAAGCTTGCTATGATTATCTTAGTTAGCCAAAAAGGTATCACTTTATACCACTTTATAGGATCTAGAATGTTCTGAAAGCTTGCTATGATTATCTTGTTAGCCAATAAAGGTACACCTTTATACCACTTTATAGGATCTAGAATGTTCTGAAAGCTTGCTATGATTATCTTAGTTAGCCAATAAGGTATCATTTATACCACTTTATAGGATCTAGAATGTTTGAAAGCTTGCTATGATTATCTAGTTAGCCAATAACGGTATCACCTTTATACCACTTTTAGGATCTAGAATGTTCTGAAGCTTGCTATGATTATCTTAGTTAGCCAATAACGGTATCACCTTTATACCACTTTATAGGATCTGAATGTTCTGAAAGCTTGCTATGATTTATCTTAGTTAGCCAATAAAGGTATCACCTTTACCACTTTATAGGATCTAGAATGTTCTGAAAGCTTGCTATGATTATCTTAGTTACCAATGAAGGTATCACCTTTATACCACTTTATAGGATCTAGAATGTTGTGAAAGCTTGCTATGATTATCTTAGTTAGCCAATAACGGTATCACCTTTATACCACTTTATAGGATCTAGAATGTTCTGAAAGCTTGCTATGATTATCTTAGTTAGCCAATAACGGTATCACCTTTATACCACTTTTAGGATCTAGATGTTCTGAAGCTTGCTATGATTATCTTAGTTAGCCAATAAGGTATCACCTTACACTTTATAGGATCTAGATGTTCTGAAAGCTTGCTATGATTATCTTAGTTAGCCAATTAGGTATCACCTTTATACCACTTTATAGGATCTAGAATGTTCTGAAAGCTTGCTATGATTATCTTAGTTAGCCAATAACAGTATCACCTTTATACCACTTTATAGGATCTAGAATGTTCTGAAAGCTTGCTATGATTATCTTAGTTAGCCAATTAAGGTATCACCTTTATACCACTTTATAGGATCTAGATGTTCTGAAAGCTTGCTATGATTATCTTAGTTAGCCAATAACGGTATCAACTTTATACCACTTTAATGAACTAGAATGTTCTGAAAGCTTGCTATGATTATCTAGTTAGCCAATAAAGGTATCACCTTTATACCACTTTATAGGATCTAGAATGTTGAAAGCTTGCTATGATTATCTAGTTAGCCAATAACGGTATCACCTTTACCACTTATAGGATCTGAATGTTCTGAAAGCTTGTAGGTATCTTAGTTAGCCATAACGGTATCACCTTATACCACTTTATAGGATCTAGAATGTTCTGAAAGCTTGCTATGAATCTTAGTTAGCCAATAAGGTATCACCTTTATACCACTTTATAGGAACTAGAATGTTCTGAAAGCTTGCTATGGTTATCTTAGTTAGCCAATAAGGGATCACCTTTATACCACTTTATAGGATCTAGAATGTTCTGAAAGCTTGCTAGATTACTTAGTTAGCCAACGGTATCACCTTATACCACTTTATAGGATCTAGAATGTTCTGAAAGCTTGCTATGATTATCTTAGTTAGCAATAACGGTATCACCTTTATACCACTTTATAGGATCTGAATGTTCTGAAAGCTTGCTATGATATCTTAGTTAGCCAATAACGGTATCACCTTTATACCACTTATAGGATCTAGAATGTTCTGAAAGCTTGCTATTTATCTTAGTTAGCCATAACGGTATCACCTTTATACCACTTATAGGAACTAGAATGTTCTGAAAGCTTGCTATGATTATCTTGTTAGCCAATAACGGTATCACCTTTATACCACTTATAGGATCTAGAATGTTCTGAAAGTTTATGGTATATTAGTTAGCAAATAGGTATCACCTTATACCACTTTATAGGATCTAGAATGTTCTGAAAGCTTGCTATGATTTCTTAGTTAGCCAATACAGGTATCACCTTTATACCACTTTATAGGAAAGAATGTTCTGAAAGCTTGCTATGAGTTATCTTAGTTAGCCAATTAAGGTATCACCTTTATACCACTTATAGGATCTAGAATGTTCTGAAGCTGATGATATCTTAGTTAGCCAATAACGGTATCACCTTTATACCACTTTATAGGATCTAGAATGTTCTGAAAGCTTGCTATGATTATCTTAGTTAGCCAATAACGGTATCACCTTTATACCACTTTATAGGATCTAGAATTTCTGAAAGCTTGCTATGATTATCTTAGTTAGCCAATAACGGTATCACCTTATACCACTTTATAGGATCTAGAATGTTCGAAAGTTGCTATGATTATCTTAGTTAGCCAATTAGAGTATCACTTTATACCACTTATAGGATCTAGAATGTTCTGAAAGTGCTATGATTATCTTAGTTAGCCAATAACGGTATCAACTTTATACCACTTTATAGGATCTAGAATGTCTGAAAGCTTGTGTATGATTATCTTAGTTAGCCAATTAAGGTATCAACTTATACACACTTTATAGGATCTAGAATGTTCTGAAAGTTGCTATGATTATCTTGTTAGCCCATAACGGATCACCTTTATACCACTTTATAGGATCTAGAATGTTCTGAAAGTTGCTATGATTATCTTAGTTAGCCAATTAAGGTATCACTTTATACCACTTTTAAGGATCTAGAATGTTCTGAAAGCTTGCTATGATTATCTTAGTTAGCCATAAGGTATCACCTTATACCACTTTATGGATCTAGAATGTTCTGAAAGCTTGCTATGATTACTTAGTTAGCCAATAAAGGTATCACTTATACCACTTTATAGGATCTAGAATGTTCTGAAAGCTTGCTATGATTATCTTAGTTAGCCAATAACGGTATCACCTTTATACCAATTTATAGGATCTAGAATGTTCTGAAAGCTTGCTATGATTATCTTAGTTAGCCAATACAGGTATCACTTTATACCACTTTATAGGATCTAGAATGTTCTGAAAGCTTGCTATGATTCTTAGTTAGCCAATACGGGATCACAACTTTATACCACTTTATAGGATCTAGAATGTTCTGCGTTGTATGATTATCTTAGTTAGCCAATTAAGGTATCAACTTATACCAATATAGGATCTAGAATGTTGTGAAAGCTTGCTATGATTATCTTAGTTAGCCAATAACGGTATCACCTTTATACCACTTTATAGGATCTAGAATGTTCTGAAAGCTTGCTATGATTATCTTAGTTAGCCAATAACGGTATCACCTTTATACCACTTTATAGGATCTAGAATGTTCTGAAAGCTTGCTATGATTATCTTAGTTAGCCAATAAAGGTATCACCTTTATACCACTTTATAGGATCTAGAATGTTCTGAAAGAAAGGTATCACCTTTATACCACTTTATAGGAACTAGAATGTTCTGACAGCTTGCTATGATTATCTTAGTTAGCCAATTAAGGTATCAACTTTATACCACTTTATAGGAACTAGAATGTTCTGAAAGCTTGCTATGATTATCTTAGTTAGCCAATTAAGGTATCAACTTTATACCACTTTATAGGATCTAGAATGTTCTGAAAGCTTGCTATGATTATCTTAGTTAGCCAATAAAGGTATCAACTTTATACCACTTTATAGGATCTAGAATGTTCTGAAAGCTTGCTATGATTATCTTAGTTAGCCAATTAAGGTATCAACTTTACACCACGCATGTTATTTTTTATTTCAAAAGGGTTACCCTGTAAACATTTTGATGGTAGGAACTGAATTATAAATGGCAGTAAAATCAGTTGACTATTTTGCATTGTTGGAAGGCTAAAAAGCAGTCATAATGCATGATAACTGGAAAAATATGTTAATTAGTAAGGTTGAATCTATCTCCCTGTCGTGATATGTTAATTAGTAAGGTTGAATCTATCTCCCTGTCATGATATGTTAATTAGTAAGGTTGAATCTATCTCCCTGTCGTGATATGTTGATTAGTAAGGTTGAATCTATCTCCCTGTCATGATATGTTAATTAGTAGTTGAAAAATAACTGATCTTTATGAAAGTTAAACAAGCAGAAATAAAATGTATATATATATTTATTTTTTTTAACAAAGGGAATACAATATAACTGAAAAAGTGTGAAATATGAGCCTTTTTCATTGCACTTTTATTTCTATTACCTGATGTAATAATTGAACATTTTTAGAATGCGTATCTAGGAGTCTTGTGTTGCCATGCAAAAAGGTTTATGCAATATTAGATTTACTATGTGTTACTACTAGTGGATACCATGGGAGTGTAAATAATATATTTTTTAAACAAATAATTTTAAATTATTGACATTACCGTATATACTCGAGTATAAGCCGACCCGAGTATAAGCCGAGGTACCTATTTTTACCTCAAAAAGTAAGAAACATGATTGACTCGAGTATAAGCCGAGGGTTGAAATTATGGGAACTCTGCTGTCCATAAAAAAACCTCATTCCTTGGCACTCCAGATGTTTGGAAACTACAACTCCCAGCATGTTTTAGTAGCTGGGAGTTGTAGTTTCCAAACCCCTTTAGTGCCAAGGAATGAGGCTTTTTTTTGGACAGCATCCCCCAGGAAAGTCCCCCTTAGAGAGCCCCCCCAGTTCAGGTAGTGAGGTGGTACTCACATGTAGTGACATCACTACTCGGCGCCGGGCAGTATGTTAGACAGCCGCCGAGTACGGACGTCAGTATAGCGTGGAGACAACAGAGTGCCAAGCAGGATCCAGAGATTTAACTTACCGGTACCTGGTTACATAGACAGAAAGTAAGCAGCAGCAGATTTTGGAAAAAATTACCGTGACCCAAGTATAAGCCGAGGTCGGGTTTTAAGGCTATTTTTAAAGCCTGAAAACCTCGGCTTATACTCGAGTATATATGGTAATTAATTTTTTTCCCCAAAAAGGAAATATATTGTAAAGTTACACTAAAATTATAAATTATTATCTTAAACAATTTTTCAGTTGAATTATCATTAAATCTTTGGTTATTTTTCTATACAATTTTATTCTCTTACCTCTGGGTATCTGTACAGTCCCAGGATTTGTGCCATGAGAATGGACCTTGTGGACCCAGAGTCTCCAATGACACCAGCAAGACGTGCCCCTTCACTATAATGAAAATTTGGGGTGATTTGTCTCCCTCCTGACAGCATTGATAGGGTCCCTTGTGCCGCCCTTTTTAAAGTTAAACACGTGTCAACAATATGGAATCCCAGTGTAACATTGGGAAGGAGTTCAGGATCAGCATTAATCTCCTCTACAGCAAATATTAGTGCATGCATACTCTTATAATACTCAATAGCAAACCTAGTATAAAGAACACACATTATTGGGTTGTATAATCCAAACAAAGCAATGTTTAACCTTCTATGTGTCCAGTCTCTCTATGGCCACCTCACTGCCAGTAATGCACACTAATTCCAAAGCAAATTAAGAGACTGCCCAGTATTTAGTTGTTCAAATGGGGAGCTCCCTAAACCAAATACAGGTTTCGGCCCTTAGCCTTTTGTTGAGTGACAAAGGCCTGAGGGCCGAAATATTGTGAATTTTGTGTGTATCGGCACAAATAAAGCGGGAACACCCCTATTTGTATAACTAAAAACTGGACAGCCCAGTCCAATTTGCTTTGGACACAGATTGGGTTGTCAAGTAGAATCTAAATGCCTAGCATTTTACATCAGCTTCTGATTTACCAAACAAACATTTTAAAAAAGAAATAAAGAAAATAAATATATATATATATATATATATATATATCAGATCAGATTATGGGCAGTCTGTTCATGGAACGAGCGGAGGTGTGGCTATGTTGCCGGCATCGGCCTATTGGTCTTGCCTTATAAATCCTTTGATTTTTGACACACACGAGCAGACACGGAAAGGAAGTAAGTTTTAAAAAGTTTTTAATATGATATTTTTATGAGTACACTGAACATATGACTTACCTATGTGACAATAAAGGGGGTGGGTGTTTGTATGTATTCTAAGCATTGGTGGTTGGTGTACTGGTTATTCTGATGACAGCTCCCGTGATAGCGGAAATGCAATGCGTCAACTTTGAGAATAAAGCATTGAATGTTAAAGGTCCCGTGAGTGTGTTCCTATGATTCTGCTATATCTGATATATTTTTATATATATATATGCCACTAGGGATCTTTTGCACTCCGTCCATCCGTCATGGACATCCGTTTCGGCCTGAAAAATCAGGGCCGGAAACCTTGATGACAGCTCCGAGTTTCCGGGCCGAAACGCATAGGCCTAGCAGACCTACTTACTTGTCTCAAAAACTTGGAGTGCTCCGTACCTTTGTGAATATATATATATATATACACAAACCGATAAACAATTTAGATTTGTTGTATTAGAGTCCATCTCAAATCCCATGAGGGATGGGTATCGGGAGCTGAAATTGAAGCAGAGGGAGGTGTGGTGAGTTAAATCTCCTCTGTGCCGCACATCTACCTGGCTCTCCATTAAATAACGCATTATCTACAAAATCCTACTCTTAACATTTAAATTCCTTCGCTCTTCTTCTTCTTATATTTCTTCTCTTTTGTCCACATATGTCCCTGCCTGTACCCTCCACTCATCACAGAACCATCTCTTATACAGATCCCCCACTGACACTGCCTCCTCCCACCTTAAACCTTATTCTCTTGTGGCTCCCATCCTCTGGAATTCTATTCCCCTCTCTCTATGTCAAGAATCCTCAATAAACAAGTTTACATCTAACCTCTCATCCTATCTCTGAGCACAGCACAGCATAGGACTGTTGACACTGCACCAGTTATTAATATGGCACTTCTATATTTTCCTTTGTATCTGTATGTTACCCACCTAATTACATCTCTGCGGGGCAGGGACCTTCTTCCTCAGATTACATGTTTTAAGCACTTGTATATATCATGAAGCACATACTTATTTATATATTTATTTATTGCCCCCCTTGTCCAGCTTTTTATATTCTAATGTTGTACAACGCTGCATCCCCAAGTGGCGCTATATAAATATATATGTAAAGTCATACAAACATACATGTCACTTCTTTTTTTTTACTGATTTAAGGTGGATACCAAGAAAAAAAATTATTTCCGTTTAATTCTTGGTGTGCAGTGAGAGTCAGTTACATCTCGTAGGAGATTAAACTAATAGGATGCCTTACTAAAGGGCGCTGTTTCCCAATATAAAGCCCACACTGCCAGATAAAATAGGATAAGAATGGGTTTAACACTAATTTTATGGGGCCTGCACAGTCCAGCTGAGGCAATTAACCTATTTACTATGTAATACAAAGATTTTTGTTCCAAATAATCTTAATATCTTCTATTAGTGATAAACTATTACTTTCTGTATTGCCATGAAAAGAAGTCTACATACTGGTAATAAAATACTAGCAGTCACTCACCTCTGACATTGGAGTTCTAGGGGTTTGTTAGTGAATCCTATGGTATTGTCGACTCTCTCTAGATGAATTGCAAAAGTTCCTCCTATAACAACATCTCCTGGTTGGCTAAAATATCCTTTAATGTTCTCAGTGGGCAAGTGGCAATTAGTTTGGGAGCCAGAGTCTCTGGCAAATATCAATAATGTACCAATCATCCACGCTATAGAGAACTGGAAATGGACCATTTTGTAGATTTTCTGCATGTTCAATGGAGTCTTGCTCAGTAGCAATGGAGTCTGCTCAGTAGTATAAGTTGTATAACACAAATGTCAACACATTTATACAATGAGTATATACAGTAACTAGGGCCTATGGGAACACAGGCAGTTAGGATTAAAATTAGATAAACTGAATTGGTTATTTTTCTAACAACTTCCACAATTCCCAAATGGGAACTTCTAGATTGGTCTTTAGTGTAGAACAGTCTTTAGAAAGATAAGTGTAAACGAGTAATCTAAAATATATGTGAGAAGCCTGGCTGAAAAAATAGGAGATTTGAAGAAAATTACTTAAAAGTATATAATAGGTATAGCAGAAACATGATTGAACAATTCTCATGACTGTGCTTTAAATTTTGATGGATACTCCTTGTTTAGACATGATAGAGAAAATAGGAATGGGGAGGGTCCAGAGTCATTTAAAATATCTTATTCTTTCCAGTCTGGGACTCATTAGAGTATTTTACTTTGTAGGTTACTATTTTTCTCTGTAATTAGTAAATAACTGGATACCATATATATAAATGAATATGAAATTTATTTATTAAACGACAATTATACTCACCTTCCCCCACTCCTCTTCTTCTTTCCATTGATCGTACCCTGGGTGAGCAGCTAAACTCTAGGTCTTAACTCCCTGGTTCTTCTTTGATATGCAGCGATAAACTTTCCTTGCATTTTTTCAGCTCCAGATTATTAGATATTACCACATGCAAAAAAAAGGATATTTTATAGAAATTGCTTCCACAATCTGTGAAATGCTCAAATAGCAAATTTAGGAACTTTTGGCTGCTCCCCTACCCAGTTTTGCCAACTGCATATGAAAGTGAATTTCTCTTCTTCACTGGTATTTGGGGGCTTGTTACAGGCACCAACAATTTTTCTACCCACCATCCTGTCACCTTGCAAGGCAAAAGTAGTATCTGACAGTTCTTTCTGTCTAGCCTCTACATTGTTAAGAATTTCTGTGGAATGGTGGCCTACAATACTGTATCTGCTGATTTAAAATGGAATGGAGCCACTTGAGAATATCCACAACCATGACCTAGTAGACGTTTGTCTTGCCACCACAATCAGCCAACAATATTTAGATACTAAGGATGAGAGTGGCCTTTAAAAGAGTTGAAAATTTGTGTTTGTGCTGCTGTAGTCAATGCCCCGTGTGACACAATTATATGCAGAAATTTAAAAATCTGTTAAAGGACATACAAACTGTGCCAAATCATGTTCCAACTATTTACACAGTATTTACATAGTAATAAGGATTAATTACCATCAATCTTAAATCTGCTTTTTTTGCACCAAGGTCCTCCCCCTGGCACAATACATGTAGAAACTATCCATTCTATAAAAGTAAAGCTTATTTCTCTGTCACTGCATGGCTATTTGATTATGCATTAAGATCAGAAAAAGGAATAAGCATTATCTGTTTCTCTGTGCCTTTTCTGTATGTACAGATAACACCCAATGCTGCAGTTACCTGCTGTCTGTGTTACTGATGTCCTAATGTAGCACTGTACCTAAAGAAATTAATTACAAAATCTCCATCCAACCCCCCACCCCACCCCCACAAACACACACATACATTCAAACTTCTACAGCTAAAAGAAAATCTTACTTGATTCAAGCAGTTATTGCAGCTCCCAGTGCTGCTTACCTTCCTATAGCAAAGCAGTTTTACTTTCACTATAACATAAAATCACTGGGTGAATGCTATTGGCTGTAGTGGAGCACATATCATCTCTACTGCAGATGCTCCACACTCTAGCTGGGCCTCAGTTTTGGGAGGGGGTGGATATATAGAGAGGAGACATGCATACTAACTAGGGGTGAGCTAAACAGTACAAGAGGAGATCTAGTGACAGGGAGCACTGAGAGCAAAAAGGGCTCAAGTTCCTGACAGCACTAAAAATATAGAAAAGGATAAAGGCAAGTCATTATTTCCCCCTTTAGTGTCCCTTTAAGATGGCTGGGATACAGGAGATTTAGATGCATTCAATATGATAGTATTTTATCTGTATGATTTTTTTATGTATTTCAAATATATGTTGTAAAATTATTTTTTCACTTGTTTGAGTTTTATGCAAAGTAAAATTGTGTATCACAAAGTAATACTATATAAATAAAGTTATACATTCACACACAATTAATTTTTCAACATCAATATTGATGTTGTATGTTCAAATAGCTTTAAGATTAAAGTTGTCTTTGGGATGGGCCAATGAACATTTCATTTCACCTTTCTTTATGTTTCCCTCTATCTTTATTCATGACATGTTCTTTAGAGTTCATGTTGGGTCTGAGCAATATAATGAAACATTTTGGAATAAATATGCAGCCAACAACTGCCCAGGTGGAAGACAGAATTGCAAAGATCTCCATAGCTGTGGTATAAATGCCATGGGCACTGAGATAGGCCGGGATGAAGGACACCCAGACACTAAGGAAGGCCAACATGCTGAATGTGATAAATTTGGCCTCATTGAAACTGTCCGGAAGCCGTCTGGCTAGAAAGGCAACAATGAAACTGATAGTGGACAAAAGTCCAAGATATCCGAGCATGCACCAGAAAGCAGTGGGGGATCCTTCATTGCAATAAATGATGATGACTCCAGGTTTGGTATCAATATCTGCTTCATGGAAGGGAGAAGAAAAGATAAGCCATAGAAAACAAACACCTAATTGAATAAAGGAACCAAGCACAATAACTGAATATGACACTTTTACTCCAGTCCACTTCCTTAACCTGCTGTCTGGCTTTGTTCCTTTAAAGGCAATAACAACAGTGATGGTTTTGGCCAGGACGCAGGAGATACAGAGAGTAAAGACCATCCCAAATGCCACCTGACGTAGGAGACACTTTTCAGTTTGTGGGTAACCAATGAAACCCAAAGAACAAAGGAAACAGAGGAACAGGGAAACCAGGAGAAGACAACTAAGGGAATAGTTATTGGCTCGGACAACTGGTGTGTTTTTATAATGAATGAAAACCCCAAGAATAATAAGTGGGATTAGTGCAGAGGAAGCAGAAATAGCTGCTAAGCTGTAACCCAAAGGTTCTTCATAGGAAAGGAATTCTGTTGTTCTTGGTAAACATCTGTCTTGTTTTAAATTTGGCCACATGTCCCAGGGACAAAGATGACATTCCACCGCATCTGGAGAGAAACATTCATATTACTTTATTTTATTTATTTATTTTACACAGTTAGACAGTATACACTGTTTGTTTATCTACTAGTATTCTGTACATTACCTGTTTGGTTTGAGATCTGTCCCTGTGGACATTGGGCACATGTAAAGCAGCAAGAGTGTTTTCCTGGTACTATGACTTTCCTAAATCCTGAGGGGCAGCTTGGACTACACTTAGATAGGGGCACCTATGGAAGTCATAAAGGAATTAAGATAGAAATGAGAGAATAACTACATATCATGTCACACACTTCTAGGCTCAAAAGTCAAAATCAATGTAAATATTTAATTATTTTAAGTAAAATTAAAAAATCTTTTGTAATCACTTTGGGCATATTTAGAAAAGTTCCTTAAATTGTCACTACCGTTTTTGTCAAATTTGGATTTAAAGCATTTTACGAAGCAGCGATAATTCTGTCGAAAACTAAACCCTACCCTTTTCGGTGTTAAAATGGATATCCACCCCATATAAAACATTTTCTGTAGTGTTGGGGATCCCCCTACAACCCTAAACACTAGGGTTTAAATGTAAAAAGGTCCCTAGAAATAGACTTACCCACCTTCGTTCCCTTGACCTCTGCCTCTACTTCTACTTCTGGGTATGGAGTAGCAATAAGGTGCCGGACCGGACAGTCAGCAAATCACAGACACTGCTGTCTGATATTGAGAGAGATGAGGGAACAAGTTTGGGTAACTTCTGGACACTTCTTATAGTTAAATTAGGGGAGAATGGAAGGGGGAGAGCTCCCCAGGACATGCCAGAGTCTTCCAAGTGGCAGATACCAGATTACACACAGACAGGCTCCTACTCTTTAGTTTCCTGGACGTTCAGCAAGCACTACAGGACAACCCCAAGGAGCAGAGAAGAAAAGTAAGATTTTTTTTACACTAAAAACACAGTGGGGCAAATTGTAGATGGGGGTGGGCATGCCCTTTAAGATTAGCCTATTAAAATCTCTAAATGTATTAGTGGGTTACTGGCCAGATTTCTAGTCTGGAAATAGGTCATTGAAAGGTGTCAGTATATAATGTGGGTTATACAAATAAGGGTCCAAGTGGTGTAAGTAGAAAAATGGATTTGTCCGCTGCACCTCCCAATTCCCTCTTTTGATAGACAGCAGGGGTTTTGATAACAAAAAAATCTCCTTTATGTACAGCATTTTCTAAACATTCGAAAAAGCTACAAAGGGTGCAAAATAGCTGTCTGGCGCGTTTCAGGCCCTCTAATGTCTAATCTAAGACATAGGGGGTGTAAGACTTTTAAAAATCAATTTCTGTAATACAATTGACAATTATCCAATTTCCAGTTTTCAAATTTCTTATTTTTAATATTTTACTATTAATTTGAACTGGAGTCTTATTTCCACAAGTACATAATTGTCCCTTTAGTATTTTAACCCCTTAATACCCCCTTAATGTTGCCTAATAGTCTGTTACAGCTTCTAACTGTCCCAGATATAAAGATTAAACATTAATTATAAATATAAGTATATTAGTAATATCCTTTTACCTTAGTTTCATTGTTGGTCCATACAATTTTGGAGCTGTCTACACTCAGTGTTGTTCCTTTAGGTGCCCTCAAGTCATAACTGCCAACTGTTACTTGCTCCAGTGTGCCCTTAGCAGTGCGATGCCAGTTTACTATGTCATAGATGGCTGGAGGGTTCCCGTGTGCATCAAAAAACACTCGACTTCCATCTTTGGTCTCAAAATTTACATTTTTGATATAGTGGAGAAGCTTTAAAGTCAAAACATGCACAAATTAAAGGAAAATATTGGCATAAAATGGCATAGAAATGTTTTTTTAAAAATGGTAAACGTCTTTACCTGCCAAGGTAGAAAAGATGAAATGTTAGCACAAGCTCCATGTTGAAATGGCCCACTCCCTGGTGTACAATAATGCAATCGCTGAAGGCCCCAGGCAATAGCATAGACAGCAGTGTACACATTTAGAAATAATCCACTAACATCCTCATTTACATGGCTGTCCAGCCTTTCATTTCCTGTACATTCAGTAAATGTTACATTTCCAGTCAACTTTATTAAATTGTCCTTAGTAGGCCATTTGCAATGGTAGACTTGTTCCCAAAATTCATTTACAAATATATCGTAAACATGAGTAGCTGGGTGAAGGGTGGTAATGTACTCAGAAAACTTTGGTATTTTTCCACCATGAATTGCAAAACCAATAGTACCCAACAAAATCAGCTGGAACCTTTCATCCTGTAATAAAGCTGAAGTTGCCCAAGATTCACTGGCTATCCAGGTATTTCCCGCTACATTCTGTTTCAACATTTCTTCCAACACAATTATTAAATCTGAATAATTACTTATAACAACCACAACCTTTGCTTTTGACTCTTTAATGACTTGCACAAGACGAGGAGCATTCCGATTGGCCTGATTAGTCAAAATATATTCAGTAAAGGCCACGCAAGCTCCATCATTTAATAGCTGTTGTTTTACCATCTGAAGACCAAACTGACCATAATCATCATCATTGGCTAGGAGACCAACCCAAGTCCATCCAAAATAAGAGACCAACTGAGCCAGACCTCTCATTTGAAAATCATCACTCGGTATGGTACGGAAGAAGGAAGGAAAGAGGTCACGACTGCTGAGAGTTGGGTTGGTTGAAAAATAACTGATCTTTATGAAAGTTAAAGGAAATAAATATATATATTATATATATATAAAAATGGGAATATTATATAAAGGTGGGAAATTGTAGCTTTTCATTGGATTTCTATTTCCTGGTGCAATAACAAGCAATGAGTAGAAAATGCTAAGGATGACTATCTAAGGGCTCTTGTAAGTGCTGTGCAATTTTAAAGAGTAATATGTGTTACTACTAGTGAATAGGGATGGACTAGAACTCGAACTCGAACCCGTGTTTGAGCTGAACTTTATGAGTTTGGACAAACTCAACTATTCAAACTAGTTCGGGTTCAAACTAGTTTGATTTTCCGGACTCGCGGGACTATTTCCGAAAATCCTCAAATATTCGAGAATTCTCGAGGGGGTTCCGGTTTCAAGCTGCAGGACCCCAGAACGTCCGTCCGATTTCAGGAATCCCTGGATGTTCTGGGATTTTCGGAAGTGGGCGTTCGAGTTTTGCAGAACGTTCGAAAATCCTCTAACGTTCGTTTGAACGTTAGAGGATTACCGAAAGCGTGTGCGCAACGTCCAGTTTTTATGCTGTTCCCCATGCATGGACGTGTTCCCCAGACCATCTCCCAGGTCCCAGGGGCCAGTAAGGTAAGGTAACACTGCAATATTACTTTCCGAACTATTTACCCCCCATTGACTTTAATGGAAGGAAAAATATTGTAGGGCAACAAAAAAAAAATCCATGGTGACTTCAACCTTGGTGTTTCCTTTTTAAACAATTTTCTTTAAAGGATAAGTACACTGTAAAAACAAGTTACAGTAACGCTGCAGCTTTAAAAAAAATCTTTCTCACCCCTCCTTTTTTTTCTAGGTCCCCACAGGTAGGCTCAGGAGGGACCTAAAAAAAAGTGTGAGGGGGGAGAAGTTTTTTTTTTAAGCTGCAGCTTACAATTAAACTTAACTTGTCTTTACAGTGTACTTATCTTTTAAGTATTCCTCTATGAAGTCTCATAAAATCTTTACATATTTTTGTATACGATTTACCTGTGGGTATCTGTACAGTCCCAGGATTTGTGCAATGAGAATGGACCTTGTGGACGCAGAGTCTCCAATGACACCAGCAAGACGTGCCCCTTCACTATAATGAAAATTTGGGGTGATTTGTTTCCCCTCTGACAGCATTGATAGGGTCCCTTGTGCTGCTCGCTTTAAAGTTCTACACGTGTCAACAATGTGGAATCCCAGTGTAACATTGGGAAGGAGTTCAGGATCAGCATTAATCTCCTCTACAGCAAATATTAGTGCATGCATACTCTTATAATACTCAATAGCAAACCTAGTATAAAGAACATTTTACATTATCTTCCTATTTATCTCAAACAGTTAAAAAAGCTATGAAATATTCATCATTTTCCCTAAATAAACTTGTAGAGTTTTTTTTTTTATAAATACTAGTCATTAAACCTGTTACATTAATGGGCATTAGAAGCCCAAAGTCCCCTCTCAGTGTCCCAAGGCCAGAGTCATCATCCAATATTTCAAGGACATAGCACCTCCCCCTCCTCTGGGTTCTAAGCTAAGAGTTCTCCCACAGTGTCCCAATCCCAGAGTCCCCTCTCAGTTTCCCAAGGTCAGATTCCCCTCTCAGTGTTCCAAGGCCAGAAGCCCCCCCAGTGTCCTAAGCCCAGAGCCCCCTCTCAGTGTCACAAGGCCAGAGCCTCCCTCAGTGTCTAAAGGACAGAGTCCCATCTCAGGGTCCCAAAACCAGAGTCCCCTCTCAGTGTCCCAAAACCAGAGTCCCCTCTCAGTGTCCCAAGACCACAGTCCCCTCTCAGTGTCCCAAGGCCAGAGTCCCCTCCCAGTGTCCCAAGGCCAGAGTCCCCTCCCAGTGTCCCATGGCCAGAGTTATCTCTCAGTGTCCTAAACCCAGAGTCCCCTTTCAGTGTCCCAAGGCCAGAGTCCCCTCTCACTGTCCCAAGGCTAGAGTCTCCCTCAATGTCCCAGACCAGAGTCCCCTCTGAGTGTCCCAAGGCCAGAGTCCCCTCTGAGTGTCCTAAGGCCAGAGTCTCCTCCCAGTGTCCCATGGCCATAGTCTACTCTCAGTGTCCCATGGCCAGATTCCCCCCTCAATGTCCCAAGGCCAAAGTTCCCCCTCTGTACCAAGGCCAGAGACACCTTTGTGTCTCAAGTCCAGAGTCCCCTCTCAGTGTTTCAAGCAATCTACCTTAACTGCTGTCTGTGTCCATGCCTCCATATAACTGCTGTGTCTCCTTCTATTAACTGTGTGTGTGTCTCCTTTTATTGGTGAATCAATTGAAACTGCAGGAACAATGTCAATATCTTCCTCTAGTGGTGAACCAATAGAAACTGGGACAATCAGGGCACACACACAGAGGCATGGACGCAGCAGGTACGTATTTTATTATATTATTATATAGGATATCAGGTAGTGTGAGTTTTTAACTTATTTGGCCGTTATTGCATTTACCTAGTAATGTTGTAGCATTACAGTTCTCATGCAAAATCATCTAGTTATGAACAAAACTTGCTCCACTGAACTTATTGATAATTAGAAAATCAAGAAAATTCATTTAGAACCCAACTGAACTGGAATATTAGGAATTTTCAATCACAAATTTTAAATGTTCAAAAATATATTTGAATTTTTAATAGAATTTTCTAATAGAATTTTTGGTTTTCTAAGGTATATTTAGAAGTTTTGAGAAATTATAAAAATCCATCAGATCCACAGATTTTCGAAACCAGCACTTCTGAATCTAAGACAGGTTAGTTTTTAAGCTTCATCAGTAAACTGTCTTTAGGCCAGGGTGCTTCCCATAGATACATATATATGTGTATTTGTGTATTTTATTTTCGAAGGTGAAATTTGAAAGCTGGCGATACATGTTAAAACGGAGTTATCAGATTAAAAATATAGAGAATGGAAAATAGATAAACTGATATGGTTAAATAGTTGGGATGGAGAAAGAATGAGGCAAAACAGATGGTGTGAGACCTAAAGGAGAGATAAGGTCTCCAGACAACATTGTCCCAATAGAGAGAGCAAATTCACAAGCATACAAGCTGTGTCTCACATCTCCCTTTGCTGTGGCTGCTGAGTGATTTGGGAAAATAACTCCCATAATTAACCTTATCTGGGAACACCCAGCTAAGTGACAGCCAATTATGTTATAGCTCAGAGATGATCCCTCCCTCTGACATAGAACACAGATTTAAGTACAGTTTTAGAGTAAACACATTACAAATGCTCCTGTCCCTAACAATGATAAATTCCTTTTCTTTTTATACAAAATATGTACAGACGGTAAAGGTCCAGTACAGTAAACACAGATGATAAGAAACATAAAATTAACATTTAAGTAAAAAATAAAGGTAAGTATGGGGAATCGAACCTGCAACCTCTATGCTACAAGGGCTAATAGGTGGGTTATCAGTACACCAAGAATTTCTATCTTTTTATGTGTTCTAGGAGTTGATGGAACTGGGGAATGGACAATCACACATCTGAAACTACTACATAGCACTCTCTTTTATGCTAGATGCACTATTATACTCACCTAGATGTCCCAACATCCTCCCAGATGTACAGTTTGGCAGGCCACGACTAAGTCCGACTTACCATTAATTAGACTCATATTTCTAGGCAGAGGTGCGTTAAACAAATTTATTTAAATATGGATCTCCTGGTATGAATTAATGTGCATAGATATATCAAAACCTCCTCAATGAATAGATTAGAACCCTACATACCTCAAACACCTCTCATACTGTCTAGAAAGACATAGACTTAATTCTTAGAGTATCTTGGTTAATTCAAACATAAATATATCATCCATCAACTTAAATAGCTACTGTTAGCACAAACCCATACACAGAACAAGTGGAGACTCCCCCCTCCCCACCCTCCTTTGTTGTCCGTATTTGTTGCTTTTTCTCTCTTTTGTTTTTAATATAAAAATATAAATTAAACCCACAGGTGTATAGTTATGTCAAACAAACAATTGTATATTCTAAGCAACTTTTATATACTGAAAATATTTATAAACTTGACCTGTTCATAAATATAAAAAAAAGAACCTCTATCTTTTGCTAGAACCATAATCTACAACAATCAAACCTGTGTCCAATGGACTCTTTGTTTTCAAACCCAGCACTTTAGCAGTGCACCACCACTGCAGATGTAATAAATACAAGTTCATTTGAGTAAATATCATTAAAATCAGTTCACTACTTTGTATTGCTCCAGGAAGGCCATCAGCAACTCACGTTGATTGGTAAATAAAAAAACAGAGCTGCTATAAATAAAAGTTGTACATATGTAGAAATTGTATATTTTTCCAGAAACATGATGGAAAAAAACAAAAAAAGGCTATAAACTTAGGCAGTAGACTATGTTGTATTGTTTCATAAATAAACCAGGGGATTTGAACTTACATAGTGCATACACGGATTCTGCGAAAATACGAAGTCTGCGATTTCTCGTATTTTCCCCTATTTTTGTAAGAAAAAGAAATCCTCGTAATTTCAAATATTTTCGAAAATACGAGAAATCCTTGTAATTTCGAAAATTTCCGAAAACGCGGTTCGGAAAAGTTTGGAAGATCCCCGATATCCGCCATTCGCGAATGAGGTATATCCGCCGCGGATCCGGGTTCAGATCCGGGAACTGGGCCATCACTATTACTTACATGTACTAAATACAACTTACTAGAAAAAAACGTTTCAATGTATGGTGTTCAAGGGAGAAAAGCTTTCACATCAGGATTAAAAAAGGGAAGTTTAGAGGGAAGAAACAGAAAGAGAGAAGCAGACTGTCGAGACTAATTATAAACAATGATTTGTTTTACGGTAATAATAATTTCTTAGCATAATATCAATAATTTCTTGATAGCATTCAGCTGTTGCAAATATTGTTTGATTGATAATAAACTCTAATTCCCTTTACAAGTCTCTTTGGGAGTAGCCTGGGGACATGAAAATACTATGAAATAATAGGCAGGTTACGTTTCAATTCCTTTATGTCTTAATGAAATCATCTTACCATTATATTTCGTGCTACTATGTGACACATAACAAATATGTCCCATGTGTTCATGTTTTTTTAAAGTTCCAAATAATTTTATTTTTAGAAATGAACATCCTCTATTACTTATCAATACTTGTTTGGGGAAAAGCTTAAAGCAATAGAAAAAACTAGATATTTTTATTACTTTACGTATTGCCATAAAAGTAGCCTATATACCAGTAAATCCTACTGATAATAAACCACTTACTGTTACTCACCTCTGACATTGGAGTTCTAGGGGTTTGTTAGTGAAATCTATGGTATTGTGGACCCAATCTTGATGAATTGCAAAATTTCCTCCTATAACAACATGCCCTGGTTGGGTGAAATAACCATTGATGTTCTCAGTGGGCAAACGGCAATTCATTTGGGAACCGGAAGTACCAAGTAATACCAATAATGTACCAATCATCCAGGCTATAGAGATATGAATATGGGTAATTTTGTAGAGCTTCTGCATGTTTGATGGAGTCTTCTATATCTCGGGCTGCTCAGTAGTATATACTGCATAATGCAAAGGTGGACATATTTATATAATGAGTACACACTGTAAATAGGGCCTATGGGAACACAAGCAGTTAGGATGGAAATTAAACAGTGAATTGGTAATTTTTTGAACTACTTTAAATGTTCCCCAATGAGAACTTCTAGATTAGTCTTCGGAAATATAAAAATAAAATTATTCTTCATAAAGTGAATTTAAAAAAGTAATTTTTTGTTAAATGTCTTATTTCCAGTTTTTCTAAACTTGTAGGTACTAAAGTACTGCAAAATGGACAAACATAGGGGGGGAAAAACCCCAACAAACTATTTCTGGGTAACCAACAATGTTTTACGAGCAGTCAATTTCTCAATCATCTGGTTTTAACTGGGTCAGACCAGAGTCTTCCAAAAAATTTTATTCCTTCCTTTGTGTGTCACTATTTCTCTCTGAAATGAATAACTAGCTAGACTAGCATATATACAAATGCATATAAAACGATGATTATTCTCACCTCCCCCACTCCTTTTCTTCTTTCCATGGTTCGTCTTAGTTAAGCAAGTAGCTGGCATTAAAACCACGCTGTAAGTAAATCCTTTATCGGGATTTACTCATGAGCGATGATGCAACATTAAATTTGCGGTTTCCGGGTCAATAAGCCCCATAGTATTCTTATAACATATATATTTCTGCCCTTAAAAATGCAATTTTTGTAACAATTAAGTAAATCTCTTCCATAATTTATCCTTTAAAGCATCAACATCAACATCCCCCTAAAATACTAGTGCTAGTCCACAAAGCATGTTCCTCACGCGCGTACGATTGTGGTTTGAGATGCATCAGAGCATGAGAATGGCATGCAAGTTCATTACATGGGTGGCAACAAGGTGATATGAAAAGCTTTTACTAGGCTAGGTAATCTATGTTTTAAAGGTTATTGTTAGAGAAAATGTTTTAACCTAGAACATACAAAAAAGCAAAATGCAATCCAAAATTAATTAGGATAAGATTTAATAGTGTAAGATTTATTAGGGTGAGATCTATTAGGGTGAAATTGATTAGGGTAAGATTTATTAGGGTAAGATTTAATAGTGTAAGATTTATTAAGGTGAGATCTATTAGGGTGAAATTTATTAGAATAAGATTTATTAGGATAAGATTTATTAGGGTAAGATTTATTAGGAAAAGATTTATTAGGATAAGATTTATTAGGAAAGATTTGTTAGGGTAAGATTTATTAGAATAAGATTTATTAGGGTAAGATTTATTAGGATAAGATTTATTAGGGAAGATTAATTAGAATAAGATTTATTAAGATAAGATTTATTAGGATAAGATTTATTAGGATAAGATTTATTAAGATAAGATTTATTAGGATAAGATTTATCTTAGAGTTCATGTTGGGTCTGAGCAATATAATGAAACATTTTGGAATAAATATGCAGCCAACAACTGCCCAGGTGGAAGACAGAATTGCAAATATCTCCATAGCCGTGGTATAAATGCCATGGGCACTGAGATAGGCCGGGATGAAGGACACCCATACACTAAGAAAGGCCAACATGCTGAATGTGATTAATTTGGCCTCATTAAAACTGTCTGGAAGCCGTCTGGCTAGAAAGGCAACAATGAAACTGATAGTGGACAAAAGTCCAAGATATCCCAGCATGCACCAAAAAGCAGTGGGGGATCCTTCATTGCAATAAACGATGATGACTCCAGGTTTGGTATCAATATCTGCTTCATGGAAGGGAGAAGAAAAGATAAGCCACAGAAAACAAACACCTAATTGAATAAAGGAACCAAACACAATAACTGAATATGACACTTTTACTCCTGTCCACTTCCTTAACCTGCTGTCTGGCTTTGTTGCCTTAAACGCAATGACAACAGTGATGGTTTTAGCTAGAACACAGGAGATACAGAGAGTAAAAACCATCCCAAATGCCACCTGGCGTAGGAGACACTTTTCAGTTTGAGGGTAACCAATGAAACCCAAAGAACAAAGGAAACAGAGGAACAGGGAAACCAGGAGAAGACAACTAAGGGAATAGTTATTGGCTCGGACAACTGGCGTGTCTTTATAATGAATAAAAACTCCCAAAATAATAAGTGGGATTAGAGAAGAGGAAATGGAAATTGCTGCTAAGCTGTAACCCAAAGTTTCTTCATAGGAAAGGAATTCTATAGTTCTTGGTAAACATCTGTCTTGTTTTAAATTTGGCCACATGTCCCAGGGACAAAGATGACATTCCACTGCATCTGGGGAGAAACATTTATATTACTTTATTTTATTTACTGATTTTACACAGTTAGACATTGTTTTTTTTACAATTAGCATTTTTTTTACATTACCTGTTTGGTTTGAGATCTGTCCCTGTGGACATTGGGCACATGTAAAGCAGCAAGAGGGTTTTCCTGGTACTATGACTTTCCTAAATCCAGAGGGGCAGCTTGGACTACATATAGATAGGGGCACCTAAGATAGAAATTATAGAACAATAACTTAGCATTATACGTCATGTTTTAACTCGTCAATGAAAATATTTAATTATCTTGTAAAATCTGGGTTTTTGGTTGCGCTCAGATATATATAGAATGAAACAAAGATAAAATATAAAAGACCAATTCGTTTTAAACATCCTTATCTAGTTTAAAACCCTTTATCCACCCTATATTAAAATATAAATTACCCACTTACTTTACATGAAGAAATTGAGGGTCAACCAACTAAGTGTTGTTTAAACTTTTATTTGACTCTTCTAACATCATTCACTGGGATACACACAATGGTAAAATCACTTAAAAATTTAAATAAATGTCTCTTTAAAAACCTCTATGTTTACAGGGTAACCCTTTTGAAATAAAAAATAACAAAAGTGGTATAAAGGTGATACATTTATTGGCTAACTAAGATAATCATTGCAAAAATATGGAACACTTCACGAATTTGTGTGTCATCCTTGCGCAAATTCATTGCATAACACGCAAATTCGTGAAGTCTTCCATATTTTTGCAATGATTATCTTAGTTAGCCAATAACGGTATCACCTTTATACCACTTTATAGGAACTAGAATGTTCTGAAAGCTTGCTATGATTATCTTAGTTAGCCAATACAGGTATCACCTTTATACCACTTTATAGATCTAGAATGTTGTGAAAGCTTGCTATGATTATCTTAGTTAGCCAATAACGGTAATCACCTTTATACCACTTTTGGATCTAGAATGTTCTGAAGCTTGCTATGATTATCTTAGTTAGCCAATACGGATCACCTTTATACACTTTATAGGATCTAGAATGTTCTGAAAGCTTGCTATGATTATCTTAGTTAGCCAATAAAGGTATCACCTTTATACCACTTTATAGGATCTAGAATGTTCTGAAAGCTTGCTATGATTATCTTAGTTAGCCAATAAAGGTATCACCTTTATACCACTTTATAGGATCTAGAATGTTCTGAAAGCTTGCTATGATTATCTTAGTTAGCCAATTAGGTATCACTTTATACCACTTTATAGGATCTAGAATGTTCTGAAAGCTTGCTATGATTATCTTAGTTAGCCAATAACGGGATCACCTTTATACCACTTTATAGGATCTAGAATGTTCTGAAAGCTTGCTATGATTATCTTAGTTAGCCAATAACGGGATCACCTTTATACCACTTTATAGGATCTAGAATGTTCTGAAAGCTTGCTATGATTATCTTAGTTAGCCAATAAAGGTATCACCTTTATACCACTTTATAGGATCTAGAATGTTCTGAAAGCTTGCTATGATTATCTTAGTTAGCCAATAACGGTATCACCTTTATCCCACTTTATGGATCTAGAATGTTCTGAAAGCTTGCTATGATTATCTTAGTTAGCCAATAACGGGATCACCTTTATACCACTTTATAGGATCTAGAATGTTCTGAAAGCTTGCTATGATTATCTTAGTTAGCCAATAACGGTATCACCTTTATACCACTTTATAGGATCTAGAATGTTCTGACAGCTTGCTATGATTATCTTAGTTAGCCAATAAGGTATCACCTTTATACCACTTTATAGGATCTAGAATGTTCTGAAAGCTTGCTATGATTATCTTAGTTAGCCAATAACGGTATCACCTTTATACCACTTTATAGGATCTAGAATGTTCTGAAAGCTTGCTATGATTATCTTAGTTACCAATAACGGATCACACCTTTATACCACTTTATAGGATCTAGAATGTTCTGAAAGCTTGCTATGATTATCTTAGTTAGCCAATAAAGGTATCACCTTTATACCACTTTATGGATCTAGAATGTTCTGAAGCTTGCTATGATTATCTTAGTTAGCCAATAAAGGTATCACCTTTAACCACTTTATAGGATCTAGAATGTTCTGAAAGCTTGCTATGATTATCTTAGTTAGCCAATAACGGGATCACCTTTATACCACTTTATAGGATCTAGAATGTTGTGACAGCTTGCTATGATTATCTTAGTTAGCCAATAACGGTATCACCTTTATACCACTTTATGGATCTAGAATGTTCTGAAAGCTTGCTATGATTATCTTAGTTAGCCAATAAAGGTATCACCTTTATACCTATAGATCTAGAATGTTCTGAAAGCTTGCTTATGATTATCTTAGTTAGCCAATTAAGGTATCACTTTATACCACTTTATAGGATCTAGAATGTTTGTGAAGCTTGCTATGATTATCTTAGTTAGCCATAACGGTATCACCTTTATACCCACTTTAGGATCTAGAATGTTCTGAAGCTTGCTATGATTATCTTAGTTAGCCAATAACGGTATCACCTTTATACCACTTTATAGGATCTAAAGTTCTGAAAGCTTGCTATGATTATCTTAGTTAGCCAATAAGGTATCACCTTTATACCACTTTATAGGATCTAGAATGTTCTGAAAGCTTGCTATGATTATCTAGTTAGCCAATAAAGTATCACCTTTATACCACTTTATAGGATCTAGAATGTTCTGAAAGCTTGCTATGATTATCTTAGTTAGCCAATTAAGGTATCAACTTTATACCACTTTATAGGATCTAGAATGTTGTGAAAGCTTGCTATGATTATCTTAGTTAGCCAATAACGTATCACCTTTATCAACTTTATAGGATCTAGAATGTTCTGACAGCTTGCTATGATTATCTTAGTTAGCCATAACGGTATCACCTTTATACCACTTTATAGGATCTAGATGTTCTGAAAGCTTGCTATGATTATCTTGTTAGCCAATTAAGGTATCACCTTTATACCACTTTATAGGATCTAGAATGTTTCTGAAACTTGCTATGATTATCTTAGTTAGCCAATAACAGTATCACCTTTATACCACTTTATGGATTCTAGAATGTTCTGAAAGCTTGCTATGATTATCTTAGTTAGCCAATTAAGGTATCACCTTTATACCACTTTAAGGATCTAGAATGTTCTGAAAGCTTGCTATGATTATCTTAGTTAGCCAATAACGGTATCAACTTTATACCACTTTTAGGAACTAGAATGTTCTGAAAGCTTGCTAGATTATCTTAGTTAGCCAATAAAGGTATCACCTTTATACCACTTTATAGGATCTAGAATGTTGTGAAAGCTTGCTATGATTATCTTAGTTGCCAATAACGGTATCACCTTTATCCCACTTTATAGGATCTAGAATGTTTCTGAAAGCTTGTTATGGTTATCTTAGTTAGCCATACGGTATCAACCTTTATACCACTTATAGGATCTAGATGTTCTGAAAGCTTGCTATGATTATCTTAGTTAGCCAATACAGGTATCACCTTTATACCACTTTATAGGAACTAGAATGTTCTGAAAGCTTGCTATGGTTATCTTAGTTAGCCAATTAAGGTATCACCTTTATACCACTTTATAGGATCTAGAATGTTCTGAAAGCTTGCTATGATTATCTTAGTTAGCCAATAACGGTATCACCTTTATACCACTTTATAGGATCTAGAATGTTCTGAAAGCTTGCTATGATATCTTAGTTAGCCAATAACGGTATCACCTTTATACCACTTTATAGGATCTAGAATGTTTCTGAAGCTTGCTATGATTATCTTAGTTAGCCAATAACGGTATCACCTTTATACCACTTTATAGGATCTAGAATGTTCTGAAAGCTTGCTATGATTATCTTAGTTAGCCAATAACGGTATCACCTTTATACCACTTTATAGGAACTAGAATGTTCTGAAAGCTGTTATGGTTCTTCTAGTTAGCCAATAACGGTATCACCTTTATACCACTTTATAGGATCTAGAATGTTCTGAAACTTGTTATGGTTATCTTAGTTAGCCAATAACGGTATCACCTTTATACCACTTTATAGGATCTAGATTTTCTGAAAGCTTGCTATGATTATCTTAGTTAGCCAATACAGGTATCACCTTTATCCACTTTATAGAACTAGAATGTTCTGAAAGCTTGCTATGGTTATCTTAGTTAGCCAATTAGTATCACCTTATACCACTTTATAGGATCTAGAATGTTCTGAACTTGCTATGATTATCTTAGTTAGCCAATAACGGTATCACCTTTATACCACTTTATAGGATCTAGAATTTTCTGAAAGCTTGCTATGATTATCTTAGTTACCAATAACGGTATCACCTTTATACCACTTTATAGGATCTAGAATGTTCTGAAAGCTTGCTATGATTATCTTAGTTAGCCAATAACGGTATCACCTTTATACCACTTTATAGGATCTAGAATGTTCTGAAAGCTTGCTATGATTATCTTAGTTAGCCAATAAGGTATCACCTTATACCACTTTATAGGAACTAGAATGTTCTGAAAGCTTGCTATGATTATCTAGTTAGCCAATACGGTATCACTTTATACCACTTATAGGATCTAGAATGTTCTGACAGCTTGTTATGATTATCTTAGTTCCCAATTAAGGTATCACCTTTATACCACTTTATAGGATCTAGAATGTTCTGAAAGCTTGCTATGATTATCTTATTAGCCAATAACGGTATCACCTTTTATACCACTTTATAGGATCTAGAATGTTCTGAAAGCTTGCTATGATTATCTTAGTTGCCATTAAGGTATCAACTTTATACCACTTTATAGGATCTAGAATGTTCTGAAAGCTTGCTATGATTATCTTAGTTAGCCAATAACGGTATCACCTTTATACCACTTTATAGGATCTAGAATGTTCTGAAAGCTTGCTATGATTATCTTAGTTAGCCAATAACGGTATCACCTTTATACCACTTTATAGGATCTAGAATGTTCTGAAAGCTTGCTATATTATCTAGTTAGCCAATAACGGTATCACCTTTATAACCACTTTTAGGATCTAGGAGTTCTGAAAGCTTGCTATGATTATCTTAGTTAGCCAATACGGTATCACCTTTATACCACTTTATAGGAACTAGAATGTTCTGAAAGCTTGCTATGATTATCTTATTAGCCAATTAAGGTATCAACTTTATCCACTTTATAGATCTAGAATGTTCTGACAGCTTGTTATGATTATCTTAGTTAGCCAATAAGGTTCACTTTATACCACTTTATAGGATCTAGAATGTTCTGAAAGCTTGCTATGATTATCTTAGTTACCAATGAAGGTGTCACCTTTATACCACTTTATAGGATCTAGAATGTTCTGAAAGCTTGCTATGATTATGTTAGTTAGCCAATAAAGGTATCAACTTTACACCACTTTTGTTATTTTTGTTTCAAAAGGGTTACCCTGTAAACATTTTGACTGGCTAACACATACACCACCTTTCCCTGCGTCTAAAAACCTCTAAAATTACTTCTAACCAGCCAGTATCTGTGATGCCAATACTGTTTAGGGTTATAGGGTATAAATCCAAATGTTCCACGCATTTTGCTGCTTGTAGAGGTTGCAGCTTCCTCTGAATCTTTGTTCCTGAGGAAGCTGCAATCCCTACAAGCAGTGAAATGTGTTGAACATTTGGATTTATTCCCTATAACCCTAAACAGTATTGGCGTCACAGATACTGGCTGGCTAGAAGTACCTTTAGTGGTTTTTAAAGAGTCATTACCCTATTTATGTTTTTGAGTGTTTTTACTATTGTGTGTATCCCAGTGAATGATGTTAGAAGTGCGAAATAAAGCTTTAAACATCACTCGGTAAGTGGACCTTCACTTTCTTCATCTAAAGTAGGTGGGTACATTATATTTGAATATAGGGTTAATTAGTGTTTTAAACTAGATAAGGATATTTAAAACTAATTAGTCTTTTATCTTTGTTTTATTCTATATATCTGAGCGCAACCAAAAACATAGATATTACAGTTATTACTGTAATATGAATTGTAAAAAAATCCTATAATGCTCAACTATTAACTAGATTGTGAAGGTTCCGTTGTATTCAGTTAGATCAACTGGACTTGAAATTTAGTTCTTGAATATGTTTTGCTATTTTGCTAGTTATCCAACTGTTTTTTTCAATTTCTGAATTGAGAAAGCCATTCGGATAACCAGCGAAAGGTCTTCAAGAACTAAACTTCAAGTCCAGTTGATCTAACTGAATACAACAGATTAGCACTAGATTTGTGCATTAGATTAGATTTAATATTTATTTCTGGTACACTTCAAGATGGCCTACAGCCCTGAGATCTTTAAGGGCATTGGATGTAATCCAAATTACTGACTGTCCTACATTAATAATAATTAAAGATAAATATTAAGTCAATTGAATCTACCTTTGTTTCATTGTTGGTCCACACAATGTTGAAGCTGTCTACACTCAGTATGGTTCCTTTAGGTGCCCTCAAGTCATAACTACCAACTGTAACTTGTTCCAGTGTGCCCTTAGCAGTGCGATGCCAGTTTACTATGTCATAGATGGCTGGAGGGTTCCCATGTGCATCAAAAAACACTTGACTTCCATCTTTCGTAACAAAATTGACACTTTTAATATAGTGGAGAAGCTTTAAAGTCAAAACATGCACAAATTAAGGAGAGTGTTGGCAGTAAAAGGCATAGAAACATTTGTAAAAAAAACAACGTTAAAAGCCTATCCCCTTACCTGCCAAGGTAGAAAAGATGAAATGTTAGCACAAGCTCCATATTGAAATGGTCCATTCCCTGGTGTACAATGATGCAATCTCTGAAGGCCCCAGGCAATAGCATAGACAGCAGTGTACACATTTAGAAATAATCCACTAATGTCATCATTTACATGGCTGTCCAGCTTTTCATTTCCTGTGCATTCTGTCACATTTCCAGGCCACTTTTCTAAATTGTCCTTAGTAGGCCATTTGCAACATTTCCAGGCCACTTTTCTAAATTGCCCTTAGTAGGCCATTTGCAAGAGTAGACATGTTCCCAAAATTCATTTACATATATATCGTAAACATGAGTAGATGGGTGAAGGGTGGTAATGTACTCAATATCGTAAACATGAGTAGATGGGTGAAGGGTGGTAATGTACTCAGAAAACTTTGATATTTTTCCACTATGAATTGCGAAACCAATAGTACCCAACAAAATCAATTTTTCCACTATGAATTGCGAAACCAATAGTACCCAACAAAATCATGTGGAACCTTTCATCCTGTAATAAAGCTGAAGTTGCCCAAGATTCACTCTGTAATAAAGCTGAAGTTGCCCAAGATTCACTGGCTATCCAGGTATATCCCGTTAGATTATGTTTCAACATTTCTTCAAACACAATTATTAAATCTGAATAATTACTTATAACAACCACAACCTTTGCTTTGTTATTAAATCTGAATAATTACTTATAACAACCACAACCTTTGCTTTGGACTCTCTAATGACTTGCACAAGACGAGGAGCATTCCGATTGGCCTGATTTGTCCGAGGAGCATTCCGATTGGCCTGATTAGTCAAAATATTTTCAGCAAAGGCCACGCAAGCTCCATCATTTAATAGCTGTTGTTTTATGACCTGAAGACCAAACTGACCATAATCATCATTGTTTGCCAGGACACCAACCCAAGTCCATCCAAAATAAGAGACCAGCTGAGCCAGAGGACACCAACCCAAGTCCATCCAAAATAAGAGACCAGCTGAGCCAGACCTCTCATTTGAAAATCATCACTGGGTATGGTACGGAAGAAGGAAGGAAAGAGGTCACGACTGCTGAGAGTTGGGTTGGTTGAAAAATAACTGATCTTGTACGGAAGAAGGAAGGAAACAGGTCACGACTGCTGAGAGTTGGGTTAGTTGAAAAATAACTGATCTTTATGAAAGTTAAACAAGCAGAAATAAAGTTGAAAAATAACTGATCTTTATGAAAGTTAAACAAGCAGAAATAAAATGTATATATATATTTATTTTTTTTAACAAAGGGAATACAATATAACTGAAAAAGTGTGAAATATGAGCCTTTTTCATTGCACTTTTATTTCTATTACCTGATGTAATAATTGAACATTTTTAGAATGCGTATCTAGGAGTCTTGTGTTGCCATGAAAAAAGCTTTTTGCAATTTTAGATTTACTGTGTGTTACTACTAGTGGATACCATGGGAGTGTAAATAATATATTTTTTAAACAAATAATTTTAAATTATTGACATTACCGTATATACTCGAGTATAAGCCGACCCGAGTATAAGCCGAGGTACCTATTTTTACCTCAAAAAGTAAGAAACATGATTGACTCGAGTATAAGCCGAGGGTTGAAATTATGGGAACTCTGCTGTCCATAAAAAAACCTCATTCCTTGGCACTCCAGATGTTTGGAAACTACAACTCCCAGCATGTTTTAGTAGCTGGGAGTTGTAGTTTCCAAACCCCTTTAGTGCCAAGGAATGAGGCTTTTTTTTGGACAGCATCCCCCAGGAAAGTCCCCCTTAGAGAGCCCCCCCAGTTCAGGTAGTGAGGTGGTACTCACATGTAGTGACATCACTACTCGGCGCCGGGCAGTATGTTAGACAGCCGCCGAGTACGGACGTCAGTATAGCGTGGAGACAACAGAGTGCCAAGCAGGATCCAGAGATTTAACTTACCGGTACCTGGTTACATAGACAGAAAGTAAGCAGCAGCAGATTTTGGAAAAAATTACCGTGACCCAAGTATAAGCCGAGGTCGGGTTTTAAGGCTATTTTTAAAGCCTGAAAACCTCGGCTTATACTCGAGTATATATGGTAATTAATTTTTTTCCCCAAAAAGGAAATATATTGTAAAGTTACACTAAAATTATAAATTATTATCTTAAACAATTTTTCAGTTGAATTATCATTAAATCTTTGGTTATTTTTCTATACAATTTTATTCTCTTACCTCTGGGTATCTGTACAGTCCCAGGATTTGTGCCATGAGAATGGACCTTGTGGACCCAGAGTCTCCAATGACACCAGCAAGACGTGCCCCTTCACTATAATGAAAATTTGGGGTGATTTGTCTCCCTCCTGACAGCATTGATAGGGTCCCTTGTGCCGCCCTTTTTAAAGTTAAACACGTGTCAACAATATGGAATCCCAGTGTAACATTGGGAAGGAGTTCAGGATCAGCATTAATCTCCTCTACAGCAAATATTAGTGCATGCATACTCTTATAATACTCAATAGCAAACCTAGTATAAAGAACACACATTATTGGGTTGTATAATCCAAACAAAGCAATGTTTAACCTTCTATGTGTCCAGTCTCTCTATGGCCACCTCACTGCCAGTAATGCACACTAATTCCAAAGCAAATTAAGAGACTGCCCAGTATTTAGTTGTTCAAATGGGGAGCTCCCTAAACCAAATACAGGTTTCGGCCCTTAGCCTTTTGTTGAGTGACAAAGGCCTGAGGGCCGAAATATTGTGAATTTTGTGTGTATCGGCACAAATAAAGCGGGAACACCCCTATTTGTATAACTAAAAACTGGACAGCCCAGTCCAATTTGCTTTGGACACAGATTGGGTTGTCAAGTAGAATCTAAATGCCTAGCATTTTACATCAGCTTCTGATTTACCAAACAAACATTTTAAAAAAGAAATAAAGAAAATAAATATATATATATATATATATATATATATCAGATCAGATTATGGGCAGTCTGTTCATGGAACGAGCGGAGGTGTGGCTATGTTGCCGGCATCGGCCTATTGGTCTTGCCTTATAAATCCTTTGATTTTTGACACACACGAGCAGACACGGAAAGGAAGTAAGTTTTAAAAAGTTTTTAATATGATATTTTTATGAGTACACTGAACATATGACTTACCTATGTGACAATAAAGGGGGTGGGTGTTTGTATGTATTCTAAGCATTGGTGGTTGGTGTACTGGTTATTCTGATGACAGCTCCCGTGATAGCGGAAATGCAATGCGTCAACTTTGAGAATAAAGCATTGAATGTTAAAGGTCCCGTGAGTGTGTTCCTATGATTCTGCTATATCTGATATATTTTTATATATATATATGCCACTAGGGATCTTTTGCACTCCGTCCATCCGTCATGGACATCCGTTTCGGCCTGAAAAATCAGGGCCGGAAACCTTGATGACAGCTCCGAGTTTCCGGGCCGAAACGCATAGGCCTAGCAGACCTACTTACTTGTCTCAAAAACTTGGAGTGCTCCGTACCTTTGTGAATATATATATATATATACACAAACCGATAAACAATTTAGATTTGTTGTATTAGAGTCCATCTCAAATCCCATGAGGGATGGGTATCGGGAGCTGAAATTGAAGCAGAGGGAGGTGTGGTGAGTTAAATCTCCTCTGTGCCGCACATCTACCTGGCTCTCCATTAAATAACGCATTATCTACAAAATCCTACTCTTAACATTTAAATTCCTTCGCTCTTCTTCTTCTTATATTTCTTCTCTTTTGTCCACATATGTCCCTGCCTGTACCCTCCACTCATCACAGAACCATCTCTTATACAGATCCCCCACTGACACTGCCTCCTCCCACCTTAAACCTTATTCTCTTGTGGCTCCCATCCTCTGGAATTCTATTCCCCTCTCTCTATGTCAAGAATCCTCAATAAACAAGTTTACATCTAACCTCTCATCCTATCTCTGAGCACAGCACAGCATAGGACTGTTGACACTGCACCAGTTATTAATATGGCACTTCTATATTTTCCTTTGTATCTGTATGTTACCCACCTAATTACATCTCTGCGGGGCAGGGACCTTCTTCCTCAGATTACATGTTTTAAGCACTTGTATATATCATGAAGCACATACTTATTTATATATTTATTTATTGCCCCCCTTGTCCAGCTTTTTATATTCTAATGTTGTACAACGCTGCATCCCCAAGTGGCGCTATATAAATATATATGTAAAGTCATACAAACATACATGTCACTTCTTTTTTTTTACTGATTTAAGGTGGATACCAAGAAAAAAAATTATTTCCGTTTAATTCTTGGTGTGCAGTGAGAGTCAGTTACATCTCGTAGGAGATTAAACTAATAGGATGCCTTACTAAAGGGCGCTGTTTCCCAATATAAAGCCCACACTGCCAGATAAAATAGGATAAGAATGGGTTTAACACTAATTTTATGGGGCCTGCACAGTCCAGCTGAGGCAATTAACCTATTTACTATGTAATACAAAGATTTTTGTTCCAAATAATCTTAATATCTTCTATTAGTGATAAACTATTACTTTCTGTATTGCCATGAAAAGAAGTCTACATACTGGTAATAAAATACTAGCAGTCACTCACCTCTGACATTGGAGTTCTAGGGGTTTGTTAGTGAATCCTATGGTATTGTCGACTCTCTCTAGATGAATTGCAAAAGTTCCTCCTATAACAACATCTCCTGGTTGGCTAAAATATCCTTTAATGTTCTCAGTGGGCAAGTGGCAATTAGTTTGGGAGCCAGAGTCTCTGGCAAATATCAATAATGTACCAATCATCCACGCTATAGAGAACTGGAAATGGACCATTTTGTAGATTTTCTGCATGTTCAATGGAGTCTTGCTCAGTAGCAATGGAGTCTGCTCAGTAGTATAAGTTGTATAACACAAATGTCAACACATTTATACAATGAGTATATACAGTAACTAGGGCCTATGGGAACACAGGCAGTTAGGATTAAAATTAGATAAACTGAATTGGTTATTTTTCTAACAACTTCCACAATTCCCAAATGGGAACTTCTAGATTGGTCTTTAGTGTAGAACAGTCTTTAGAAAGATAAGTGTAAACGAGTAATCTAAAATATATGTGAGAAGCCTGGCTGAAAAAATAGGAGATTTGAAGAAAATTACTTAAAAGTATATAATAGGTATAGCAGAAACATGATTGAACAATTCTCATGACTGTGCTTTAAATTTTGATGGATACTCCTTGTTTAGACATGATAGAGAAAATAGGAATGGGGAGGGTCCAGAGTCATTTAAAATATCTTATTCTTTCCAGTCTGGGACTCATTAGAGTATTTTACTTTGTAGGTTACTATTTTTCTCTGTAATTAGTAAATAACTGGATACCATATATATAAATGAATATGAAATTTATTTATTAAACGACAATTATACTCACCTTCCCCCACTCCTCTTCTTCTTTCCATTGATCGTACCCTGGGTGAGCAGCTAAACTCTAGGTCTTAACTCCCTGGTTCTTCTTTGATATGCAGCGATAAACTTTCCTTGCATTTTTTCAGCTCCAGATTATTAGATATTACCACATGCAAAAAAAAGGATATTTTATAGAAATTGCTTCCACAATCTGTGAAATGCTCAAATAGCAAATTTAGGAACTTTTGGCTGCTCCCCTACCCAGTTTTGCCAACTGCATATGAAAGTGAATTTCTCTTCTTCACTGGTATTTGGGGGCTTGTTACAGGCACCAACAATTTTTCTACCCACCATCCTGTCACCTTGCAAGGCAAAAGTAGTATCTGACAGTTCTTTCTGTCTAGCCTCTACATTGTTAAGAATTTCTGTGGAATGGTGGCCTACAATACTGTATCTGCTGATTTAAAATGGAATGGAGCCACTTGAGAATATCCACAACCATGACCTAGTAGACGTTTGTCTTGCCACCACAATCAGCCAACAATATTTAGATACTAAGGATGAGAGTGGCCTTTAAAAGAGTTGAAAATTTGTGTTTGTGCTGCTGTAGTCAATGCCCCGTGTGACACAATTATATGCAGAAATTTAAAAATCTGTTAAAGGACATACAAACTGTGCCAAATCATGTTCCAACTATTTACACAGTATTTACATAGTAATAAGGATTAATTACCATCAATCTTAAATCTGCTTTTTTTGCACCAAGGTCCTCCCCCTGGCACAATACATGTAGAAACTATCCATTCTATAAAAGTAAAGCTTATTTCTCTGTCACTGCATGGCTATTTGATTATGCATTAAGATCAGAAAAAGGAATAAGCATTATCTGTTTCTCTGTGCCTTTTCTGTATGTACAGATAACACCCAATGCTGCAGTTACCTGCTGTCTGTGTTACTGATGTCCTAATGTAGCACTGTACCTAAAGAAATTAATTACAAAATCTCCATCCAACCCCCCACCCCACCCCCACAAACACACACATACATTCAAACTTCTACAGCTAAAAGAAAATCTTACTTGATTCAAGCAGTTATTGCAGCTCCCAGTGCTGCTTACCTTCCTATAGCAAAGCAGTTTTACTTTCACTATAACATAAAATCACTGGGTGAATGCTATTGGCTGTAGTGGAGCACATATCATCTCTACTGCAGATGCTCCACACTCTAGCTGGGCCTCAGTTTTGGGAGGGGGTGGATATATAGAGAGGAGACATGCATACTAACTAGGGGTGAGCTAAACAGTACAAGAGGAGATCTAGTGACAGGGAGCACTGAGAGCAAAAAGGGCTCAAGTTCCTGACAGCACTAAAAATATAGAAAAGGATAAAGGCAAGTCATTATTTCCCCCTTTAGTGTCCCTTTAAGATGGCTGGGATACAGGAGATTTAGATGCATTCAATATGATAGTATTTTATCTGTATGATTTTTTTATGTATTTCAAATATATGTTGTAAAATTATTTTTTCACTTGTTTGAGTTTTATGCAAAGTAAAATTGTGTATCACAAAGTAATACTATATAAATAAAGTTATACATTCACACACAATTAATTTTTCAACATCAATATTGATGTTGTATGTTCAAATAGCTTTAAGATTAAAGTTGTCTTTGGGATGGGCCAATGAACATTTCATTTCACCTTTCTTTATGTTTCCCTCTATCTTTATTCATGACATGTTCTTTAGAGTTCATGTTGGGTCTGAGCAATATAATGAAACATTTTGGAATAAATATGCAGCCAACAACTGCCCAGGTGGAAGACAGAATTGCAAAGATCTCCATAGCTGTGGTATAAATGCCATGGGCACTGAGATAGGCCGGGATGAAGGACACCCAGACACTAAGGAAGGCCAACATGCTGAATGTGATAAATTTGGCCTCATTGAAACTGTCCGGAAGCCGTCTGGCTAGAAAGGCAACAATGAAACTGATAGTGGACAAAAGTCCAAGATATCCGAGCATGCACCAGAAAGCAGTGGGGGATCCTTCATTGCAATAAATGATGATGACTCCAGGTTTGGTATCAATATCTGCTTCATGGAAGGGAGAAGAAAAGATAAGCCATAGAAAACAAACACCTAATTGAATAAAGGAACCAAGCACAATAACTGAATATGACACTTTTACTCCAGTCCACTTCCTTAACCTGCTGTCTGGCTTTGTTCCTTTAAAGGCAATAACAACAGTGATGGTTTTGGCCAGGACGCAGGAGATACAGAGAGTAAAGACCATCCCAAATGCCACCTGACGTAGGAGACACTTTTCAGTTTGTGGGTAACCAATGAAACCCAAAGAACAAAGGAAACAGAGGAACAGGGAAACCAGGAGAAGACAACTAAGGGAATAGTTATTGGCTCGGACAACTGGTGTGTTTTTATAATGAATGAAAACCCCAAGAATAATAAGTGGGATTAGTGCAGAGGAAGCAGAAATAGCTGCTAAGCTGTAACCCAAAGGTTCTTCATAGGAAAGGAATTCTGTTGTTCTTGGTAAACATCTGTCTTGTTTTAAATTTGGCCACATGTCCCAGGGACAAAGATGACATTCCACCGCATCTGGAGAGAAACATTCATATTACTTTATTTTATTTATTTATTTTACACAGTTAGACAGTATACACTGTTTGTTTATCTACTAGTATTCTGTACATTACCTGTTTGGTTTGAGATCTGTCCCTGTGGACATTGGGCACATGTAAAGCAGCAAGAGTGTTTTCCTGGTACTATGACTTTCCTAAATCCTGAGGGGCAGCTTGGACTACACTTAGATAGGGGCACCTATGGAAGTCATAAAGGAATTAAGATAGAAATGAGAGAATAACTACATATCATGTCACACACTTCTAGGCTCAAAAGTCAAAATCAATGTAAATATTTAATTATTTTAAGTAAAATTAAAAAATCTTTTGTAATCACTTTGGGCATATTTAGAAAAGTTCCTTAAATTGTCACTACCGTTTTTGTCAAATTTGGATTTAAAGCATTTTACGAAGCAGCGATAATTCTGTCGAAAACTAAACCCTACCCTTTTCGGTGTTAAAATGGATATCCACCCCATATAAAACATTTTCTGTAGTGTTGGGGATCCCCCTACAACCCTAAACACTAGGGTTTAAATGTAAAAAGGTCCCTAGAAATAGACTTACCCACCTTCGTTCCCTTGACCTCTGCCTCTACTTCTACTTCTGGGTATGGAGTAGCAATAAGGTGCCGGACCGGACAGTCAGCAAATCACAGACACTGCTGTCTGATATTGAGAGAGATGAGGGAACAAGTTTGGGTAACTTCTGGACACTTCTTATAGTTAAATTAGGGGAGAATGGAAGGGGGAGAGCTCCCCAGGACATGCCAGAGTCTTCCAAGTGGCAGATACCAGATTACACACAGACAGGCTCCTACTCTTTAGTTTCCTGGACGTTCAGCAAGCACTACAGGACAACCCCAAGGAGCAGAGAAGAAAAGTAAGATTTTTTTTACACTAAAAACACAGTGGGGCAAATTGTAGATGGGGGTGGGCATGCCCTTTAAGATTAGCCTATTAAAATCTCTAAATGTATTAGTGGGTTACTGGCCAGATTTCTAGTCTGGAAATAGGTCATTGAAAGGTGTCAGTATATAATGTGGGTTATACAAATAAGGGTCCAAGTGGTGTAAGTAGAAAAATGGATTTGTCCGCTGCACCTCCCAATTCCCTCTTTTGATAGACAGCAGGGGTTTTGATAACAAAAAAATCTCCTTTATGTACAGCATTTTCTAAACATTCGAAAAAGCTACAAAGGGTGCAAAATAGCTGTCTGGCGCGTTTCAGGCCCTCTAATGTCTAATCTAAGACATAGGGGGTGTAAGACTTTTAAAAATCAATTTCTGTAATACAATTGACAATTATCCAATTTCCAGTTTTCAAATTTCTTATTTTTAATATTTTACTATTAATTTGAACTGGAGTCTTATTTCCACAAGTACATAATTGTCCCTTTAGTATTTTAACCCCTTAATACCCCCTTAATGTTGCCTAATAGTCTGTTACAGCTTCTAACTGTCCCAGATATAAAGATTAAACATTAATTATAAATATAAGTATATTAGTAATATCCTTTTACCTTAGTTTCATTGTTGGTCCATACAATTTTGGAGCTGTCTACACTCAGTGTTGTTCCTTTAGGTGCCCTCAAGTCATAACTGCCAACTGTTACTTGCTCCAGTGTGCCCTTAGCAGTGCGATGCCAGTTTACTATGTCATAGATGGCTGGAGGGTTCCCGTGTGCATCAAAAAACACTCGACTTCCATCTTTGGTCTCAAAATTTACATTTTTGATATAGTGGAGAAGCTTTAAAGTCAAAACATGCACAAATTAAAGGAAAATATTGGCATAAAATGGCATAGAAATGTTTTTTTAAAAATGGTAAACGTCTTTACCTGCCAAGGTAGAAAAGATGAAATGTTAGCACAAGCTCCATGTTGAAATGGCCCACTCCCTGGTGTACAATAATGCAATCGCTGAAGGCCCCAGGCAATAGCATAGACAGCAGTGTACACATTTAGAAATAATCCACTAACATCCTCATTTACATGGCTGTCCAGCCTTTCATTTCCTGTACATTCAGTAAATGTTACATTTCCAGTCAACTTTATTAAATTGTCCTTAGTAGGCCATTTGCAATGGTAGACTTGTTCCCAAAATTCATTTACAAATATATCGTAAACATGAGTAGCTGGGTGAAGGGTGGTAATGTACTCAGAAAACTTTGGTATTTTTCCACCATGAATTGCAAAACCAATAGTACCCAACAAAATCAGCTGGAACCTTTCATCCTGTAATAAAGCTGAAGTTGCCCAAGATTCACTGGCTATCCAGGTATTTCCCGCTACATTCTGTTTCAACATTTCTTCCAACACAATTATTAAATCTGAATAATTACTTATAACAACCACAACCTTTGCTTTTGACTCTTTAATGACTTGCACAAGACGAGGAGCATTCCGATTGGCCTGATTAGTCAAAATATATTCAGTAAAGGCCACGCAAGCTCCATCATTTAATAGCTGTTGTTTTACCATCTGAAGACCAAACTGACCATAATCATCATCATTGGCTAGGAGACCAACCCAAGTCCATCCAAAATAAGAGACCAACTGAGCCAGACCTCTCATTTGAAAATCATCACTCGGTATGGTACGGAAGAAGGAAGGAAAGAGGTCACGACTGCTGAGAGTTGGGTTGGTTGAAAAATAACTGATCTTTATGAAAGTTAAAGGAAATAAATATATATATTATATATATATAAAAATGGGAATATTATATAAAGGTGGGAAATTGTAGCTTTTCATTGGATTTCTATTTCCTGGTGCAATAACAAGCAATGAGTAGAAAATGCTAAGGATGACTATCTAAGGGCTCTTGTAAGTGCTGTGCAATTTTAAAGAGTAATATGTGTTACTACTAGTGAATAGGGATGGACTAGAACTCGAACTCGAACCCGTGTTTGAGCTGAACTTTATGAGTTTGGACAAACTCAACTATTCAAACTAGTTCGGGTTCAAACTAGTTTGATTTTCCGGACTCGCGGGACTATTTCCGAAAATCCTCAAATATTCGAGAATTCTCGAGGGGGTTCCGGTTTCAAGCTGCAGGACCCCAGAACGTCCGTCCGATTTCAGGAATCCCTGGATGTTCTGGGATTTTCGGAAGTGGGCGTTCGAGTTTTGCAGAACGTTCGAAAATCCTCTAACGTTCGTTTGAACGTTAGAGGATTACCGAAAGCGTGTGCGCAACGTCCAGTTTTTATGCTGTTCCCCATGCATGGACGTGTTCCCCAGACCATCTCCCAGGTCCCAGGGGCCAGTAAGGTAAGGTAACACTGCAATATTACTTTCCGAACTATTTACCCCCCATTGACTTTAATGGAAGGAAAAATATTGTAGGGCAACAAAAAAAAAATCCATGGTGACTTCAACCTTGGTGTTTCCTTTTTAAACAATTTTCTTTAAAGGATAAGTACACTGTAAAAACAAGTTACAGTAACGCTGCAGCTTTAAAAAAAATCTTTCTCACCCCTCCTTTTTTTTCTAGGTCCCCACAGGTAGGCTCAGGAGGGACCTAAAAAAAAGTGTGAGGGGGGAGAAGTTTTTTTTTTAAGCTGCAGCTTACAATTAAACTTAACTTGTCTTTACAGTGTACTTATCTTTTAAGTATTCCTCTATGAAGTCTCATAAAATCTTTACATATTTTTGTATACGATTTACCTGTGGGTATCTGTACAGTCCCAGGATTTGTGCAATGAGAATGGACCTTGTGGACGCAGAGTCTCCAATGACACCAGCAAGACGTGCCCCTTCACTATAATGAAAATTTGGGGTGATTTGTTTCCCCTCTGACAGCATTGATAGGGTCCCTTGTGCTGCTCGCTTTAAAGTTCTACACGTGTCAACAATGTGGAATCCCAGTGTAACATTGGGAAGGAGTTCAGGATCAGCATTAATCTCCTCTACAGCAAATATTAGTGCATGCATACTCTTATAATACTCAATAGCAAACCTAGTATAAAGAACATTTTACATTATCTTCCTATTTATCTCAAACAGTTAAAAAAGCTATGAAATATTCATCATTTTCCCTAAATAAACTTGTAGAGTTTTTTTTTTTATAAATACTAGTCATTAAACCTGTTACATTAATGGGCATTAGAAGCCCAAAGTCCCCTCTCAGTGTCCCAAGGCCAGAGTCATCATCCAATATTTCAAGGACATAGCACCTCCCCCTCCTCTGGGTTCTAAGCTAAGAGTTCTCCCACAGTGTCCCAATCCCAGAGTCCCCTCTCAGTTTCCCAAGGTCAGATTCCCCTCTCAGTGTTCCAAGGCCAGAAGCCCCCCCAGTGTCCTAAGCCCAGAGCCCCCTCTCAGTGTCACAAGGCCAGAGCCTCCCTCAGTGTCTAAAGGACAGAGTCCCATCTCAGGGTCCCAAAACCAGAGTCCCCTCTCAGTGTCCCAAAACCAGAGTCCCCTCTCAGTGTCCCAAGACCACAGTCCCCTCTCAGTGTCCCAAGGCCAGAGTCCCCTCCCAGTGTCCCAAGGCCAGAGTCCCCTCCCAGTGTCCCATGGCCAGAGTTATCTCTCAGTGTCCTAAACCCAGAGTCCCCTTTCAGTGTCCCAAGGCCAGAGTCCCCTCTCACTGTCCCAAGGCTAGAGTCTCCCTCAATGTCCCAGACCAGAGTCCCCTCTGAGTGTCCCAAGGCCAGAGTCCCCTCTGAGTGTCCTAAGGCCAGAGTCTCCTCCCAGTGTCCCATGGCCATAGTCTACTCTCAGTGTCCCATGGCCAGATTCCCCCCTCAATGTCCCAAGGCCAAAGTTCCCCCTCTGTACCAAGGCCAGAGACACCTTTGTGTCTCAAGTCCAGAGTCCCCTCTCAGTGTTTCAAGCAATCTACCTTAACTGCTGTCTGTGTCCATGCCTCCATATAACTGCTGTGTCTCCTTCTATTAACTGTGTGTGTGTCTCCTTTTATTGGTGAATCAATTGAAACTGCAGGAACAATGTCAATATCTTCCTCTAGTGGTGAACCAATAGAAACTGGGACAATCAGGGCACACACACAGAGGCATGGACGCAGCAGGTACGTATTTTATTATATTATTATATAGGATATCAGGTAGTGTGAGTTTTTAACTTATTTGGCCGTTATTGCATTTACCTAGTAATGTTGTAGCATTACAGTTCTCATGCAAAATCATCTAGTTATGAACAAAACTTGCTCCACTGAACTTATTGATAATTAGAAAATCAAGAAAATTCATTTAGAACCCAACTGAACTGGAATATTAGGAATTTTCAATCACAAATTTTAAATGTTCAAAAATATATTTGAATTTTTAATAGAATTTTCTAATAGAATTTTTGGTTTTCTAAGGTATATTTAGAAGTTTTGAGAAATTATAAAAATCCATCAGATCCACAGATTTTCGAAACCAGCACTTCTGAATCTAAGACAGGTTAGTTTTTAAGCTTCATCAGTAAACTGTCTTTAGGCCAGGGTGCTTCCCATAGATACATATATATGTGTATTTGTGTATTTTATTTTCGAAGGTGAAATTTGAAAGCTGGCGATACATGTTAAAACGGAGTTATCAGATTAAAAATATAGAGAATGGAAAATAGATAAACTGATATGGTTAAATAGTTGGGATGGAGAAAGAATGAGGCAAAACAGATGGTGTGAGACCTAAAGGAGAGATAAGGTCTCCAGACAACATTGTCCCAATAGAGAGAGCAAATTCACAAGCATACAAGCTGTGTCTCACATCTCCCTTTGCTGTGGCTGCTGAGTGATTTGGGAAAATAACTCCCATAATTAACCTTATCTGGGAACACCCAGCTAAGTGACAGCCAATTATGTTATAGCTCAGAGATGATCCCTCCCTCTGACATAGAACACAGATTTAAGTACAGTTTTAGAGTAAACACATTACAAATGCTCCTGTCCCTAACAATGATAAATTCCTTTTCTTTTTATACAAAATATGTACAGACGGTAAAGGTCCAGTACAGTAAACACAGATGATAAGAAACATAAAATTAACATTTAAGTAAAAAATAAAGGTAAGTATGGGGAATCGAACCTGCAACCTCTATGCTACAAGGGCTAATAGGTGGGTTATCAGTACACCAAGAATTTCTATCTTTTTATGTGTTCTAGGAGTTGATGGAACTGGGGAATGGACAATCACACATCTGAAACTACTACATAGCACTCTCTTTTATGCTAGATGCACTATTATACTCACCTAGATGTCCCAACATCCTCCCAGATGTACAGTTTGGCAGGCCACGACTAAGTCCGACTTACCATTAATTAGACTCATATTTCTAGGCAGAGGTGCGTTAAACAAATTTATTTAAATATGGATCTCCTGGTATGAATTAATGTGCATAGATATATCAAAACCTCCTCAATGAATAGATTAGAACCCTACATACCTCAAACACCTCTCATACTGTCTAGAAAGACATAGACTTAATTCTTAGAGTATCTTGGTTAATTCAAACATAAATATATCATCCATCAACTTAAATAGCTACTGTTAGCACAAACCCATACACAGAACAAGTGGAGACTCCCCCCTCCCCACCCTCCTTTGTTGTCCGTATTTGTTGCTTTTTCTCTCTTTTGTTTTTAATATAAAAATATAAATTAAACCCACAGGTGTATAGTTATGTCAAACAAACAATTGTATATTCTAAGCAACTTTTATATACTGAAAATATTTATAAACTTGACCTGTTCATAAATATAAAAAAAAGAACCTCTATCTTTTGCTAGAACCATAATCTACAACAATCAAACCTGTGTCCAATGGACTCTTTGTTTTCAAACCCAGCACTTTAGCAGTGCACCACCACTGCAGATGTAATAAATACAAGTTCATTTGAGTAAATATCATTAAAATCAGTTCACTACTTTGTATTGCTCCAGGAAGGCCATCAGCAACTCACGTTGATTGGTAAATAAAAAAACAGAGCTGCTATAAATAAAAGTTGTACATATGTAGAAATTGTATATTTTTCCAGAAACATGATGGAAAAAAACAAAAAAAGGCTATAAACTTAGGCAGTAGACTATGTTGTATTGTTTCATAAATAAACCAGGGGATTTGAACTTACATAGTGCATACACGGATTCTGCGAAAATACGAAGTCTGCGATTTCTCGTATTTTCCCCTATTTTTGTAAGAAAAAGAAATCCTCGTAATTTCAAATATTTTCGAAAATACGAGAAATCCTTGTAATTTCGAAAATTTCCGAAAACGCGGTTCGGAAAAGTTTGGAAGATCCCCGATATCCGCCATTCGCGAATGAGGTATATCCGCCGCGGATCCGGGTTCAGATCCGGGAACTGGGCCATCACTATTACTTACATGTACTAAATACAACTTACTAGAAAAAAACGTTTCAATGTATGGTGTTCAAGGGAGAAAAGCTTTCACATCAGGATTAAAAAAGGGAAGTTTAGAGGGAAGAAACAGAAAGAGAGAAGCAGACTGTCGAGACTAATTATAAACAATGATTTGTTTTACGGTAATAATAATTTCTTAGCATAATATCAATAATTTCTTGATAGCATTCAGCTGTTGCAAATATTGTTTGATTGATAATAAACTCTAATTCCCTTTACAAGTCTCTTTGGGAGTAGCCTGGGGACATGAAAATACTATGAAATAATAGGCAGGTTACGTTTCAATTCCTTTATGTCTTAATGAAATCATCTTACCATTATATTTCGTGCTACTATGTGACACATAACAAATATGTCCCATGTGTTCATGTTTTTTTAAAGTTCCAAATAATTTTATTTTTAGAAATGAACATCCTCTATTACTTATCAATACTTGTTTGGGGAAAAGCTTAAAGCAATAGAAAAAACTAGATATTTTTATTACTTTACGTATTGCCATAAAAGTAGCCTATATACCAGTAAATCCTACTGATAATAAACCACTTACTGTTACTCACCTCTGACATTGGAGTTCTAGGGGTTTGTTAGTGAAATCTATGGTATTGTGGACCCAATCTTGATGAATTGCAAAATTTCCTCCTATAACAACATGCCCTGGTTGGGTGAAATAACCATTGATGTTCTCAGTGGGCAAACGGCAATTCATTTGGGAACCGGAAGTACCAAGTAATACCAATAATGTACCAATCATCCAGGCTATAGAGATATGAATATGGGTAATTTTGTAGAGCTTCTGCATGTTTGATGGAGTCTTCTATATCTCGGGCTGCTCAGTAGTATATACTGCATAATGCAAAGGTGGACATATTTATATAATGAGTACACACTGTAAATAGGGCCTATGGGAACACAAGCAGTTAGGATGGAAATTAAACAGTGAATTGGTAATTTTTTGAACTACTTTAAATGTTCCCCAATGAGAACTTCTAGATTAGTCTTCGGAAATATAAAAATAAAATTATTCTTCATAAAGTGAATTTAAAAAAGTAATTTTTTGTTAAATGTCTTATTTCCAGTTTTTCTAAACTTGTAGGTACTAAAGTACTGCAAAATGGACAAACATAGGGGGGGAAAAACCCCAACAAACTATTTCTGGGTAACCAACAATGTTTTACGAGCAGTCAATTTCTCAATCATCTGGTTTTAACTGGGTCAGACCAGAGTCTTCCAAAAAATTTTATTCCTTCCTTTGTGTGTCACTATTTCTCTCTGAAATGAATAACTAGCTAGACTAGCATATATACAAATGCATATAAAACGATGATTATTCTCACCTCCCCCACTCCTTTTCTTCTTTCCATGGTTCGTCTTAGTTAAGCAAGTAGCTGGCATTAAAACCACGCTGTAAGTAAATCCTTTATCGGGATTTACTCATGAGCGATGATGCAACATTAAATTTGCGGTTTCCGGGTCAATAAGCCCCATAGTATTCTTATAACATATATATTTCTGCCCTTAAAAATGCAATTTTTGTAACAATTAAGTAAATCTCTTCCATAATTTATCCTTTAAAGCATCAACATCAACATCCCCCTAAAATACTAGTGCTAGTCCACAAAGCATGTTCCTCACGCGCGTACGATTGTGGTTTGAGATGCATCAGAGCATGAGAATGGCATGCAAGTTCATTACATGGGTGGCAACAAGGTGATATGAAAAGCTTTTACTAGGCTAGGTAATCTATGTTTTAAAGGTTATTGTTAGAGAAAATGTTTTAACCTAGAACATACAAAAAAGCAAAATGCAATCCAAAATTAATTAGGATAAGATTTAATAGTGTAAGATTTATTAGGGTGAGATCTATTAGGGTGAAATTGATTAGGGTAAGATTTATTAGGGTAAGATTTAATAGTGTAAGATTTATTAAGGTGAGATCTATTAGGATAAGATTTATTAGAATAAGATTTATTAGGATAAGATTTGTTAGGGTAAGATTTATTAGGGTAAGATTTATTAGGATAAGATTTATTAGGAAAGATTTATTAGGGTAAGATTTATTAGAATAAGATTTATCAGGGTAAGATTTATTAGGATAAGATTTATTAGGATACGATTTATTAAGATAAGATTTATTAAGATAAGATTTATTAGGATAAGATTTATTAGGATAAGATTTATTAAGATAAGATTTATTAGGATAAGATTTCTTAGGATAAGATTTATCAGGATAAGATTTGTTAGGGAGATTATTAGGAATAAAAGGACTATTTCATTGATACATTTAATTAGATAAGATTTTTATGGATAGATTTTGGATAATATTTTAGTATAAGATTTATTGGTAGATAAGATTTATTAGATATATGACTTATCAGGAAGATTAGGTAGATTATTAGGGATAGTATAATAGGTAAAGATTTTATTAGGATAAGATTTCTTAGTGCGCTCTTCGGTCCTGTTCTTCGGCTCGCGTGTCGTTCACTCTTCGGCTCGCTTCTCCGGCCTCCAGCTCTTGTTCGGGTCTTTTGGCCCGCTTTGTTTCGTCCTGTATTCGGCTTTGTCTCCGCTCCGCTTGTCTCGGTCCTTTCTTCGGTTCCGCTTTGTTAGCTTCCCGCTTTTTCCACATCCGACTTTGTTTCGGCGTCCGCTTTTCTCGGCTGCCCGCTTTGTTCGGTCAAGCTTTCTTAGGCGTACCTCTCTTGGGGAATAAGTTTATTAGATAAGATTTGTTGGCAAGATTTATTAGGATAAGATTTGTTAGGAATTACGATTTATTAGGGTAAATTTATAGATAGATTTATCAGGTAAGATTTGTTGAGGTAAGATTTATTAGGATAAGATTGTTAGGATAAGATTTATTAGGTAAGAATTTAATTAGGATAAGATTTTCAGATAAGATTTGTTAGGGAATGATTTATTAGGATAAGATTTGTTAAGGATAAGATTTTATTAGGTAAGATTTATCAGGATAAGATTTGTTAGGGTAAGATTATTAGAATAATTTGTTAGGGTAAGATTTATCAGGGTAAGATTTGTTAAGGAAGATTTATTAGAATAAGATTTGTTAGGTAAGATTATCAGGTAAGATTTCTTAGTATAAGATTTATTAGGGTAAGATTTATTAGGAATAACATTTATTAGGACATTTACTATGTCATTATTTACTAGGATATTTACTATGTATATTGCTCACACAGATGGTCTCCACACGTGTCAGTAAACATTTGCTTTTTACTAATTTAAAGTCTCTATTGGTATTTTGTCAGGTCCCATTTCTGGTTCCATGTAAATTTGCATACACATTTAAATGTCAGTTTAGAAGACTCAAACACTTGTAGTGAATATATTTCTCTAACGCCAGGATGGGGTTTTAAGCTCCTTGCATCTTGTGAAGGAGATCAGCAGAATGTTGGCATATACCTGACAAGAGAATACATCAATTTTATATATGGCCTTTTGTGCCTCCTGTGAAATTCTTTCTCCATGTAGTTGAGGAGCTTTACTACCATATCACGTGTTCTTCAGCCTTACTAGGCCTGGGGGTCCTGCTAAGTTCCATCCTCCTGGGGTTCCTCTGGCAGGTAGAGTTGTATGGTAAGAATTAGCATATAAACATGTATATACATCTCTGTAGGTCTTCTTCAGTAGAATTGGATCACCATGAGTACATAGATTATTTATTTAGTTTTTTGAAGTTGCCCTTTCTATACAGCTATATTATAGTTACAGTATTATGTATTGAGAGTTAATAAAGACCATGTAGACCCTTGAATCATGAAGCTTAGCAAACAGTTTATCCATCGTAAGGCAAAAAACATGTGTTTAAGGGGTTAAGGGTGGTGTGGGTGGTGGATTACTTCCTGACTATAGCAATAGGAAAGAATCCCTGGTCAACAAGAACTATGTGTATTAATACCAGTCATTCTCAATATTTTTCAATTTTAGAAATGATCCAGCCCATGTTTAAAGCTATTCAATGAACCTTCCCTTATCACATCTGCCGAACAGTTCCACAGTTTCACCGTTCTCACTATAAAGAAACCTTTCCTAACCTGAAGATGAAACTTCTTTTCTTCTACCTTAAGGATGTCCATGTGTCTCGATATGACCTATTAGTGAACAATGCACCAGAGAGTTTACTGTATGGTCCCTTAAATATATTTATATAAAGTGATCATCCCCACGCAAACGTGTTTACATCCTAACTTGTCTAATCTGCCTGCATTGTTAAGTCCCTCCATTCTATTTATTATTTTAGTTGCCCTCTCTGAACAGTTTTCATTTCCAAGATGTCAAATTTTTTTTATTGGGATTCCAAAACTGCACCACATATTCCAAATTAGGCCTCCCTTGAATATATACCCTCTTTAACAAGACAATAGCTTGCTAGCTCTAGACATTATTGCCTGTCACTATTTAGTTATCTGCTAGAACCTGCAATTGTTTTGAAAGATTGACTTATAGATCAATTAATGGTTTAGGTAGTACAAGTATTGTCAACCTTAAAATGAATCACCTTACATTTATCAGCATTGAATCTCATCTACCTCTGCTGCTCATTTATCTAGGTCCTCCTGCAGCAAGGCATATCATTGGAGTTTCCAATGCAACAGAGACCTTGCTCCAATACCCATTTTAATGTCATTTATAAGCAGATTAAATAGAAGCGGCACAATACAGAACACTCAAGTCCACATAGATGAAGCTCTGTTGACAACTAATCTCTGTACGTAATTTAACAATCAATTCTCTATCCATGTACAAATTTTATTTCAAGGCTAACAGACCTCAGTTTATATGAATGTTTCCTATATGGCACAGTATGAAAACCCTTAGCAAATTCTACATAACCACATCCACTGCGTGTCAGTTTCTAATTCTCACCCACAGCTTCCTAAAAATCAACTGAGTTAGCTTGACAAGATTGATTCTCATGAATCCATAGTGACTTCTACGTAAGTAAATCAGTTCTTGAGACAAAGTCCAGAATGTGATCCAGTAACAAAGTTTCCAGCATCTTTCCATCACTGATGTTTAAACTTAAAGTTCTATAGTTAACAGGCTGTAATGGCTACCCTATTTTGTTCATAGGCACATTGCCAGACAAATGGGAATCTTAAAAGATAAACAGTGGTCTTTATGCTTGTGAAGGTTCTCATTTATCCAGCTCATGGCATATCTGTGGCATTTAGTTAGATCTACTGGACTTAAAGTTCAGAATGAGTTGTGCAAACATCTATAAACTGGAGTAGAGGTTTACAAAAAAAACAACACACACAGACCAGTAAATGATTGTTTGATTCCCACCACCAGTTTAATCACAAGCTGGGTGTCATCAGAACCCTACAACACAGAGCAGAGAACATCCCCACTAGCACAGAGATGAAAGCTTAATAATTTAAACACTTCAGATGACCCCTTAAAACTTTTGGATATCCAGACTGGGCCTTTGTCAAAACTGGAAAAAGGAAAGAAAAGAACACAAATGCTGTCTTGAAGGGGGAAGCAAGACTGAGAAAAAAACATATTCATTCCATATCACCAGGGGTGTTGAGAAATTAAAATGAATTTGTATCCCTGTCTGCTTTGAACCCACATCACACTAAGGCAGCAAAGAGCTGTGTTTGTGTGTGTGTTTGCCTTACGTTTTTATCACTTACTCATAGGCCCTGATGTAGCATTTAATCGATATGTTTTAGAGGTTGCTGTAATGTGTTTTTAGAGCACCAGTGTTATTAGATATTACCAGATCTAACTAAGTGTCTTTTCTAGTAGGAACTTTCAAAATCTGTGACAGAAAATACTCGTATAGAAAAATTAGGAACTTGATAATCTAAGTGTTGGCAGCTTCCCAACCATCTATGTCAGGGTAATTAGACCTCACTTATGACCAGAACATGCCCAAAACCTGCTGCATTTGGATACTGCACATGAACTGGAATTTTTTAACTAGTATTATGGCTTGTAACAGACACATACAATTAATGTACCCTACCTTCTATCTGTCAGTCTTTCTATCTGGCCTCTACATCACTATACAACTTTCTTACATCTAGAAAATTTGTGGAAATCCAGCCTACAATATCTGCTAGCTCATTTAAAATGACATGGAACCCCTTTATATTCCAACCGGAAGTCTTAAACCCTAAGCTAGTTTTAGTGCATGTGAGAAGTCTGCATTGCCATGTGTATCTTGCCCTTTTTAGAAACTGAGGATAAGAGTAGTCTCTAAAAGAGTTAAAAAAAATGTTTTTGCTGCTACTGCCAATGTCCTGCATGACCCGATTACATACAGAAATGGACCAGGGATCTATTGATGACTTTTGATGGTTTCATTATTACCATAATATGGCAGTTTTAGAAAGGTAGGGGTACAGTAGCTTTAGTTTAATTCAATGTTATATATTTTATCTGTTTGATTTCTATGTATATCAAATGTATGTATTTATGTATTTTAAGATTATTTTAACCCATGTATTTGGAATCTGAGGTACAGAGTCTAAGGGGTAAACTTGCAGCATTGCAGGACTTGGCAACCTGGGGGAATTGCAGGGTACTGGCAGGGGCCAGTAAACTGGTGGGTGGGAGATGGGGCAGATAAGGTGGAGAAGGAAGATAGATTTGTAAGGGTCACCAGGGGAAGTAGGGGACGGAAGGATAGGGGGGCTTCTTCCCAGCTGGTCGATCCCAACAGATTTGCCATTTTAGGTGAAGATGTGGAGGACGATGGCTCGGAAGCACATGTATGGAGCGGGCCTTTCCCTTGAGCACCCAGGGAGCGGCCATCTCCAATACAAGGGGGAGAACTGGGGGCTAGGAAGATAAGACAGGTGGTAGTGGTAGGGGATTCTATTATTAGAAGGGTAAGATGGTAATCTGTCGCCAGGACCTGCATCCGAACAGTGTGTTGTCTGCCTGGTGCTAGGGTTCGACATGTGGTGGATCGTGTAGAACAGATTATTGGGTGGGGCTGGGAGTGACCCGGCGGTCTTGGTTCACTTGGTGCCAATGACAAAGTTAGAGGTGGAGTGAGGTCCTTAAAAATGATTTCCGAGAATTAGGGGCCAAGTAAAAGCAAGGACCTCCAGGGTAGTGATTTCAGAAATACTACCGCAGCCACGTGCTACGCTAGGGAGGCAACGGGAGCTCAGGAGTATAAATGCGTGGCTAAGAGAGTGGTGTAAGGAGATGGGGTTTGGGTTTTTAGAGAACTGGGCTGACTTTTCTGTTGGCTACAGGCTCTTTAGTAGTGACGGATTGCACCCTCAATGGTGGTGTGTCAACTGTTTTGGGGGAGAAGATGGCTAGGGGGTTGGAGAGATTTTAAACTAGGTATGGGGGGGGAGGGAATGTTTAACTACACAGGGGTAGATAGAGAAGTTAGGGATCTGGGGGCTAGTAACACACACGGAGGGAGGAGAAGGAGGAGGGGGGAGATAGAGGATAAGGAGGCATGTACGACCATGTAGGGAAGTAAATCAATTGATAATCTAAAATGTATGTTTACAAAGGCAAGGAGTCTGGCTGGAAAAACCGGCGAACTTGAAATAATAGCGTTAAAGGAAAGGTATGATGTAATTGGTATAGCAGAATCATGGCTTAATGATTCACACGACTGGACAGTAAATATGAAGGGTACTCCTTATTTAGACATGACCGAGTTAATAAGAAAGGAGGAGGAGTATGTATGTATGTTAAACAGAATTGAAGCCAAATTTAAAAGATGAATAGATGGGGGAGCAAACGATGCGGCAGAAACAGTATGGGTGGAACTGTGTACAGGAAGCAAGAAGGTAGTTAGATTAATTGTTGGAGGTGTTTATAAGCCGCCAAATGCCGGGAAGAGGTGGAAATGAATCTCCATATGCAGTTGGCGAAGGCTGCTGGTATGGGGCATGTTCTGGTTATGGGGGATTTTAACTACCCTGAAATAGATTGGAGTAATGGACTGCCAGCACCTCAAAAGGTATAAAGTTCTAAATTTCCTATATGAGCATTTTCTTTCACAGATGTAGAAGTTCCTACTAGAAAGAATGCGTTGTTGGATCTGGTGATATCTAATAACCCAGAGCTCATTTGGAGATGAAGGTAATGGGAAGCTTAGGGAATAGTGACCATGATATAGTGTCATTAATATAGGTTGCAGAAAACTAAAGTGCACTGGCTTAAACAAAAACTTTTAACTTTAGGAAAGCAATTTTATGCTTTTAAAGGAATCGCTCCTGCTCATAGACTGGGGGAACTGTTTCATGTAAAGATACTGAGCAGATGTGGACCACTTTAAAGGGATATTAAACTATAACATTTCCAAATCGGTACCTTTAGGAAACAAGTGTAAAAAAATTAGGTCCACTCCTGCATGGCTTAATGCTCAGGTAAAAAGGGAAATGGAAAAAAAGAAAAGGGCTTTTAAATTTTGAAAGCAGAAGGCACAGAACAGGCTTACAGGGACTTCAAAAGTTGTAATAAAAGTGCAAGAAAGCAATTAAACTAGCTAAAATAGAAAATGAAACACGGATTGCCGAACAAAGCAAGTCCCACCCAAGATGTTTTTTAGTATATAAATGGTAAAAAAATGAGACTGAGAATGTGGGACCATTAATAATGGAGCTGAGGTGGTTGTAGAGGATGCCGAAAAGGCTAATCTCTAAACCGTTTTTTTACATCGGTTTTTACTGTTGAGAATCCTTACAGTAGGGATTGTAACAATGTGCAGGGAGAAATGAAGAGTTTTCACATTGGATAACAGAGGATATGGTACGGAATCAATTAGACAAAGTTAATATCAATAAAGCGCCAGGACCAGATGGATTGCATCCTAGGATTTTAAAAGAGCTTAGTTCATTTCTAGCAAGACCACTGTGTCTCATCTTTTCAGATTCGCTTTTGTCTGGGGATGTGCCGCGGGATTGGAAAAAAGCCAATGTAATACCAATATTCAAAAAAGGTAGTCGTTCACAGCCTGGTAACTATAACCGTAAGCCTAACATCAGTGGTAGGGAAGGTGATGGAAACTTTGTTAGGGATCATATCCTTGACTTTGTCTCCAGAGATCACTATTAGTAGTAGTCAGCATGGATTTATGAGAAATAGATCATGCCAGACAAATTTAATTGGTTTTTATGAAAAGTGAGTAAGAAGTTAGATTCAGGCACAGCTGTGGATGTGGTATATTTGGATTTTGCAAAAGCCTTTGATACTGTGCCACATAGGCGACTAATGTATAAACTGAGGACTGTTGGCCTGAAGAAAACATTTGTTCATGGATAGAGAACTGGTTATTGGACCGCAAACAGAGAGTGGTGGTTAATGGAGCTACATCTATGTGGCTAAAGTTCTAAGCGAGTTCCTCAGGGTTCTGTACTGGGCCGCTTCTGTTTAATCTGTTTATAAATGACTTAGAAGGGGGACTTGAGAGCAAGGTCTCTGTGTTTGCTGATGACACTAAATTATGCAAGCTGGAAACTTCCATGATGTGCAAGTGCTGCAAGCAGACCTAGATAGATTATCAAAATGGGCAGCAGAATGGCAGATGAGATTCAATGTTGATAAATGTAAGGTGATGCATTTGGGATTTAATAATCCCTGTCCACCTACACCATAAATAACTCTGTGTTAAGTCATCTGAAATGGAAAAAGATTGGGGTTCTGGTAGATAACAGACTTAGCTGTAGCAAACATGCCAGGTAGCAACAGCTAGAGCTAGCAAGATATTGTCTTGTATAAAGAGGGGAATGGAATCAGAGAGAAAAATATTATTCTCCCTCTTACAGCACTGGTAAGGCCACATTTGGAATATGCGGTGCAGTTTTGGAATCCCATATACAAAAGGGACATCTTGAAATTGAGGCAGTTCAGAGAAGGGCACTAAATTAATAAGGGGAATGGAGGGGCTTGAATATGCAGGCAGATTGACAAGTTAGGGCTGTTTACATTGGAGAAGCGGCGGTTCGTGGGGACATGATAACCTTATAAATATATTAATGGCCCATACAGTGAACTCTCTGGTGCATTGTTCCACTAAAGGTCATATCAGAGGACTCGTGGACATCCTTTAAGGTTGGAAGAAAAGAAGTTTCATCTTCAAGTTGGAGAGGTTTCTTTACAGTGAGAACGGTGAAACTGTGGAACTGTCTTCCAGCAGAGGTGGTAATGGCAAGTTCATTGAAAACTTTAAAAAAGGCCTGGATAGTTTCTAAAACTAAAAAATATTGAGAATTACTGGTATTATGCATATAGATCTGGTTGATCCAGGGATACTTTCCGATTGCCGTTTGGAGTCAGGAAGGAATTTTCCCCCCCTTTTTAGCTGTGGTTTTTTTCCTTCCTCTGGATCAACTGTTAGGTAGGTTAAAAAAAAAAAAAGAAAAAAAAAAAAGTGAATTTGGACTTGATGGCGAATCTTTTATTCAACCTTAATTACTATGTTACTATGTTACTATGTTACTATGTATGAGTTTAACCAAAAATGATTTTGTGCATCAAAAGTGTCACTATATAAATAAAGCTATACATACACACAATTCATTATCTTTAAGATTAAAGTTGTCTTTGGGATGGACCAATGAACATTTAATTTCATCTTTCTTTATGTTTCCTCTATCTTTACGGATAAACAAAAGAAGGGTGTAGCATATGAAGAGCACAGAATCCAAGCTGTGAAACATATAAAGCTTTATTCAGAAAACATGTGTGCTACTGCTTAGACTAACGCCTTTCTCAATCTTGTTTCTGGCTTGGAGGGACCAGAAGGTGTACCTACCAGGACTTTTTGCTAAATGTACTGAGGACCCCTACCTACTACATTATTTCCCTCTATCTTTATTCATAACATGTTCTTTAGAGTTCATGCTGGGTCTGAGCATATAATGAAACATTTTGGAATAAATATGCAGCCAACAACTCCCAGGTGAAGACAAATTGCAAAATCTCCATAGCTGTGGTATAAATGCCATGGGCACTGAGATAGCCGGGATAAAGGACACCCAGAAACTAGAAAGGCCAACATGCGGAATGTGATTAATTTGGCCTCATTGAAACTGTCGGAAGCCGTCTGGCTAGAAAGGCACAATGAAACTGATAGTGGACAAAAGTCCAAGATATCCCAGCATGCACCAGAAGCATTGGGGGATCCTTCATTGCAATAAACGATGATGACTCCAGGTTTGGTATCAATATCTGCTTCATGGAAGGGAGAAAAAGATAAGCCACAGAAAACAAACACCTAATTGAATAAAGGAACCAAACACATAACTGAAAATGACACTTTTACCTCTGACCACCTTCTTAACCTGCTATCTGGTTTGGTTGCATTAAACGCAATGACAACAGTGATGGTTTTGGCCAGAACACAGGAGATACAGAGAGCGAAAACCATCCCAATGCCACCTGACGTAGGAGACACTTTCAGGTTGAGGGTAACCAATGAAACCTAAGAAGAAAGGAAACAGAGGAACAGGAAACCAGGAGAAGACAGCTAAGGGAATAGTTATTGGCTCGGACAATTGGTGTGTCTTATAATAATGAAAAAACCCCAAGAATAATAAGTGGGATTAGTGCAGAGAAGCAGAAATGGCTGCTAGGCTGTAACCCAAGGTTCTTCATAGGAAAGGAACTCTATAGTTCTTGGTAAACATCTGTCTGAGTTAAATTTGCCCACATGTCCCAGGGACACAGATGACATTCCACCGCATCTGGGGAGAAACATTTATATTACTTTATTTTATTTATTTATTTTACACAGTTAGACAGTTACACTGTTTGTTTATCTGCTAGTATTAGCAGGTCTACATTACCTGTTTGGTTTGAGATCTGTCCCTGTGGACATTGGACACATGTAAAGCAGCAAGTGGGTTTTCCTGGTACTATGACTTTCCTCAATCCTGAGGGGCAGCTTGGACTACATTTAGATAGAGGCACCATATAATCATAAAGGAATTGAGATACACATGAGGGAATACTTTTTTTTAAAATAACAAAAAGCTTCTGTAAGTGACGTTGAGGCATATTTGCTGCCATTATTGCCACCATATTCACCAAATTGGACTTTACAAAGCAAAAAAGGTTTAAGGCGAGAGGAGGCATTGTGAGTGGGGGGTCTATATAAGAGATGGTTCTGTGATGAGCGGAGGGTACGGCAGGGCATATGGGACACAAGAGAAGAAATATAGAAGGAGCAGAAATGGAAGGATTAACGTTAAGAGAAGGATTTTGTAGATAATGTGTTGTTTAATGGGGAGCCAGGCAGATGTGCTGCAGAGAGGAGAGTTAATATCCCGATATCCCAAGACAATGCTTGCGGCATAGAAAGTGAAAAGTGGGAAGACCAGAAAGCAGAAGGTTACAATAATTCAGATGTGATAGGATGAGAGCATGGATAAGCATAGCAGTAGTTGGAAGAGAAAGGAATCTGAGGATCTTCGCAATGTTACAAAGAAAAAACAACAGGTTTTAGCAACATAGTTAATGTGATTGGGAAAAGGAGAGTGAGGAGTCAATAATAACCCCTAAGCAATGTGCCAACTGAATAGGGTAAAGGGGGTGTTGTCCACAGAATTGAAGGTGGGATAGGACCAGGTTTAGGAGGAAAATTATTAGTTCGTTTTTAATCAGGTTAGTTTGGAGGCATCAGTGCGCCATCCATGAGGAGACAGCATGGAGACAGTCTGAGATCTTGATTGCATGATTGGGTGTCAGGACTAAGCGTGGGATTGAAAAAAATATATGCGTATCATCGGCATACAGATGGTAGTTAAAACCAAATGAGCTGATGACTTCTCCCGGAAAATGGTATAATGAAACAGCAGGGGTCCAGAACAGAGCCCTGTGGAACCCCAACATTAGTCCGGTGCAATCAAGTCTGGGCAGTAGGATTGAGTTGGTTAACTGCTGATCATTCTGCTGCTCTCATCAACCCTGATGTTTGCTATTGCTGCTGGTTGAAGGTTGCTCATTTACACTTCAAAGGGAATTTGGGAATAAAAGAGCAGCCTTAGCCCACTGAATCAGAGGAAGCCCACATGCTTAGGCAGTACCTAGCACTCAGAGCTGTAAAACACTATCCTGTCCCTTAGCTTGAAGAGCAGAGATCAGGAGTCAGGGTGGCAGAAGCAGACCAGGAGAAGCCAGCAGCACCCCAGTTTGGAGCCAAGGCATTGGAGCCTAGAGATTTTAGCCCAGATGCCAGGAACTGTCATCTCAAGGACAGTACTTGCTTGTAGGATAAGGATACAACCTTTTTCTGGTAATGGGAGACATTTTGGTGCTTTTTCTCTTTTTCACAGACATACTGGACTTAGAATATGACAATATTCCCGTGAGGTTTATAACATAGCAATAATAGTGAAATGGTGAAATATTGCTCCTTCTTAAATATGTATAATGTATAAATGTGCCTCCTCTGCACCTCAATTCCCTTAGCTTGAGTTAAGCATTGCATTGCATTGGGTGTGCTATGCTGTTTGCAAAAAATGTAGGAAACAATGCAAGTATAAAACTCACTCAACCCAAGTACTCAATGTTGCATTTCTACCATAGATACTCTTCCAGTTTTTTATCGCCTTTAAAATGTAGATAACAAATGTTAGCTAACACAATGCCAACCATTCATCACTAAAATATCTATTAAAAAACACATAAAAAACAATACAGTGATTATGAATAGTTGGTAGTCAAAATCATATATGTAGTACCAATCACTGAAGGTTAAATATTTACTTTTAGTAAAAACCCTGGGACCATAAAGGGCATGGGATGTAGCCCAAATGGCCTTCCTAACTGTCCCAGATTATCAATTAAATATTTATAATATACTGTAAATAAATTAATAATATCCTTTTACCTTAGTTTCATTGTTGGTCCATACAATTTTGGAGCTGTCTACACTCAGTGATCTTCCTTTAGGGGCCCTCAAGTCATAACTGCCAACTGTAACTTGCTCCAGTGTGCCCTTGGCGGTGTGATGCCAGTTTACTATGTCATAGATGGCCGAGGTTCCCTGTGTGCATCAAAAAACACACTCGACTTCCATCTTTGGTCACAAAATTTACATTTTTCATATAGTGGAGAAGCTTTAAAGTCAAAACATGCACAAATTAAAGTAGAGTGTTGGCATTAAATAGCTAAAAAATGTATGTAAAATTGTTAAAGTCTTTACTTGCCAAGGTAGAAAAGATGAAATGTTAGCACAAGCTCCATGTTGAAACGGTCCATTCCCTGGTGTACAATAATGCAATCTATGAAGGCCCCAGGCAATAGCATAGACAGCAGTGTACACATTTAGAGATAATCCACTAATGTCTTCATTTTCATGGCTGTCCAGCCTTTCATTTCCTGTACATTCAGTAAATGTTACGTTTCCAGTCAACTTTATTAAATTGTCCTTAGTAGGCCATTTGCAATGGTAGACTTGTTCCCAAAATTCATTTACAAATATATCGTAAACATGAGTAGATGGGTGAAGGGTGGTAATGTACTCAGAAAACTTTGATATTTTTCCACTATGAATTGCGAAACCAATAGTACCCAACAAAATCATCTGGAACCTTTCATCCTGTAATAAAGCTGAAGTTGCCCAAGATTAACTGGCTATCCAGGTATTTCCCGTTACATTCTGTTTCAACATTTCTTCCAACACAGTTATTAAATCTGATAATTACTTATAACAACCACAACCTTTGCTTTGGACTCTCTAATGACTTGCACAAGACGAGGAGCATTCCGATTGGCCTGATTTGTCAAATATTTTCAGCAAAAGCCACGCAAGCTCCACCAATTAATAACTGTTGTTTTACCATCTGAAGACCAAACTGACCATAATCATCATTGCTGGATAGGACACCAACCCAAGTCCATCTAAAATAAGAGACCACTGAGCCAGACCTTTCATTTGAAAATCATCACTAGGTATGGTACGGAAGAAGGAAGGAAACAGGTCACGACTGCTGAGTTGGGTTTGGGTTGGTTGAAAAATAACTGATCTTTATGAAAGTTTAATAAAGCAGAAATAAAATCTATGTAAAATATGAACCCTTTTCATTGTTTTTTTTTTTTCTATTACCTGGTGCAATATTAGATTTAATATGTGGTATTTGCTATTACGCAAAACATGTTAATATTCCATTCTATTTTTACAGGAAGGGAATATATTGTAGAGCTACAATAAAATACAGTAAAATTCCACTTTTTTGTTTATTATAAATTAACTTATTCCTGTTGAATTCTCATCAAATATTGATACATTTTTTTGTATACCGTACATTTTTGTTATTCTCTTACCTGTGGGTATCTGTACAGTCCCAGGATTTGTGCCATGAGAATGGACCTTGTGGACCCAGAGTCTCCAATGACACCAGCTAGACGTGCCCCTTCACTATAATGAAAATTTGGGATGATTTGTCTCCCTCCTGACAGCATTGATAGGGTCCCTTGTGCTGCTCGCTTTAAAGTTCTACACGTGTCAACAATGTGGAATCCCAGTGTAACATTGGGAAGCAGTTCAGGATCAGCATTAATCTCCTCTACAGCAAATATTAGTGCATGCATACTCTTATAATACTCAATAGCAAACCTAGTATAGAGAACACACAGATGGATTGTTAACTAGAATCTCAATGCCTTGCATTTTACATAAGCTTTCTATTTAGCCCAAACATATCAGCAAAATCTATAAAATATTCATATTTTCTATATAATATGGTAACAGGCTTGTTACTTACCTGTCCGAGATCCATTTGCAAGATTTACTACATCACAGGATCAGGGTCAGGTAAGGCGCACTTTACTTGGACTTGCACCTCCATTGAAGAGACGTTAATGTTTTGCAAACTGAATTGGGTGCCCAGAGCAGTTAATAGAAATAGAGCAGGCCCTGTTATTTCAGAGTGAAGCCCAATATAATCCAATTTTACACTGGGAAGTGGGGCTTTTACACTTACAGTATTTGGCTGGTAAACAGTAGGGATGGCCGGTTCGCGGATCCGAACACGGATCCGCCGCAGATTTATCCCATTCGCAAACGGTGGATTCTTCCGGATTTTCCGCCTTCCGAACTTCCGAACCGCGGATTTCTCGTATTTTCGAAAATACGAGAAATCTCGTAATTTCGAAAATTCTCTTATTTCCGTAAACACGTATTTTCGAAAATGTTCGAAAATACAAGAAATCTCATAATTTCGAGGGTATTTTTCCTTTTAATGGGTCCGCTCGCGGATTTTCGAATTTTCGAATTTTCCCGAAAATTCGCGGATCCTTGAGCGGACCGGATTTTGCGAAGTTCGGACATCTCTAGTAAACAGCATTTATTGCATCTCCATGATAATGTTGTAGGATGAGCGCACTCAGGGGGCTTCCTGTAGATACATATATGTGTGTATTTGTTTTGTGTGTGTATGAAATGTGGAAGCTGGCAATACATGTTAAAAGGGAGTTATCAAATGAAATGGGAGAATATTAAAGCATTAAAAATAATGAGCAAAATATAGAGAACAGTGGCATAACATCAGGGCCCGCAGGGCCCTAGACTGCGGGGGGTGGGTGGAGACCCGGGAGATAAGCCAGCCAGCAATTCCCTCCCCAAATGATCAATGACAAGCTGTTTTTTAAAAAGCTGATCATGAAGATAATCGTGATCAGCTGTTTAAAAGACCAGAACCAATAAGCTGTTTATTATTATTTATTATTGATAATAAACTCTAATTTCCACACAAGTCTTTTTGGGAGTAGCCTGTGGACATGAAAATACTATTAAATAATAGGCAGGTTAGGTTTCAGTAGGATAACTCAAGGGCACTATAGCTCATTGTAAAACCTACACTAAAGGATGTACAATAGGATAAACATGGATTTTACACACATTTTATGGGGCCTGCACAGTCCACCTGGGGCAATTAACATGTTTCGTGCTACTGTGTAACAAAATTGTGTACACATGTTTTTTTTAATGTTCCAAATAACAACCACAATTATTGGTATAGATTTATTTGTATATACATTTATGGAAACACAATAAATAGCAAATTTGTATTACTTTGTGTATTGCCATGAAAAGTAGTCTATATACTGGTAATAAACTTCTAACAGTTACTCACCTCTGACACTGGAGTTCTAGGGGTTTGTTAGTGAATTCTATGGTATTGTCGACTTTATCTAGATAATTTGCAAAAGTTCCTCCTATAACAACATCTCCTGGTTGGCTGAAATATCCATTAATGTTCTCAGTAGGCAAGTGGCAATTAATTTGAGAACCAGAAGCACCAACTAATACTAATACTGCACCAATTATCCACGCTACAGAGAACTGGACATTTCTAACTTTGTAGAGTTTCTGCATGTTCAATAGAGTTTTCTATAGCTGGGGCTGCTCCATAGTATATACTGCATAACTTGAAGGTGGACACATTTATATAATGAGTACATACAGTAAGTATGGCCTATGGGAGCACAGGCAGTTAAGATAACAATTAGTTAAACTTTGAATTGGTAATTTTTCTAATTTTTCCCCAATGGAAACTTCTATATTAGTCTTTGGAAAGATTATTGTAGAGCAGTCTTCAGAGAGATTAGTGTAGATTAGTCTTCATAGAGAATAGTGTAGATCAGTCTTCAGAGAGTAGTGTAGATTAGTCTTCATAGAGAATAGTGTAGATCAGTCTTCAGAGAGATTAGTGTAGATTAGTCTTCATAGAGAATAGTGTAGATCAGTCTTCAGAGAGATTAGTGTAGATTTGTCTTCATATAAATAAAGATTATATTTTGGTTAATCTTTAATTTCTAGTTTTTCTTAACTTGTATTATAGTAATGGAAAATGGAGTATCTGGGTCAGGTAAGAGTCAGGTTAAAGTGATCCAAGAGTGATGTCTTATTCCTTTCAGCCAGGGCCTTATTGGAATATAATATTTTATTAGATACTATTTGGGCCTAAAATTAGGAAATATAAAAAAAAATATTACATTTAAGTTTATTGTTTTATGCTCAGCCAAAATGTAAAGTAACATACACAACATATGCATTAATAATCATTTGGCCAAGGTTTGCACAAAACACTGTTTAAGGTAGACTTCCATTTTAATGAATAGAGATGAAGAAAAGCAGTGAGTTTAATTCTAAAAACAGGTTTGTGTATTTTTTTAAAATGGCAAATGAAACTTGTTCCAATGTAGAGAAGTTTTAAATAAAATATTTAATGTTCTCTATAAGCAACTAATTTAATATCATTTTGTTATAATTTCATTAAATTATAGGAATTGGCTCTTCTGTGCTGGGCCATACGTTGATGCAGTTGCTGTTTGGTCTCCCCCACATACAAATCAGAGCATTCTTCACTGCACTGCACTGCATATATGATGTCACTCTTCACTGCACTGCACTGCATATATGATGTCGCTTATCTTGTGTTTCGCCTGGCTGTGATATGCAGTGCAATTTTGGAATCCTGTGTACAAAAAGGACATCTTTGAAATGGAAAGGGTTCAGAGAAGGGCAACTAAATTAATAAGGGGATTGGGGGAGCTTGAATATGAAGACAGACTGGAAAAGTTACAATTATATACGCTGGAGAAAAGGCGCTTGCGTGGGGATATGATTACTGTGTATAAATACATTAACGGGCCATACAATAAACTATCTGGGGCATTGTTCACCAATAGAACATGTCAGAGGACACGTGGACATCCCTTAAGACTTGAATAAAAATGGTTTAGGCTTCAAGCTCGGAAAGGGATTTTCACTGTGAGAACGGTAAAGCTATGGAACTGTCTTCCAGTGGACGTTGTAATGGCAGGTTCATTGGTCAGTTTCAAAAAAAAGCTGGATGAGTTTCTGCAAACAAGGAATGTTACAAGTTACTGGTATTGATACATAAAGTAGAGTTGATCCAGGGAAATTTCCGATTGCCACTTGAAGTCAGGAAGGAATTTTTTCCTCCTTCATAAACTTGGTGGGTTTTTTTTTGCCTTCCTCTGGATCAACAGTTAGGCAGGAAATGAGGATATTGCTAGATGGGTTGGACTGGATGGACGTATGTCTTTATTCAACCTCAAATACTATACTATACTATACTAATTGGGATTTTCCAGGGTACATAATTGCCACAGATTCTTTGTACAAGTCATTCTGAATTGAGAAAGCCAGTCGGGTGACTAGTGAAACGTCTTCAAGAACTAAACTTCAAATCCAGTTGATCTAATTGAATACAACAGATATACCATGACCTGGATGAATGAATATTACAGATATACCGTGACCTGGATGGATGAATATTACAGATATACCATGACCTGGATGAATGAATATTACAGATATACCATGACCTGGATGGATGAATATTACAGATATACCATGACCTGGATGAATGAATATTACAGATATACCATGACCTGGATGGATGACTATTACAGATATACCATGACCTGGATGAATGAATATTACAGATATACCGTGACCTGGATGAATGAATATTACAGATATACCATGACCTGGATGAATGAGAACCTTCACAAGCTATTTCGCTAAACTTTTGGCATTGATTTTCATTATTGCAGGCATTTGATGGCACCGCTTAATCATAATTAGTGATGGACCCAAACCTGAGTTTGGGTTGAACTTTATGAGTTCGGACGAACTCAAACTATCTATACTAGTTTTGGTTCTGACTAGTTCGGTTTTCCAAACTCGCAGGCTTATTTTCAAAAATCCTTGAACGTTTATCGCATTTGGCCATTCGAAGAGGAAAGAAGATGCCACAAGGGCTCTTCTTAGAGCCAATGGGGGGCCTGGTTTCAAGCTGAAGGACCCCCAACAAAGGCACTTATCAGTGCCACAAGGGCACTTATAAGTGCAGGGGAAGGGGGTCCCGGTTTCAAGCTGTGGGACCCCTTAAGCCCCAACAGGCACTTGTCAGAGCCACAAGGGCCCTTCCAAGGGCCACAAGGTCACTTATAAGTGCCAGGGAGGGGGGTCCTGGTTTCGAGCTGCAGGACCACTTAGGCCCCAAAGGCCCATCCTAGGGTCACAATGGTCCTTCTAAGAACCCGGGACGGGGTCGCGGGTTGAGCCCAATCATCCGGCCATGGGATTTTTGCCTGTTAGATAATCCTTAAATGGCCAAATTAAGGAAACCTTGATGTTCGAGGATTCTTGAATTTGAATGTTCGAAACTTACCTAAAACGGTCCACGAAAAGCCAAAAGTAGCGCGCATGTGCACTTCAAGGGACTTGAAGGCACATATATATTTATTCTAATTTTTTATATTTTACAACAATGGGCATAATGGTCCAACTAAGTGTAAAACCCACACTGTGTAATGTAATATTGGGTTATCATGGGCTTTACACATAACTTGTGGGGCCTGTACCATTTCCATCCAATGTAAAAAAGAAATGGGTAGCTTTTACGCAACTTTGTATTGTGAAAACTAACTGTAGGCAAATGGAGGGGTTATGTCAGCACACCTTACTTTCCAGGGTCCCACAATGCATTAACATGCTGCAAACTGATTACTGCATCAGCACCATAGGATATATTACATCTCTCCAATAATGTAAATGAAAATTCTCAGTTTTAGTATAGTATAGTATTTGAGGTTGAATATTTCCATCTGGTCCAATCTACTCAACAATACCCAATACCCAGATCCAGAGGAAGGCAAAAAAAAAAAAAAAATATTTAGGGGGAAAAAATTCCTTCCTGAGTCCAAGTGACAATCGGAAATTTCCCTGGATCAACTCTACTTTATGTATCAATACCAGTAACTTGCAACATTCCTTGTTTGCAAAAATTCATCCAGCTTTCTTTTTAAAACTATCCAATGAACCTGCCATAACCACGTCCACTGGAAAACATAGTTTCACCATTTTACCATTCCGAAATTGAAGACTAAACTTCTTTTCTTCCAGTCTCCAAGGGATGTCTGCGTGTCCTCTGACATCTTCTACTGGTGAACAATGCCCCAGATAGTTTATTGTATGGCCCGTTAATGTATTTATACACAGTAATTATATCCCCAAGCAGCACCTTTTCTCTAGTGTACATAATTGTAACTTTTCCAATCTCTCTTCATATTCAAGCTCCCCCACTCCCTTTATTAATTTAGTTGCCCTTCTCTGAACCCTTTCCATTTCCAAGATGTCCTTTTTGTACACAGGATTCCAGAACTGCACCACATATTCCAAATGAGGCATGAAACATTGGCCTGGATAAAACTGATCTTTGTTTCCTAAGGACCCTAGGATGTATTTTATTGATAACTTCCTCAGTTAACCAAAGTGCATTGCATCCTTTATACCATTATTGCTACTGCATTTATGCTATCTGTAGTTGGATCTTCTATAGTGTATACAGAGGGGGAAAAGTCATTCAAGATGTCTGCTTTAATGGCATCCTCCATAACTTATCCCCATTACTTAATGGCCCCACATTTTCAGTCCTCAACCATGTAAATGATTTCCAGAGAAGATTTTGCTGTGTATTTTTACAGGTTTCCTGCTATTTGAATTAGAATTTTCTTCCCATGTACCTCTTTACTTGATAATCCATCACAAGAAGAAAATCATGCAACACAGCCAGTAAGAATAACATGGTTTTTGTTTGGCATTTATTTTGTTTTATTGTGGTTGTTTATTTTTTTTTTCAGTTATGGCTGTAATGATCAAGTGTAGATGTTTAGCCCACACTTATTTTAGTTAACCACAAAATTGTCAGAAAAGGGATTTGGCCACACCATTTGGCCACCATTGATGCAGAGCCAGACAGGCTTGGCCCCACTACATTGACGCTATATTGCATTAGATACTTTCATTTAGAGCATGCATTGTCCAATTTTCACTATTTTCAGGAGCACAAATGATTTGGCTGCATGAAATTAGCATAGCTAGTGACTAATGTAGCTAGATAACATTGAATTGGCCCCTGTATATTAATAGTATCGGCAAACTTTTGAACCTTTTATTGCATCAGTACAAATGGTTAGATAAGAGGTACAATGTGCATAACTGATCTTTGCTGATAGAGATGGACCGGATCGTGGATCCGAACCCGGTTCCACAGCGGATTTCCATGATCCACGAATCACAAATTTTGCAGAATTCCGCTTTGCAGATTTTTTTGAGCTACGTCCGAAAATTTACAATATTTCGAGAAATTTCGAAAATTTTAATTTTTTAAGGAATTTGCGAAAATTTGGGAAAAATTAAACAGTATCTGACTAACCAATCAGATACTGTTTAATCAAGTATCTATACTAACCAATCAGATTCTTTCTAAAATAATCTGATTGTAACCAATTCTGATTGGAAAAGAATCTGATTGTTAGTATACCAATCACATTCTTTTTGAAATAAACTGATTGTATGCAATCAGAATTGGCTACAATCAGATTCTTTCAGAAAGAATCTGATTGGTATACTAATTTTTATTGAAAAATATTCTGATTGGTATACTAAACAATCACATTATTTCCCAATCAGAATATGTTACAATCAGATTCTTACAGATTGGATCTGGTTAGTATAACAATCAGATTATTTCTGAAAGAATCTGATTGTAACCAATTTCTTATTGGTTACAATTCCATTTTTCCAGAAAGCATACCAATCAGATTCTTTCTGAAAAAAATCTGACTATAACCAATTCTGGTCATATATAAGCAGGTTCATTTAAAAAGAATGTGATTGGTATACTAACCAATCAGATTCTTTTCAAATCAGAATTGGTTACAATCAAATTCTTTCTGAAAGATTCTGATTGTACACAATTCTGGTTGAATCCAATCAGATTTTTTGAGAAAGAATCTCATTGGTATACTAACCAATCAGATTCTTTTCCAATCAGAATTGGTTACAACCAGATTCTTTTAGAAATAATCTGATTGATTAGTATACCAATTAGATTATTTTTTAATCTGATTGTAACCAATTTTAAAAAGAGTCTGAATGTCTGTTCCCCAGACCATTTCCCAGGTCCCAGAGCCATTTCCAGTAAGTTACTATATCATTTTTACAAAATTTTCATGAAAAAATTCTGGAATTTTCGAACGTGGGTCTCAAATAGAATGCAGAAGTTCGAAAAACAGTGCGATTGTAGGGGAAGTTTATACAGGGTTATTTAATAAAAGTTCTTATCGTTAAAAATGGTGCTAATTTTGCCCCAACCAATCAGATGTTAGCTTTCAAATGTTAAAAAGATCTGATTGGTTGGGGCAAAATTAGCACCATTTTTAACTATAAGAACTTTTATTGAATAAACCTGTAAGTTTTTTAAGTTCTGGATATATGTACATGTTCACCGGACCATTTCCCAGGACCCAGAGCCTTGTACAGTAAGTTACCATTGCTATTTTACCTTATATTTAGGCAGATCTGTGCAGATTTTTTTCTTCCATTGAATTTTTGGATTCTAGCAGTTTTGCCCATATTTATTTGGTGAGAGGTTATTTTCTTTCTCAGTTCAAAAAAAAAAAAGAACTATATAACGTTTGAAGAAAATGTACACCTTTTAGTTCCTTTCCCTTTATAACGTTTTCCTACCTTCAAATTCTTTTTTTACCCTTGTTCGTTTTTTCCTATAATTTACAAATAGTGATGGACACAAAACTGAATTCGAACACGTGTTCGAGCTGAACTTTAAGAGTTTGGACGAACTCAAACTATTCCAACTAGTTTTCGGACTCGCGGCTGTATTTTCGATAATTATCAAATGTAGCCTTCGATTTTTGGTAACCCTCCAAAGTATCATTCGTTTCTGGTAACCCTCGAATGTACGGATCATTTTCGCTAACCCTAGAATGTATCATTCGCTAACCCTCCAAAGTATCGCTCCTTTTCTATAATCCTCGAAAGTATTGCTCGATTTCGGTAATCTGTTTCCGCCGATAAAGTGCCCATACACGGGCCGATTATCGGCCAAAACGCTCGTTCATACACATTGTACGATTGCGCGTGTGTACGAACCTTTATACTACAGTATGCCAAACGGTTCAGGTCCGGATTGCAGTCCAACAGGAAAAGCCGGTTCAAGGCTTAAAATACTACATTTTTTATTCTACAGGCATTAAAAAAATAAAACAATATTATTGGAATTGGTTTAGAATTCTATATATTCTTCTTTTCTGTCCATTATATTATATGATAGGTTTTTCTAATTTGTAAAAGTAATTTTCAATTTTAGATGTTCTTTAGAGTTCATGTTGGGTTTCCACAATATAATGTAACATTTGGGCACAAAGATACAAACCACCACAGCCCAGCTGGAGGATAGAATGGCAAAGACCTCCATAGCTGTGGTGTACATGCCCTGGGCACTGAGATAGGCCGGGATGAAGGACACCCAGACACTGAGGAAAGCCAACATACTGAATGTGATAAATTTGGCTTCATTAAAACTGTCAGGGAGCCGTCTGGCCATAAAAGCAACAATGAAACTGATAGCAGCTAAAAGGCCAAGAAATCCCAGCATGCACCAGAAAGCAATGGAAGATCCTTCATTGCAGTTAACAATAATGACCCCAGGTTTTGTATCAGTGTCAAGTTCACAGAAAGGAGGTGACCAAATCAACCATATAACACACAAACACAACTGAATGAAAGAACAACACACAATGATGCTGTAGGACCCCTTTATCCCTGTCCACTTTCTTAGCCTACTGCCTGGTTTGGTTGCATTAAAGGCAATTACAACGGTGATGGTCTTAGCCAGAACACAGGAGATGCAGAGAGTGAAAATAACCCCAAAAGTCACCTGGCGCAGTAGACACTTTCCAAGTTGTGGGTAACCAATCATCCCCAGAGAGCAAAGGAAACACAGGAACAGGGAAAAGAGAAGCAAGCAGCTCAGGGAATAGTTATTGGCTCGAACAATTGGTGTTTTTTTATATAGGACAAAAACTCTTAAAATTCCAAGTGGCACCAGAGAAGAAAAAATAGAAACAGCTGCTGAAATATAACCCAAAGGGTCTTCATAGGAAAGGAACTCTACAGGTCGTGGTAAACATATGTCTTGGCGTAGATTGGGCCAGGCATCCCAAGGACAAAGGTGACACTCAACTGCATCTGTGCAAAAAAACATTTATATTAAGATTTTGGTTTAATGTTGTGTTACGAAAAAAGTCAGCTAAAAATAACTTTTTGCCTTACCTGTTTGATTTGATATGTGTCCCTCAGGGCACCGGGCACATTCATAACAGCAGGGGGGCTTCCCAAGTACAAGCAATTTCCTAAAACCTGAGGGGCAGATTGAGCTGCACCTGGACACAGGGACCTGTGGAGATTTTATGGAGATTTTATTCATTATACTTATTGTTTTTGATTCAAAGGAGTCAAGAGCAGAATGGCAAACTGAGGCAAGATATGTTGGAGGGGATTCCTGAGTCCAGTCAGCAAAAAATGAAACATCTGTGCTTATCTAGTTTCCCTTACCTTGGCGTTAAAGGTTTTACATAAAAGAGTCGCTATCAGCTCGGTCCATTGGTTGTGGAGGTTGCCTGATCCTCTTTTTGTGCACCACTTCAACCGCAGTTATTCTAGATATAAAACTGTGTTAACGGTAACTCAATGGGGTTAACACGGCTTTAAAGCTGGGTACACATGATGAGATATTTCGATCCGATCGACCGATAGTTCAATATATCGGTCGATCGGAACGAAATTATCGCATCCGAATGCGCCCATGTCCGACCGACCATTCGTCCGAATCGGACGAAAGGACGATCGGACATGGGGGAAAACCTCGTCCGATCGTGCGGTCCTCTATGGACCGCACAATCGGTCCATAGACCAACAGTCCTTCCTCCTGGCCGACCGGTCAAAAGTATCAAACGGTCGGCCAGGAGGAAAAATCGCTAAGTGTGTACCTAGCTTAAGACTCAAGTAACTGATAGCAGCCCTACATACATAATCTCTATAGATCCTAATTAACCCCAATGAAGAGCCCATTTACTAGTATATCAAACCTTTTGTGAACTTGCACCATGCTTCTTTGCCATTAGATGCATCTGGATTAACAGGTGGGAATGCAGAATGACAAAGAATAGAATTCCTAGAAGGTGGAGCTAAAGAGGCATTGGCAAAAGGTAAAGTTAATGGAAGGGGAATATACTTTTTTTACATACATTACAGAAACGTAATCTTTGCAGTTTATTTCTTAGCTAGTATGAATGTAAGAAACATAATATTAACATTTAAATAAAAAATAAAAGAAAGTCTGGGGAATTGAATCTACAAGCTCTGCCTGGCTAAAAACAGGCCATTATACCACTATACTCCCAACAGAGCTAATGATCAATAAAAATGTCAGTACACGTAGAAACTTTCAGGGAGATTCAATAAAAGTTCTTATCATTAAAAATGGTGCTAATTTTGCCCCAACCAATCAGTTAGCATTCAAATGTTAAATAAGATCTGATTGGTTGGGGCAAAATTAGCACAATTTTAAACGATAAGAACTTTTATTGAATAACCCTGTTTATCTTTTGCTAGTAACAAAAATTTTAAATATTAAAACATTAATATGACTATTTTGGATTGTTTCATAAGTATGTCTGGGCATTTGAACCTGTTATCGCATGGGCTGTGTGTTTCTAAAATGTTGAACCACCACAGCATATGCAAGGAATACATTTATTTTTGGTAGGAACTGAATTATAAATGGCAGTAAAATCAGTTGACTATTTTGCCCTTGTTGGAAGGCTAAAAGCAGTCATAATGCATGATAACTGGAAAACAGAGAGCGGGGTAACAAACAGTTTTCTAGTAACACAATATAAGCAAACAAAAAGACATTAAAATCAGTTGACTATTTTGTATTGTTTCATAAATAAGTCTGGGGATTTGAACATGTGTTATGGCCTGTGTGTTTCTAAAATGAGCACTTAGATGTGTTGAGCAACCACAGCATATGCAAAGAATACAGGTAATTTAGAAAGTTTTATTTTGCTAGAAACTGAATAAAAAAATGGCAGTCGACTATTTTGTATTGTTGGGAGGCTGAAAAGCTCTCAGCAATGCATGATAACTGAAAATTAATCAGCAGGTTAACATCTTTTCAGGGATTCCATATTGGTGTAGAGACATCTGTATAGAAAATACTCAAGGGGAAGATTCAATATAGCCATTTTCCGTCTAAAACCCACGTTAACCCTAAAAAAAATTGGGTTAACGTGGGTTTTGGACGGATTTTCGAGCACAGCGCCATTTCCGAATGTTTTTGGAAATAGCGCTGTGCTAACGATCCAAAACCTGTAGTGTTAAGTTTTGCGCTAGTTTCTAGCGTGAAACTTAACGCTACAGGGTTATGGAGTGTTAAACTCCCGCTCCTTACCTTTGCCCGATCCTGCAATGCAATAACTGACGTAATCTCGCTTACGTCAGTTATTGTATCGCGGGATCGGGCTAAGGTAAGTAATGGGAGAAGTGATATTGTATCTCCTCATCTGTATATAGAGACAGTGAATAATGGGGTCAGGGGGCGTGGCAAAGGTGCACATGCTAACAAGGCTCTTTAAAGACTACATACCTTCTTAGTTATAGAATCTATCTCTCAATATAGATGGACTAGAACTCGAACTCAAAACCGAGTTCAAGCTGAACTTATCGAGTTCGAACGGACTTGGACTTCTCGAACTATCCCGGACCCTTTTAGAACTTTCGATGACTATTGAATTAGAAAATCGATCTTTGAATCGTTTATGGGTAATATCATTGAATTTTTCGAATCGTTATGAGATAATTATCGAATGTTCGAATTGTTTATTGGATAAGCATCGAAAATCGAACACGGGAGCTCGAAGTACCGCATGTGGGAATAAAATCGATTTTTTGAAAGTTCTGGATATTCAAGTGTGTTCCCCTGACCATTTCCCCAGGTCCCACAGCCATTTACATTAATTACACATTGATATTTAATTGTATTTCATTCAACTATTTGATTCCCATTGACTTTAATGGCTACGTTTTTGAACTTTCGAACTTTCCATATAGTTTGCAAGTTCGAAAACGGACCGAACTTTCGGAAGTTCGGCCATCTCTATCTCTCACACGTAAATGCAATTTACTATAGAAAAATCTTTATTGAAATATTATGTAAATATTTGGCAAAATGTCCTTTTCCCCTTAAACTCGCTTTCTCTTTGGAAGTAAATATTCAGCTTTAAGTAAGAACCCCTGCCCACCCCAACCGTATGTTAGATTACTAAAAAAAATAATCAAAACTCTACTTACAGCCCTCGCTCCTGTGGTGCTCTGATCCATCTCCTGCTTGTCGAAACTTGCAAACAGGGTGATTGGCTAAGAGCAGCCAATTACAGACGTGGCTGCTGGCAATGCAAAGCGCCGCAAGAGTGAAGGGCTGTAAGTAAATTTCTTTTTTTTTTAGTGGGCTGAAATATATAAAATGTTTTAATGCTAGGTGGAAGAGCAGCCATGGGGGAAAGAGCTCCCCTGTGCATGTCAAATTCCCTCCCAGGGCAAGACGGAGGTAGAAACCTTTTCCAGGAAGACATCTCCTACTCTTTAGTTTCCTGGACTTTGGACTAGCACTGCAAGAGAACCATAAGGAGTACATGTAAGGTAAGGATTTTAAAATTCACAAGTGGGGCTAGTAATGGGTTAAATTTTAGTTTGGGGGGTGGACATCCCCTATAATGGTCTTGTGCAGAATAATAGGGGAAGGCTATTGTAGCATTTGAAAGTCATATTTAGTTATTGCTAACACCTGTATGAAATAGGTTTAGGATGGCTTCTGCTATTGGGGGAATTTTCTTCTAGAGAGTGGAAATGCCCTTTAATTTTAGTCTAAAAAATTATCCAGAAAGTATGTATTTGATTAAATGCTTATTTTGAGATATAATTTAGATACTTGGCTGCTGTGTAAGTGATGGGAACATTAACAATAAAACCATGTATCTTTATTTTAATGGGGTGTACCAGTACAAGATAATTTCAGGATGATGCAGATCCTAACCTACTTGCACTAGTTACTAAATGTATTAACTATATGTTAATCATTGAACGAGTGAGGTAAGTTGCGATCTTTTTTCTTTTATGCCCCAATCAAAAAGTCTGGCATACATTTTAGAAATGGTGTATGCACCAACAGTTGGGTTTAAACTCTTCTAACCCATTAACATGGGATTACACTTATTTAGGGTATAGCAACTTATATTGCACCTCCTCTCTAGACCATATGAGCCTTCTGTTCTCCTTAAACAAATGATTATTTGATGATTGATCTTCCCATTGTAATGAAAATACTCGAAAGTGATAAATCATACCTCAGAGTTGGCCATGGTCCACATCATTTCCACACTATGTATATTTAAGGTTTCCCCCCCAGGGTCATTCAAATGATAACTTCCAACTGTAGCCTGCTCTAGTGTTCCCCTGTCACTCCAACGCCAGTTAACAATATCGTATACAGCTGGAGGATTGCCATTTGCATCAAAGGAAATCTGAATTCCATTTTTGATTGAAAATTGACACGTTGGACATAATGGAGAAGCTGAAAACATACGGTTTATAAAATTTAATTTTCGGATGTAGAGATGGATAAATCATGACAATGAGGTAAAAGGTTCTTACTTGCCAAGGGTAAAATCTTGAGATATTTATACAATTTTCAGGATGGAATTGCCCAGCTGTCCTTGTGCAGTTCAGCATATTTTGAAGGGCCCACGCTACTGAATAAACAGCAGTGTAAACATTTAGTTGGCAATCGATGATATTCTTCAGTTAGTGAGCCTTCTAAACTTTCATTCCCTTTACACGCTTGACTTTGGAATTGTCCATCCATGTGACAAGATTTCCGTGACTGGGCCATTTGCAGGAGAATTTTTCTTCCCAAAATTCTCTTATGAATAAATCATCCCAATATTTAAAAGGATGAAGACTATGAAGGTAATTATTAAAATTTGGCATTTTTGCAGCATGAATAGCAAAACCAATGGTTCCCAATAAAACCATTTTAAATCTTTCGTCACCATAATAAGACTGAAGTTGCCCAAGCTTCACTGGCTACCCAGGTATTTCCTGTAATGTTTTGCCTCAGTAGCTCTCCACCACTATTACAAAGTCAGCATCAGAGGCTATAACGATCACCACCTTTGCAGTTGATTCTTTGAGAACTTTAACAAGATGTGGCGCATTCCTATTGGTTTGACCAGTCAAAATATTTTCAGAGAAAGCTAGACAAGCTCCAGAATTAATTATTTCTTGCTTTATCGTTTGAAGACCAAATTGTCCATAGTCGTTATCATTGGCAAGTACACACCAACCCAAGACCAACCAAAATGAGAGACCAACTGGGCCAAACCTCTCATTTGGAATTCATCACTAGGTATGGTACGGAAAAAGGGGAAAAGATCACGATTGCTTAGAGTGGGGTTGGTTGAAAAATAACTGACCTATAAAATGGTCAAACAAATTATCTTATGAAGACAGATGCTTGTAAGAGGCGGAAGGCTTATGCAGGGAGATTCAATAAACTTCTTATCGCTTAAATTGTGTTATTTTGGCCCACCCAATCAGATCTTATTTAACATTTGAAAGTTAACATCTATTGGTTGGGGCAAAGTTGGACCATTTTCAACGATTAGAACTTTTAATGAATAACCCTGTTAGAGTTTGAAATTATACTAATTTAATACATATAATTCAGTAAATAAAATGAATTACCTGTGGATATCTGTATAGCCCCAGGATTTGGGCCATAAGAATTGTCTTGTTGACCCAGAGTCCCCAATACTCCAGCAAGAGGTGCCCCATGGTAACAATGATAATTTGGGATGATCTTGGATCCTCCAGACAGCAACAAAAGAGTTCCATATACAGCTGGCCGTAAAGTATTGCATGTGTCAAAAACTTGGAAACCTATGTAATGTTCGGAAGTAGTTCTTTATCTGCATTAATCTCTTCAACAGCAAATATTAGGGCAAGCATATTTTGGTAACGTTCAATAACAAACCTATTATGAAAAATAATGTGATTGTTTTGTAGTCATAGCCTCATTTTTTATATCTCAAATATCATTATAAAATACTTATCCCTTTTCTTTAACTTTGGTTTCTAGAAGATTCCCAGATCATTCACCAACAGAAATTCATTTTAGTCAGTGTAGAGTTGATTGTTTTATTCTTGTTTTCAACCAGTTATAGGTTTTTCTTTAACAGTACTTATATTTCTTCCAAATAACTACTATAACTGCTATAGTATGCGTGACATACCTGTTGGAGAAAGGCTTGCAGTGTTACTCTGGAAAAACATGTTGTTCCTTTATGTTATAGATAGGAGAAGCCTTGGTCTCCCATTTAAGTCCTTATCCTGCCCAAATCCTAACAATTACCTTAAATGTTCACATGTTTCACTCAGCAGTGGTCCAAGTATTTCTTAAATCAGTTGAATAAAGCATATGTCCATCAAGTCTGCAGTATATTTATTAATACCAGTAATTCTCGATATTATATAGTATCCCTGTACCAACCAGAACTATAGTATATGTATTAATACCAGTAATTCTCAATATTATATAGCATCCCGTTCCAACCAGAACTAAAGTATATGTATTAATACCAGTAATTCTCAAAATTATATAGTATCCTTACCACCAGAACTACAGCATATTATTAATACAGGTAATTCTCAATATTATATAGTATCCTTGTACCAACTAGAACTACATTATATGTATTAATACCAGTAATTCTCAATATTATATAGTATCCCTGTACCAACCAGAACTACAGTATATGTATAATACCAGTAATTGTCAATATTATGTAGTATTCCTTGTCCAACCGATCTACAGTATATGTATTAATACCAGTAATTCTCAATATTATATAGTATCCTGTATCAACCAGAACTACAGTATATATATTAATACCAGTAATTCTCAATATTATATAGTATCCCTGTACCAACCAGATCTACAGTATATGTATTAATACCAGTAAGTCTCAATATTATATAGTATCCCCGTACCACCAGAACTACAGTATATATGTATTAATACCAGTAATTCTCAATATTATATAGTATCCCTGTACCAACCAGAACTACAGTATATGTATTAATACCAGTAATTCTCAATATTATATAGTATTCCTGTACCAACCAGAACTACAGTATATATTTTAATACCAGTAATTCTCAATATTATATAGTATTCCTGTACCAACCAGAACTACAGTATATGTATTGATACCAGTAATTCTCAATATTATCTAGTATCCCTGTACCAACCAAAACTACAGTATATGTATTAATACTCATATTTTTTACTTTTAGAAACTTATCTAGGCCACTTTTAAAGCTATTTAATGAACTTGCCATTACCACATCTGCTGGAAGACAGTTCCACAGTTTCACTGTTCTCACTGTCACCTTAAAGGATGTCCATGTGTCCTCTGATATGAACAATTAGTAAACAATGCACCAGAGAGTTTATTGTATGGCCCATTAATATATTTATATAAAGTGATCATATCCCCACGCAAATGTCGTTCTCTAATGTAAACAGCCCTAACTTGTCTAATCTGCCTGCATAGTAGCACCCCTCCATTCCCTTTATTATTTTAGTTTAGTGCAAAGCACTGAAGGTCAACAAACCATCATTAAGCACCGTTTATAAGGCATATTCATAGGTCATGTGTACTTTTTTGTGAAATACATTTTGTTTTATGACACAAACTGCTTTATCGCATATCCTGATTCAAGAACTAAACAGTGTCAAACCAAAAGGTGTATGTGGTGATACCATTCCTTGCAATATTTGTACAGTAGCTGCAACTGGGAAAATTGTAAAATAAAATAAAGAAATGGTATGATCCATGCTACTGAATAGCTAAATAAAGAAATGGTATGATCCATGCTCCTGAATAGCTAAATAAAGAAATGGTACAATCCATGCTACTGAATAACTAAATAAAGAAATAGTATGATCCACACTACTGAATAGCTAAATAAAGAAATGGTATGATCCATGCTACTGAATAGCTAAATAAAGAAATGGTATGATCCACACTACTGAATAGTTAAATAAAGAAATGGTATGATCCACGCTACTGAATAGCTTAATAAAGAAATGGTATGATCCATACTACTGAATAGCTAAATAAAGAAATGGTATGATCCACACTACTGAATAGTTAAATAAAGAAATGGTATGATCCACGCTACTGAATAGCTTAATAAAGAAATGGTATGATCCATGCTACTGAATAGCTAAATAAGAATGGTAGATCCATGCTACTGAATGCTAATAAAGAAATGGTATGATCCATGCTACTGAATAGCTTAATAAAGAAATGGTATGATCCACACTACTGAATAGGCATCATGTTTCATCCCTTTGTATTGACTGACTGTTGGATTAGTGAGAAGAACAATAAAAACATATTTCTTACCTGTGGCAGTTGAGTTCCATGGTTTGCTTGTAAAATTTATATCATTGTGAACTCTATCCAAATGGACTGTAAACGTTCCCCCTATCATTTGTCTCCTACTGGCTTAGAGAACCAGAAATGTTATCACTAGGTAGCTGGCAGGTGTTTTGTAGCCCCAAGTAAGCGCACACTTTTACAAGACTGAGCATAGAACCCAAACTTTAGAAAAGGGAACCAACTAATTCTTTTGAGCATTAGAACACAGAGGAAAACCATCTTAAGAGAGTGAGTGTATCGCTCAGGGCGTTTACTCAACAGTTACTACTCTTATTCTAACACAAAGGGAGAGGTTTATAGACATTGTATATTACACCTGAGGGAACAGTGATACATGTCAAAATGACATAAATTGTTCAGGGAAATTAAAATAATTTCAGTTTGTCAACTTGACAAGTTTAGCTGTCTCAGGTGGGGCATAAGAATAGAAAATGGAATAATATAGAATCAGATTGTAATATTTTTCTTTGTGTTGCTTTTCATTTATTCAAGAGTCCAACAATAGCTAGACAACTGAACGTTGGGAATCCATAATTTAAAGTAGATCTGAATCCTAAATACAATGATTTAACAGAAAGTCAGATTAAAGGGATGTAACACTTGTCTCTTTAGAAAATATAAGGGTTAATGTGCCCCTTACAGTGAAATTTTATTATTATTGTGGATTTTATATATTTATTATTGTGGATTTTATATATTATTATTATTGTGGATTTATATAGCGCCAACATCTTTTGTAGCTTTTTAAAATTACATGTATACTGTACATTCATATTACGCCATGAGGAGTTCCCTGACCATATAGAAGCACAAGGCCATAGGTCAAGCTCTTTTATACAGGGAAGGGAACTCCGAGGTGAAGTAATTTCCTTATATTTAATGTAAAGGGGCCATTATTTCTTATAATACAAGTATCAGATTCCTTGACCCCATTTGCATTTTACAAATAGTCAAATGATTTTACTGCCATTTATAATTCAGTTCCTACCAAAAATAAATGTATTCCTTGCATATGCTGTGGTGGGTTCAACATTTTAGAAACCCACAGCCCATGCGATAACAGGTTCAAATGCCCAGACATACTTATGAAACAATCCAAAATAGTCATATTAATGTTTTAATATTTAAATTTTTTGTACTAGCAAAAGATAAACAGGTTTATTCAATAAAAGTTCTTATCGTTTAAAATTGTGCTAATTTTGCCCCAACCAATCAGATCTTATTTAACATTTGAATGCTAACTGATTGGTTGGGGCAAAATTAGCACCATTTTTAATGATAAGAACTTTTATTGAATCTCCCTGAAAGTTTCTACGTGTACTGACATTTTTATTGATCATTAGCTGTTTGGGAGTATAGTTGTATAATGGCCTGTTTTTAGCCAGCCAGAGCTTGTAGATTCAATTCCCCAGACTTTCTTTTTTTTTATTTAAATGTTATATTATGTTTCTTACATTCATACTAGCTAAGAAATAAACTGCAAAGATTACGTTTCTGTAATGTATGAAAAAAGTATATTCCCTTCCATTAACTTTACCTTTGCCAATGCCTCTTTAGCTCCACCTTCTAGGAATTCTATTCTTTGTCATTCTGCATTCCCACCTGTTAATCCAGATGCATCTAATGGCAAAGAAGCATGTGCAAGTTCACAAAAGGTTTGATATACTAGTAAATGGGCTCTTCATTGGGGTTAATTAGGATCTATAGAGATTATGTATGTAGGGCTGCTATCATTTACTTGAGTCTTAAGCTAGGTACACCTTGCGATTTTTCCTCCTGGCCGACCGTTTGATACTTTGACCGGTCGGCCAGAGGAAGGACTGTTGGTCTAGGACCGATTGTGCGGTCCTAGAGGACCGCACGATCGGACGAGGTTTTCCCCATGTCCGATCGTCCTTTCGTCCGATTCGGACGAATGGTCGGTCGGACATGGGCGCATTCGATGCGATAATTCCGTTCCGATCGACCGATATATGAACTATCGCGATCGGACCGAAATATCTCATCATGTGTACCCAGCTTTAAAGCCGTGTTAACCCCATTGATTACCGTTAACACAGTTTTATATCTAGAATAACTGCGTTAAAGTGGTGCACAAAAGAGGATCAGGCAACCTCCACAACCAATGGACCGAGCTGATAGCGACTCTTTTATGTAAAACCTTTAACGCCAAGGTAAGGGAAACTAGATAAGCCACAGATTTTTCATTTTTGCTGACTGGACTCAGGAATCCCCTCCAACATATCTTGCCTCAGTTTGCCATTCTGCTCTTGACTCCTTTGAATCAAAAACAATAATATAATGAATAAAATTCCCTAAAATCTCCACAGGTCCTGGTCCAGTGCAGCTCAATCTGCCCCTCAGGTTTTAGGAAATTGCTTGTACTTGGGAAGCCCCCCTGCTGTTATGAATGTGCCCGGCCCTGAGGGACACATATCAAATCAAACAGGTAAGGCAAAAAGTTATTTTAGCTGACTTTTTTCTAACACAACATTAACAAAATCTTAATATAATGTTTTTTTGCACGATGCAGTTGAGTGTCACCTTTGTCCTTGGGATGCCTGGCCCAATCTACCCAAGACAATGTTTACCACGACCTGTAGTTCCTTTCCTATGAAGACCCTTTGGGTTATATTTCAGCAGCTGTTTCTATTTTTCTTCTCTGGTCCACTTGGAATTTTAAGATTTTTTGTCCTATATAAAAAACAACCAATTGTTCGAGCCAATAACTATTCCCTGAGCTGCTTGCTTCTCTTTTCCCTGTTCCTGTGTTTCCTTGCTCTCTGGGGATGATGGTTACCCACACTTGGAAAGTGTCTACTCTGCGCCAGGTGACTTTTGGGGTTATTTCACTCTCTGCATCTCCTGTGTTTCTGGCTAAGACCATCACCGTTGTAATTGCCTTTAATGCAACCAAACCAGCAGTAGGCTAAGAAAGTGGACAGGGATAAAGGGTCCACACATCATTGTGTGTTGTTCTTTCATTCAGTTGTGTTTGTGTGTTATATGGTTGATTTGGTCACCCCTTTCTGTGAACTTGACACTGATACAAAACCTGGGGTCATTATGTTAACTGCAATGAAGGATCTTCCATTGCTTTCTGGTGCATGCTGGGATTTCTTGGCCTTTTAGCTGCATCAGTTTCATTGTTGCTTTTATGGCCAGACGGCTCCCTGACAGTTTTAATGAAGCCAAATTTATCACATTCAGTATGTTGGCTTTCCTCAGTGTCTGGGTGTCCTTCATCCCGGCCTATCTCAGTGCCCAGGGGCATGTACACCACAGCTATGGAGGTCTTTGCCATTCTATCCTCCAGCTGGGCTGTGGTGGTTTGTATCTTTGTCCCAAATGTTACATTATATTGTAAACCCACATGAACTCTAAAGAACATCTAAAATTGAAAATTACTTTTAACAATTAGAAAAACCTATCATATAATAAATGGACAGAAAAAAGAATAATATAATTCTAAACCAATTCCAATAATATTGTTTTATTTTTTTAATGCCTGTAGAATAAAAAATGTAGTATTTTAAGCCTTGAACCGGCTTTTCCTGTTGGACTGCAATCCGGACCTGAACCGTTTGGCATACTGTAGTATAGGTTCGTACACACGCGCCAATCGTACAATGTGTATAACGAGCGTTTTGGCCGATAATCGCCCGTGTATGGGCACTTTATCGGCGGAAACAGAACCGAAATCAGCAATCTTTCGAGGATTATAGAAAAGGAGCGATACTTTGGAGGGTTAGCGAATGATACATTCTAGGGTTAGCGAAAATGATCCGTACATTCGAGGGTTACCAAAACAATGATACTTTGGAGGGTTACCAAAAATCGAAGGCTACATTTGATATTATCGAAAATACAGCCGCGAGTCCGAAAACTAGTTGGAATAGTTTGAGTTCGTCCAAACTCTTAAAGTTCAGCTCGAACACGTGTTCGAATTCAGTTTTGTGTCCATCACTATTTGTAATAATAGGAAAAAACGAACAGGGTAAAAAAGAATTTGAAGGTAGGAAACGTTATAAAGGGAAAGGAACTAAAAGGTGTACATTTTCTTCAAACGTTATATAGTTCTTTTTTTTTTTTGAACTGAGAAAGAAAAAACCTCTCACCAAATAAATATGGGCAAAACTGCTAGAATCCAAAATTCAATGGAAAAAAATCTGCACAGATCTGCCAAATATAAGGTAAAATAGCAATGGTAACTTACTGTACAAGGCTCTGGGTCCTGGGAAATGGTCCGGTGAACATGTAATATATCCAGAACTTAAAAAACTTACAGGTTTATTCAATAAAAGTTCTTATAGTTAAAAATGGTGCTAATTTTGCCCCAACCAATCAGATCTTTTTAACATTTGAAAGCTAACATCTGATTGGTTGGGGCAAATTAGCACCATTTTTACGATAAGAACTTTTATTAAATAACCCTGTATAAACTTCCCCTACAATCGCACTGTTTTTCGAACTTCTGCATTCTATTTGAGACCCACGTTCGAAAATTCCAGAATTTTTTCATGAAAATTTTGTAAAAATGAATAGTAACTTACTGGAAATGGCTCTGGGACCTGGAAATGGTCTGGGGAACAACCTTCAGACTCTTTTTAAAATTGGTTACAATCAGATTAAAAAATAATCTAATTGGTATACTATCAATCAGATTATTTCTAAAAGAATCTGGTTGTAACCAATTCTGATTGGAAAAGAATCTGATTGGTTAGTATACCAATGAGATTCTTTCTCAAAAAATCTGATTGGATTCAACCAAATTGTGTACAATCAGAATCTTTCAGAAAGAATTTGATTGTAACCAATTCTGATTTGAAAAGAATCTGATTGGTTAGTATACCAATCACATTCTTTTTAAATGAACCTGCTTATATATGACAAATTGGTTATAGTCAGATTTTTTCAGAAAGAATCTGATTGGTATTGCTTTCTGGAAAAATGAATTGTACCAATAAGAAATTGGTTAAAATCAGTTTCTTTCAGAAATATCTGATTGTTTACTAACCAGATCCAATCTGTAAGAATCTGATTGTAACATATTCTGATTGGGAAATAATGTGATTGTTTAGTATACCAATCAGAATATTTTCCAATAAAATTGTTACAATCAGATCTTAAAATATTAACAATCATTCTTTCTGAAAGAATCTGATTGTAGCCAATTCTGATTGCATACAATCAGTTTATTTAAAAAAAATGTGATTGGTATACTAACAATCAGATTCTTTTCCAATCAGAATTGGTTACAATCAGATTATTTTTAGAAAGAATCTGATTGGTTATATAGATACTTGATTAAACAGTATCTGATTGGTTAGTCAGATACTTTTAATTTTTCCCAAATTTTCGCAATTCTTAAAAAATTAAAATTTTCGAAATTTCTCTGAAATATTGTAAATTTTCGGACGTAGCTCAAAAAAATCTGCAAAGCGGAATTCTGCAAATTTGTGATTCGTGGATCATGGAAATCCGTGGCGGAACCGTGTTCGGATCCACGATCCGGTCCATCTCTATCAGCAAAGATCAGTTTTGCACATTGTACCTCTTACTAACCATTTGTACTGATGCAATAAAAGGTTCAAAGTTTGCCGTAACTATTAATACAGGGGCCAATTCAATGTTATCTAGCTACATTAGTCACTAGCTATGCTAATTTCATGCAGCCAAATCATTTGTGCTCCTGAAAATAGTGAAATTGGACAATGCATGCTCTAATGAAAGTATCTAATGCAATATAGCGTCATTGTAGTGGGGCCAAGCCTGTCTGGCTCTGCATCAATGGTGGCAAATGGTGTGGCCAAATCCCTTTTCTGACAATTTTTGTGGTTAACTAAAATAAGTGTGGGCTAAACATCTACACTTGATCATTACAGCCATAACTGAAAAAAAAATAAACAACCCACATAAACAAAATAAATGCCAAACAAAAAACCATGTTATTCTTACTGGCTGTGTTGCATGATTTTCTTCTTGTGATGGATTATCAATAAAGAGGTACATGGGAAGAAAATTCTAATTCAAATAGCAGGAAACCTGTAAAAATACACAGCAAAAAATCTTCTCTGGAAATCATTACATGGTTGAGGACTGAAAATGTGGGGCCATTATATGGGGATAAGATAGGAGGATGCCATTACAGCAGACATCTTGAATGACTTTTCCCCCTCTGTATACACTATAGAAGATCCAACTACAGATAGCATAAATACAGTAGCAATAATGGTATAAAGAACTTTGGTTAACTGAGGAAGTTATCAATAAAATACATCCTAGGGTCCTTAGGAAACAAAGATCAGTTTTATCCAGGCCAATGTTTCATGCCTCATTTGGAATATGGGTGCAGTTCTGGAATCCTGTGTACAAAAAGGACATCTTAAATGGAAAGGGTTCAGAGAAGGGCAACTAAATTAAAAGGGAGTGGGGGAGCTTGAATATGAAGAGAGATTGGAAAAGTTACAATTATGTACACTAGAGAAAAGGGCTGCGTGGGATATATTACGTGTATAATACATTAACGGGCCATACAATAAACTTCTGGGCATTGTTCACCATAGAAGATGTCAGAGGACACGCGACGACTGGAAGAAAAGAATTTTAGTCTTCAATTTCGAATGGTAAAATGGTGAAACTATGTTTCCAGTGGACGTGGTTAGGCAGGTTCATTGGATAGTTTTAAAGAAAGCTGGATGAGTTTTTGCAAACAAGGAATGTCAAGTTATGGTATTGATACATAAAGTAGAGTTGATCCAGGGAAATTTCCGATTGTCACTTGGACTCAGGAAGGAATTTTTTCCCCCTTAATAATATTTTTTTTTTGCCTTCCTCTGGATCTGGGTATTGGGTATTGTTGAGTAGATTGAACCAGATGGAAATATCACTCAATACTATACTATACTATACTATACTAAAACTGAGAATTTTCATTTACATTATTGGAGAGATGTAATATATCCTATGGCGCTGATGCAGTAATCAGTTTGCAGCATGTTAATGCATTGTGGGACCCTGGAAAGTAAGGTGTGCTGACATAACCCCTCCATTTGCCTACAGTTAGTTTTCACAATACAAAGTTGCGTAAAAGCTACCCATTTCTTTTTTACATTGGATGGAAATGGTACAGCCCATGTAAAGCCCATGATTACCCTATATTACATTACACAGTGTGGGTTTTACACTTAGTTGGACCATTATGCCCATTGTTGTAAAATATTAAAAATTAGAATAAATATATATGTGCTTTCAAGTCCCTTGAAGTGCACATGCGCGCTACTTTTGGCTTTCCATGGATCGTTTTAGGTAATCCTCGAACATCCAAGGTTTCCTCAATTTGGCCATTTGAGGATTATCTAACAGGCAAAAATCCCATGGCTGGATGATTGGGCTCAACTTGCGACCCCTTCCTGGGTTCTTAGAAGGCCCATTGTGACCCTAGGATGGGCCTTTGGGGCCTAAGTGGTCCTGCAGCTTGAAACCAGGACCCCCCTCCCTGGCACTTATAATTGACCTTGGGCCCTTGGAAGGGCCTTGTGGCTCTGACAAGTGCCTTTTGGGGCTTAAGGGGTCCCACAGCTTGAAACGGGACCCTTCCCCTGCACTTATAAGTGCCCTTGTGGCACTGATAAGTGCCTTTGTTGGGGGTCCTTCAGCTTGAAACCAGGCCCCCCCATTGGCTCTAAGAAGCCCCTTGTGGCATCTTCTTTCCTCTTCGATGGCCAAATGCGATAAACTTCAAGGATTTTTGAAAATAAGCCTGCGAGTTTGGAAAACCGAACTATGTCAGAACCAAAACTAGTATAGATAGTTTGAGTTCTCAACTCATAAAGTTAAAACCCAACTCAGGTTTGGGTCCATCACTAATTATATAAGCGGGTGCCATCAAATGCCTGCAATAATGAAAATCAATGCCAAAAGTTTAGCGAATATCTTGTGAAGGTTCTCATTCATCCAGGTCATGGTATATCTGTATTTCATTCATCAGTCATGGTATATCTGTAATATTCATTATCCAGGTCATGGTATATCTGTTATTCTCCATCCGGTCATGGTATTCTGTAATTATTCATATCCCAGTATGGTAAATCTGTAATATTCATCCATCCAGGTCATGGTATATCTGTAATATCATCATCCCGGTCATGGATATCTGTATTCATCCATCCGTCTGGTATATCTGTAATATTCATTCTCCGGTCATGGTAAATATCTGTAATATTCATCCATCCAGGTCATGTGTATCTGATATTCTTCATCCGGTCATGGTATATCTGTAATCATCATTCTCCAGGTCATGGTAATCTGTAATATTCATTCATCCAGTCATGGTATATCTGTATATTCATCTATCCAGGTCATGGTTATCTGTAATACATTCATCCAGGTCTGTATATCTGTAATATTCATCATCCGGGTCATGGTATATCTGTAATATTCATTCATCCAGTCATGGTATATCTGTATATTCATCCATCCATGTCATGGTATATCTGTAATTTCATCATCCTGTCATGGTATATCTGTAATTTCATTCACAAGGTCATGGTATATCTTAATATTCATCCATCCTGTCATGGTATATCTGTAATATTCATCATCCATGTCATGGTATTCTGTAATATTCATTCATCCAGGTCATGGTAATATCTGTAATATTCATCCATCCAGGTCATGGTATATCTGTAATATTCATTCATCCAGGTCATGGTATATTATCTTGTATATCATATTCATTCATCAGGTCATGTTATATCTGTATATTCATCATCCAGTCATGGTATATCTGTATTATTCATCCATCCAGGTCATGGTATATCTGTAATATTCATCCATCCATGTCATGGTATCTTCTATTCATTCACTCCAGTCATGTTATATCTGTATATTCATCCATCCAGGTCATGGTATATCTGTAATATTCATTCATCCAGTCATGTATATCTGTAATATTCTTCATCCAGGTCATGGTATATTATCTGTAATATTCATTCATCCAGGTCCCATGGTATATCTGGTATATTCATCCATCCAGGTCATGGTATATCTGTAAAATATTCATTCATCCGAGTCATGGTATATCTGTAATATTCATTCATCAGGTCATGGTATATCTTGTAATATTCATCCATCCAGTGTCCATGGTATATCTGTAATGTCATTCATCCAGATCATGGTATACTGTAATATTCATCCATCCAGGTCATTGTATATCTGTAATATTCATCCATCCATGTCATGGTATATCGGTAATATTCATTCATCCAGGTTATGGTATTCTGTAATATTCATCATCCAGTCATGTATATCTGTAATATTCATTCATCCAGGTCATGGTATATCTGTAATATCATTCACATCCAGGTCATGGTATATCTTAATATTCATCCATCCAGGTCTGGATATCTGTAATATTCATCCTCCAGGTCATGGTATATCTGTAATATTCTTCATCCAGGTCATGGTATATCTGTTAATATTCAATATCATCAGGTCATGTATATCTGTAATATTCACCATCCAGGTCATGGTATATCTTAATATTCATCATCCATCACATGGTCATGGTATATCTGTAATATTCCATTCATCCAGGTCATGGATATCTGTAATATTCATTATCCAGGTCATGGTATATCTGTAATATTCATCCATCCAGGTCATGTATATCTGAATATTCACCATCCGGTCATGGTAATCTGTATATTCATCCATTCCAGGTCATGGTATAATCTGAATATTCATTATCCAGGTCATGGTATATCTGTAATCATTCATCCTCCAGGTCATGGTATCTGTATATTCATCCGGTCATGTATATCTTGTATATTCATTCACCCAGGTCATGGTATATCTGTAATATTCATTCCATCCGTCATGGTATATCTGTAATATTCTCCATCCAGGTCATGGTAATCTGTAATATTCATTCATCCAGGTCATGGATATCGGTATATTCATTCATCCATGTCATGGTATATCTGTAATCATTCTCCCGGTCATGGTATATCTGTATATTCATCCATCCAGGTCATGGTATATCTAATATTCTTCTCCAGGTCATGGTTATCTGTAATTTTCATTCATCCAGTCATGGTATACCTGTAATATTTTCATCCATCCAGGTCATGGTATCTCTGTATGTCATCCATCCAGGCATGGTATATCTGTAATTATTCATCATCCAGGTCATGGTATATCTGTTATATTCATTCATCCAGGTCATGGTATATCTGTAATATTCATCCATCCCAGTCATGGTATATTCTGTAATATTCATTCATCCAGGTCCATGTATATCTGTTATATTCATTCATCCAGGTCATGGTATATCTGTAATATTCATTCCAGTCATGTATATCTGATATTCATGCATCCAGGTCATGTATATCTGTATAGTCATATTCTCCATGGTCATGTATTCTGTAATATTCATTCATCCAGGTCATGGTATATCTGTAATCTTCTCCATCCAGTCTGGTATCTGTAATATCCTTCATACAGGTCATGGCATATCTGTAATTCATCATCCAGGTCTGGTATACTGTTGATTCATTCATCAGGTCATGTATATCTGTAATATTCATCTCCAGGTCATGGTAATCTGTAATATTCATTCATCTAGGTCATGGTATATCTGTAATATTCATTCATCCAGGTCATGGTATATCTGTAATATTCATCCATCCAGGTCATGCTATTGCTTTTGTATTCATATCATCCAGGTCATGGTATATCTGTAATATTCATCCATCCAGGTCATGGTATATCGGTAATATCATTCATCCGGTCATGGTAATCTGTAATATTCATCCATCCAGGTCACGGTATATCTGTAATATTCTTCATCCCAGGTCTGGTATCTGTTGTATTCAATTAGATCAACTGGATGTTGAAGTTTAGTTCTTGGAAGACGTTTCACTAGTCACCCGACTGGCTTTCTCAATTCAGAATGACCTTGTACAAAGAATCTGTGGCAATTATGTACCCTGGAAAATCCCATTAGTATAGTATAGTATAGTATTTGAGGTTGAATAAGACATAGTCCATCCAGTCCAACCATCTGCAATATCCTCATTTCCTGGCCTTAACGTTGATCCAGAGGAAGGCAAAAAAAACCCACCAAGTTTATGAAGTAGGAAAAATTCCTTCCTGACTTCATGGCTCGGAAATTTCCCTGGATCAACTCTACTTATGTATCAATACCAGTAACTGTTAACATTCCTGTTTGCAGAACCTCATCCAGCTTTTTTTTTTGAAACTGACCAATGAACCTGCCATTACAACGTCCACTGGAAGACAGTTCCATAGCTTTACCGTTCTCACAAGTGAAAACAACCCATTGTTGGAAGGCTAAAAAGCAGTCATAATGCATGATAACTGGAAAACAGAGAGCGGGGTAACAAACAGTTTTCTAGTAACACAATATAAGCAAACAAAAAGACATTAAAATCAGTTGACTATTTTGTATTGTTTCATAAATAAGTCTGGGGATTTGAACATGTAGTCTTATGGCCTGTGTGTTTCTAAAATGAGCACTTTAGATTGTTGAGCAACCACAGCATATGCAAAGAATACAGGTAAATTTAGAAAGTTTATATTTTGCTAGAAACTGAATAAAAAAATGGCAGTCGACTATTTTGTATTGTTGGGAGGCTGAAAAGCTCTCAGCAATGCATGATAACTGAAAATTAATCAGCAGGTTAACATCTTTTCAGGGATTCCATATTGGTGTAGAGACATCTGTATAGAAAATACTAAGGGGAAGATTCAATATAGCCATTTTCCATCTAAAACCCACGTTAACCCTAAAAAAAATTGGGTTAACGTGGGTTTTGGACGGATTTTCGAGCACAGCGCCATTTCCGAATGTTTTTGGAAATAGCGCTGTGCTAACGATCCAAAACCTGTAGTGTTAAGTTTTGCGCTAGTTTCTAGCGTGAAACTTAACGCTACGGGTTATGGAGTGTTAAACTCCCGCTCCTTACCTTTGCCCGATCCTACAATGCAATAACTGACGTAATCTCGCTTACGTCAGTTATTGTATCGCGGGATCGGGCTAAGGTAAGTAATGGGAGAAGTGATATTGTATCTCCTCATCTGTATATAGAGACAGTGAATAATGGGGTCAGGGGGCGTGGCAATAGGTGCACATGCTAACAAGGCTCTTTAAAGACTACATACCTTCTTAGTTATAGAATCTATCTCTCAATATAGATGGACTAGAACTCGAACTCAAAACCGAGTTCAAGCTGAACTTATCGAGTTCGAACGGACTTGGACTTCTCGAACTATCCCGGACCCGATTTAGAACTTTCGATGACTATTGAATTAGAAAATCGATCTTTGAATCGTTTATGGGATAATCATTGAATTTTTCGAATCGTATATGAGATAATTATCGAATGTTCGAATTGTTTATTGGATAAGCATCGAAAATCGAACACGGGAGCTCGAAAGTACCGCATGTGGGAATAAAATCGATTTTTTGAAAGTTCTGGATATTCAAGTGTGTTCCCCTGACCATTTCCCAGGTCCCACAGCCATTTACATTAAGTTACCATTGATATTTTAATTGTATTTCATTCAAACTATTTGATTCCCATTGACTTTAATGGCTACGTTTTTGAACTTTCGAACTTTCCATATAGTTTGCAAGTTCGAAAACGGACCGAACTTTCGGAAGTTCGGCCATCTCTATCTCTCACACGTAAATGCAATTTACTATAGAAAAATCTTTATTGAAATATTATGTGAAATATTTGGCAAAATGTCCTTTTCCCCTTAAACTCGCTTTCTCTTTGGAAGTAAATATTCAGCTTTAAGTAAGAACCCCTGCCCACCCCAACCGGTATGTTAGATTACTAAAAAAAATAATCAAAACTCTACTTACAGCCCCTCGCTCCTGTGGTGCTCTGATCCAGCTCCCTGCTTGTCGAAACTTGCAAACAGGGTGATTGGCTAAGAGGCAGCCAATTACAGACGTGGCTGCTGGCAATGCAAAGCGCCGCAGGAGTGAAGGGCTGTAAGTAAATTTCTTTTTTTTTTAGTGGGCTGAAATATATAAAATGTTTTAATGCTAGGTGGAAGAGCAGCCATGGGGGAAAGAGCTCCCCTGTGCATGTCAAATTCCCTCCCAGGGGCAAGACAGGAGGTAGAAACCTTTTTCCAGGAAGACATCTCCTACTCTTTAGTTTCCTGGACTTTGGACTAGCACTGCAAGAGAACCATAAGGAGTACAGATGTAAGGTAAGGATTTTAAAATTCACAGTGGGGCTAGTAATGGGTTAAATTTTAGTTTGGGGGGTGGACATCCCCTATAATGGTCTTGTGCAGCAATAATAGGGGAAGGCTATTGTAGCATTTGAAAGTCATACTTTAGTTATTGCTAACACCTGTATGAAATAGGTTTTAGGATGGCTTCTGCTATTGGGGGGAATTTTCTTCTAGAGAGTGGAAATGCCCTTTAATTTTTAGTCTAAAAAATTATCCAGAAAGTATGTATTTGATTAAATGCTTATTTTGAGTATATAATTTAGATACTTGGCTGCTGTGTAAGTGATGGGAACATTAACAATAAAACCATGTATCTTTATTTTAATGGGGTGTACCAGTACAAGATAATTTCAGGATGATGCAGATCCTAACCTACTTGCACTAGTTACTAAATGTATTAACTATATGTTAATCATTGAACGAGTGAGGTAAGTTGCGATCTTTTTTCTTTTATGCCCCAATCAAAAAGTCTGGCATACGTTTTAGAAATGGTGTATGCACCAACAGTTGGGTTTAAACTCTTCTAACCCATTAACATGGGATTTACACTTATTTAGGGTATAGCAACTTATATTGCACCTCCCTCTCTAGACCATATGAGCCTTCTGTTCTGCTTAAACAAATGATTATTTGATGATTGATCTTCCCATTGTAATGAAAATACTCGAAAGTGATAAATCATACCTCAGAGTTGGCCATGGTCCACATCATTTCCACACTATGTATATTTAAGGTTTCCCCCCCAGGGTCATTCAAATGATAACTTCCAACTGTAGCCTGCTCTAGTGTTCCCCTGTCACTCCAACGCCAGTTAACAATATCGTATACAGCTGGAGGATTGCCATTTGCATCAAAGGAAATCTGAATTCCATTTTTGGATTGAAAATTGACACGTTGGACATAATGGAGAAGCTGAAAACATACGGTTTCTAAAATTTAATTTTCAGGATGTAGAGATGGATAAATCATGACAATGAGGTAAAAGGTTCTTACTTGCCAAGGGTAAAATCTTGAGATATTTATACAATTTTCAGGATGGAATTGCCCAGCTGTCCTTGTGCAGTTCAGCATATTTTGAAGGGCCCACGCTACTGAATAAACAGCAGTGTAAACATTTAGTGGCAATCGATGATATTCTTCAGTTAGTGAGCCTTCTAAACTTTCATTCCCTTTACACGCTTGACTTGTGGAATTGTCCATCCATGTGACAAGATTTCCGTGACTGGGCCATTTGCAGGAGAATTTTTCTTCCCAAAATTCTCTTATGAATAAATCATCCCAATATTTAAAAGGATGAAGACTATGAAGGTAATTATTAAAATTTGGCATTTTTGCAGCATGAATAGCAAAACCAATGGTGCCCAATAAAACCATTTTAAATCTTTCGTCACATAATAAGACTGAAGTTGCCCAAGCTTCACTGGCTACCCAGGTATTTCCTGTAATGTTTTGCCTCAGTAGCTCTTCCACCACTATTACAAAGTCAGCATCAGAGGCTATAACGATCACCACCTTTGCAGTTGATTCTTTGAGAACTTTAACAAGATGTGGCGCATTCCTATTGGTTTGACCAGTCAAAATATTTTCAGAGAAAGCTAGACAAGCTCCAGAATTAATTATTTCTTGCTTTATCGTTTGAAGACCAAATTGTCCATAGTCGTTATCATTGGCAAGTACACCAACCCAAGACCAACCAAAATGAGAGACCAACTGGGCCAAACCTCTCATTTGGAATTCATCACTAGGTATGGTACGGAAAAAGGAAGGGAAAAGATCACGATTGCTTAGAGTGGGGTTGGTTGAAAAATAACTGACCTATAAAAAAATGGTCAAACAAATTATCTTATGAAGACAGATGCTTGTAAGAGGCGGAAGGCTTATGCAGGGAGATTCAATAAACTTCTTATCGCTTAAAATTGTGTTATTTTGGCCCACCCAATCAGATCTTATTTAACATTTGAAAGTTAACATCTGATTGGTTGGGGCAAAGTTGGACCATTTTCAACGATTAGAACTTTTAATGAATAACCCTGTTAGAGTTTGAAATTATACTAATATTTAATACATATAATTCAGTAAATAAAATGAATTACCTGTGGATATCTGTATAGCCCCAGGATTTGGGCCATAAGAATTGATCTTGTTGACCCAGAGTCCCCAATTACTCCAGCAAGAGGTGCCCCATGGTAACAATGATAATTTGGGATGATCTTGGATCCTCCAGACAGCAACAAAAGAGTTCCATATACAGCTGGCCGTAAAGTATTGCATGTGTCAAAAACTTGGAAACCTAGTGTAATGTTCGGAAGTAGTTCTTTATCTGCATTAATCTCTTCAACAGCAAATATTAGGGCAAGCATATTTTGGTAACGTTCAATAACAAACCTATTATGAAAAATAAATGTGATTGTTTTGTAGTCATAGCCTCATTTTTTTATATCTCAAATATCATTATAAAATACTTATCCCTTTTCTTTAACTTTGGTTTCTAGAAGATTCCCAGATCATTCACCAACAGAAATTCATTTTAGTCAGTGTAGAGTTGATTGTTTATTCTTGTTTTCAACCATTTATAGGTTTTTCTTTAACAGTACTTATATTTCTTCCAAATAACTACTATAACTGCTATAGTATGCGTGACATACCTGTTGGAGAAAGGCTTGCAGTGTTACTCTTGGAAAAACATGTTGTTCCTTTTATGTTATAGATAGGAGAAGCCTTGGTCTCCCATTTAAGTCCTTATCCTGCCCAAATCCTAACAATTACCTTAAATGTTCACATGTTTCACTCAGCAGTGGTCCAAGTATTTCTTAAATCAAGGTTGAATAAAGACATATGTCCATCAAGTCTGCAGTATATTTATTAATACCAGTAATTCGCGATATTATATAGTATCCCTGTACCAACCAGAACTACAGTATATGTATTAATACCAGTAATTCTCAATATTATATAGCATCCCTGTTCCAACCAGAACTAAAGTATATGTATTAATACCAGTAATTCTCAAAATTATATAGTATCCTGTACCAACCAGAACTACAGCATATGTATTAATACTGGTAATTCTCAATATTATATAGTATCCTTGTACCAACTAGAACTACATTATATGTATTAATACCAGTAATTCTCAATATTATATAGTATCCCTGTACCAACCAGAACTACAGTATATGTATTAATACCAGTAATTGTCAATATTATGTAGTATTCCTGTACCAACCAGATCTACAGTATATGTATTAATACCAGTAATTCTCAATATTATATAGTATCCCTGTATCAACCAGAACTACAGTATATATATTAATACCAGTAATTCTCAATATTATATAGTATCCCTGTACCAACCAGATCTACAGTATATGTATTAATACCAGTAATCTCAATATTATAGTATCCCGGTACCAACCAGAACTAAGTTATGTATTAATACCAGTAATTCTCATATTATATAGTATCCCTGTACCAACCAGAACTACAGTATAGTATTAATACCAGTAATTCTCAATATATATATATTCCTGTACCACCAGACTACAGTATATATTTTAATACCAGTAATTCTCAATATTATTGTATCCTGTACCAACCAGAACTACAGTATATGTATTAATACCAGTAATTCTCAATATTATCTAGTATCCCTGTACCAACCAAAACTACAGTATATGTATTAATACTCAATATTTTTTACTTTTAGAAACTTATCTAGGCCACTTTTAAAGCTATTTAATGAACTTGCCATTACCACATCTGCTGGAAGACAGTTCCACAGTTTCACTGTTCTCACTGTCACCTTAAAGGATGTCCATGTGTCCTCTGATATGAACAATTAGTAAACAATGCACCAGAGAATTTATTGTATGGCACATTAATATATTTATATAAAGTGATCATATCCCCACGCAAATGTCGTTCTCTAATGTAAACAGCCCTAACTTGTCTAATCTGCCTGCATAGTCAAGCCCCTCCATTCCCTTTATTATTTTAGTTTAGTGTCAAAGCACTGAAGGTCAACAAACACATCATTAAGCACCGTTTATAAGGCTATATTCATAGGTCATGTGTACTTTTTTGTGAAATACATTTTGTTTTATGACACAAACTGCTTTATCGCATATCCTGATTCAAGAACTAAACAGTGTCAAACCAAAAGGTGTATGTGGTGATACCATTCCTTGCAATATTTGTACAGTAGCTGCAACTGGGAAAATTGTAAAATAAAATAAAGAAATGGTATGATCCATGCTACTGAATAGCTAAATAAAGAAATGGTACAATCCATGCTACTGAATAACTAAATAAAGAAATAGTATGATCCACACTACTGAATAGCTAAATAAAGAAATGGTATGATCCATGCTACTGAATAGCTAAATAAAGAAATGGTATGATCCACACTACTGAATAGCTAAATAAAGAAATGGTATGATCCACGCTACTGAATAGCTAATAAAGAAATGGTATGATCCAACTACTGAATAGCTAAATAAAGAAATGGTATGATCCACGCTACTGAATAGCTTAATAAAGAAATGGTATGATCCATGCTACTGAATAGCTAAATAAAGAAATGGTATGATCCATGCTACTGAATAGCTAAATAAAGAAATGGTATGATCCATGCTACTGAATAGCTTAATAAAGAAATGGCATGATCCACACTACTGAATAGGCATCATGTTTCATCCCTTTGTATTGACTGACTGTTGGATTAGTGAGAAGAACAATAAAAAACATAGTTCTTACCTGTGGCAGTTGAGTTCCATTGGTTTGCTTGTAAAATTTATATCATTGTGAACTCTATCCAAATGGACTGTAAACGTTCCCCCTATCATTATGTCTCCTGACTGGCTTAGAGAACCAGAAATGTTATCACTAGGTAGCTGGCAGGTGTTTTGTAGCCCCAAGTAAGCGCACACTTTTACAGAGACTGAGCATAGAACCCAAACTTTAGAAAAGAGGAACCAACTAATTCTTTTGAGCATTAGAACACAGAGGAAAACCATCTTAAGAGAGTGAGTGTATCGCTCAGGGCGTTTACTCAACAGTTACTACTCTTATTCTAACACAAAGGGAGAGGTTTATAGACATTGTATATTACACCTGAGGGAACAGTGATACATGTCAAAATGACATAAATTGTTCAGGGAAATTAAAATAATTTCAATTTGTCAACTTGACAAGTTTAGCTGATCTCAGGTGGGGACATAAGAATAGAAAATGGAATAATATAGATCAGATTGTAATATTTTTCTTTGTGTTGCTTTTCATTTATTCAAGAGTCCAACAATAGCTAGACAACTGAACGTTGGGAATCCATAATTTAAAGTAGATCTGAATCCTAAATACAATGAGTTTAACAGAAAGTCAGATTAAAGGGATGTAACACTTGTCTCTTTAGAAAAATATAAGGGTTAATGTGCCCCTTACAGTGAAATTTTATTATTATTGTGGATTTATATATTATTATTATTGTGGATTTATATATTATTATTATTGTGGATTTATATAGCGCCAACATCTTTTGTAGCTTTTTAAAATTACATGTATACTGTACATTCATATTACGCCATGAGGAGTTCCCTGACCATATAGAAGCACAAGGCCATAGGTCAAGCTCTTTTATACAGGGAAGGGAACTCCGAGGTGACGTAATTTCCTTATATGATAATGTAAAGGGGCACATTATTTCTTATAATACAAGTATCAGATTCCTTGACCCCATTTGCATTTTAAATTCTAGCCTTATCCCTATTCCCACCTTAATTTAAACCCCCCAAGCTACCTTCTGTAACTTGAACCCAGTATAAAGGAACATCCCAGTCCAGCATCTATGCGGTTAAACAAATCTTTGTGGAGGAGGAGAGAGACATTGCAGCTCCAGCAGGTTCCATTAGTGAAGTTAAACACTGTTAAAAACGCTGAGTCATTGTTCAGGCATGAACACTGTAATGGGAGGGGCAGTGGGATATAAGAAATATAAGAAATGAGTCACTTAGTGACGTAGCTGAGTGATTTTTATAAGGATATAAACCACTGCAACCCCCATTATAAAATATCACACTTATGTATTATATTCCTATTAAACAAAGGTGGATAAAAAGTAGCTGGTTGGTTAAATTTTCTCTGACCCTTGACTGGCAAATCACATTGAGCATGTCTGATATAAATGATCTAAGAGAGGGGGCAGCAACTGCAGGGCTTTTGTGAGTATCTTTTATACCATCTATAAAATAAACGTAAAAGGAAAGTCAACATTGAAAACTTTGCATAAGTAAATGTAGCTGGACTGAGCATTCAGGATGGCAACATGGGCATTGTGTAGTAATGTCCAGCTCAATATCTCTGGACACCACTAATTTAAATGGGATGTCATGTAGTGACCTAAAGGGGCCACCTAAAAAGGCAGATTCATTCCCAATACACTTGCACTTTCTAACCATGGGAGCACAAACTCAAAGGTAAGTCCCCAAGGGGGTGAAAGGACACTTACTTTCATGCTTTTGCTTATTGGACAATGTGAATTTTTTAAGTCAGAAATCAAATAATTTCATGACATTTTTTTTTAAATCATAACTTTATGAAACACATTTTGCAAATGTAATATGTTAGGAGAGATCCTATAAGCTGATGATACCCAAATCTACATGTCCTACCCCACACTAATTCCTGAAGTTCAAACTCAAATCTCTAAATGTCTGCTCTCTATTTCCTCCTAGATGGTGCACTGCCGCCTTAAACTTAACCTATCCAAAACGGAACTTATTATTTTCCCTCTAAACCTGGACTTAGCCCACCTTTCTCTATTTCTATTCCTTCTGTCAGATCATTAACAATGTCACCAGGACGTGTTGTTTTCTTCTTCGCAATATTGCCAAGATCTGCTCTCAATGCACTACTAGAATATTTGGCTGAGAGGCAGCCAATCACAGACGCGGCTGCCGTCAATGGAGAGCGCCATGGAGAGAAGTGCTGTAAGTACAGTTCTGAATCTTATTTTAGTAAACTAACATAGCGGTTGGGGGTGGGCAGGGGTAGCCTACATTACAGCACAATCTTTTAAGCTAGGTGGAAGGGAAGTGTTGAATGGATTTAGATGGTGGGAGAGGGGGGGGGGGCAAGGGCTCCCCTACACATTTCACACTACCTCCCGGAGGCTACAAAAGAGGCAGAAACCTTTATACAGGAAGACAGCTCCTACTCTTCAGTTTCCTGGACTTTGAACAGACACTACAAGGGAACCATAAGGAGCAGAAATGTAAGGTAAGGACTTATTTAAATTATACAGTGGGGCCAGTAGTGGGTTAAATTTTAGTTTGGGGGGTGGACATGCCCTTTAAGGTTCTTGTGCCATTTGTCATATGTTTGCCAATTTATTAATTTAAAAGGCAGTAAAATCACAGCAATGTCTGTTGGAGATTTTTAGTCCTTTAAAAATACAGTGTGCCCGTAAGGACGTTTAGCAGCTCTTAAGGTCTATATCAAGAATTCATTTTTTTGCTTGCATAAAGCTATGCCTGCCTTCCAATCTTATTCACCCGTAGGTGGTTATTTTATGGATAGGTCATATCTAGAAGGGAACTTCCCCTTAATTTTCCCTTTGCACCAAGTCAAATAAATAAATGTTAAAATGTAATCAACATGATTAAACAATAAACGTTACAGATAGAAGGACATCCCTTTAACTACAGTAGCAGAATCCCAAAATGTAATGGTTTAAGTTTGCTAAGAACACAACACTTCATGCAAAACAAAATGTTCCCCTTCCAGTCTATTTGTTGAAATAAATTACAACATTTCCAGGGTTATTCAATAAAAGTTCTTATCGTTAAAAATGGTGCTATTTTTGCCCCAACCAATCAGATGTTAGCTTTCAAATGTTAAATAAGATCTGATTAGTTGGGGAAAAATTAGCACCATTTTTAACGATAAGAACTTTTATTGAATCTCCCTGCCTATTGTTTAGATTTTCCTTTAACTGTAACATGCTCCCGGGAGTTCATATTAGGTCTGAATAATATAATGAAACATTTTGGAATAAAGATACAGGTCACCATAGCCCAACTTGAAGACAATGTTGCAAAGACCTCCATAGCTGTGGTGTACATTCCCCTCGCACTGAGATAGGCCGGGATAAAGGACACCCAGACACTGAGGAAAGCCAACATACTGAATGTGATAAATCTTGCTTCATTGAAAGTGTCTGGAAGATGTCTGGCTAGGAAGGCAACAAAAAAACTGATAGTGGCCAAGAGGCCAAGGTATCCCAGCATGCACCAAAAAGCAGTAGGAGATCCTTCATTGCAGTTAACTATAATAACTCCAGGTCTGGTGATGATGTCATATTCCTGGAAGGGTGGTGAAAAAACAAGCCAGATAACACAGGTGCATAGCTGAATTAAAGGGCAACACACAGTGATACAACAGGACACTTTTAATCCTGACCACTTTCTTATCCTACTCCCTGGCTTTGTTGCTTTAAAGGCAATGACAACAATGATGGTTTTGGCCAGAACACAGGAGATACAGAGAGTAAAAACCATCCCAAATGCCACCTGACGTAGGAGACACATTTCAGATTGGGGGTAACCAATGAAAACTAAAGAACAGAGGAAACAGAGTGACAGGGAAAGAAGGAGAAGACAACTAAGGGAATAGTTGTTGGCTCGCACTATGGGTGTTCTTCTGTTGTGAAAAAAAATTCCCAAAATTCCAAGTGGCAATAGAGATGAGAAAATGGAGATGGCAGCTAAAATATAACCCAATGATTCTTTATAGGAAAGGAATTCTGCTGCTTTTGGTAAACATCTGTCCTGTCGTAGATTATGCCAAGTATCCCAGGAACATGGATAACATTCCATGGTATCTGAAGAAAAAGAAATCATATTGACTAACATTTTTTTTTATATAAAAACCTAAACATAGTTTTACCTGTTTGGTTGGAAATTTGTCCCCATGGACATCGCACACATTCATAGCAGCACGGGGGCTTTCCAGGGACCATCACCTTCCTAAATCCCAAGGGGCATCTATGGCTACACCTGGAAACAGGAACCTGTAGAGATTATAAAAATATAGAGAAGCTTCCATATTGAATATCAGTAGTAGAGATGTCCGAACTTCGCAAAATCCGGTCCGCTCGAGGATCCGCGAATTTTCGAAAAAATTTAAAAATCTGCGAGGGGACCCATTAAAACCTATTAAAAGGAAAAAATCCTCGAAAATACGAGGATTCTTCAAAAATACGAGGATTCTTCGAAAATACGGACCCAAACGTATTTTCCCGCATTTTCGAAAATACGAGAAATCCTTGTAATTTCGAACATTTTCTAAAAACGCGGTTCGGAAGGTGGAAGACCGGTAAGTCCGCCGCGGATCCGAACCCGGCCATCACTAATCAGTAGTATTATTTATGGTTTGTTATCAGTAGAGATGGACTAGAACTATCATTTGAACCTGAGTTTGAATTAGATCTTACAAGTTCAAAGGTTGAACTCGGCATTTCAAATGTTGGATGATTTTTCAGATTTTTTAATGACAATTTTATCGAATTCGTGAAAGAAATCCAGCCAACCCCCTTGTTTGTCTTGTGGAGTATTAACCTTTGGTCTGCTTCCCCCATATGATGCAAATATAATGCAAAATGGTAAGTTTAGTGCAAATCTATATACCTTTAAGAAAAAAGAGCAGTATTTCCCCTCTTAAAATATACATTTAGCATTTTGTCTGTATATAAATAAATGCTTCTGAAATACTGACTTCCTGGTTTACAGCTGCCAAAGATGTCCCCAAATGTACTTACCAGCCTTCGTTCCCCCGATGCCTTCTACTTAATTCCTGTGCCTTTTCCATGCACGGAAGTCAAGCAGATCGAGGTTTACAGACTTTTCCTGCCACATACTAAAATTTCATTTGGGGTGTGGACATACTCTTTAAGCGCTGGCCGCACCATTTCCTATACATTTGAAGTGGCGCAGCGTTGCCTATGTGAAAAAGGCTAGATAAAGATTTGCGCAATGATTTTATGTAACTCTCAAGGCCTTTTCTATGAGGGCGTACGAGCCAAAGTAAAAAAAGAACATCTTACGTGACCGGGATCCTACAATGCTATAAGTCTTGCAAAGGAGATTACAGCATTGCAGAATCGTGGTGACGTAAGGCGTCTATTTTTGTTTCTGGATCGCCCTGTTAATGTAGTAAAATATCTAATGTCCATTAGAATGTCCCTTAACCCTTGGTGCAGTTAGATTTCTATGGCTAGCATCTATAAATACCTTAATCAAAGGTTTCCTCATCTCATTTTGTATTATAAAACTCTTCATGTACATTACAAATACACACATTTCCCAAGTGATACATTTAACAGTAAAATGTACTAAGCACAGTTGTATTTTTATGTAATACAAGATGTTTTCTATGGTATATTTAGAACTGGATAACAACTGCTTCTATACTTTGAGTTAACAAAATAAATGATCCTAATATATCACACCAGATACATAAACTCAACATATGTGTTTCTACCTCCCAATTTACTTTCATTAAATAGTTAAAGGAATTGTACACTGTAAAAAGCACTTTGCCTCATTTCAATCTATAAATGAATACATGTAAGCAGCACTTACTCTGATGTGCTCAGTCCCCCAGCCCCCTGCCAGACTAACTGACTCTCTGTGAGGGCAAGCATGCTCAGTAATCCCTATGAGGCAGCATTGGGGGAAGGAATTTCCCACCATGCAGTTCACATACCAACTGTCACCATTCCAGCTGTAGCAAAACTTTACATAACAGAATATTTTATGATACTAAGGCACTTGATTGACAGCTGAAATGTAAGATGCTTCATACTGGATAGCTAAAGAAATAGGGGACAGATCAACAAAACAACATCACAGTGATAGTTTGGATGACTAATAGTTTCTAGTAATGGGCAATTTAAAAAAAACAAATTTCCCAGTGTACATATCCTTTAATAGTTTTAGAACTTTACTGCCATCACCTCAGCTCTCATTCTGTCAAGACTTACTTACAAGAACAATATTGTTCTTGTAAACACAATCTTCACCACATCAAAGTTCTAGCATCTTATAAAAGGTTCATCTTGCAATACCTCATTATTGGCACTTGACCACGTAATTCCAGCGCCATGTATATTCAAGGTTTTTCCACTAGGGTTATTGAAATAATAACTTCCAATTGTAGCCTGTTGAAGTTTAGCCTTGTCACCCAAACGCCAATTGACGATGTCATACATTGCCGGAGGATTTCCTTTTGCATCAAAGAAAAATTGAATTCCATTTTTGGTTTGGAAGTTTACATTTTGCACATAACGGAGAAGCTAAAAATAAACACACACGCAATTAATAAAATAATATACTTTAGCAGGTAAGGAAAAGCAGTGGTGTCTTACAGCTTACATGCCAAGGGTGAAATGAAGAGATTGATATACAGTCATTATGATGCAATGACTCAGTTCTTTTTGTGCAGTTAAATACATTTTGGAGAGCCCAAGCAATGACATAAACAGCAGTGTAAACATTTAATGGCAATCGATGGATTTCTTCATTCAACAAGCTTTCCAATCTTTCATTTCCTGTACATGCGTTGGTTGTCGAATTGTCTACCCCATTATCTTGACCTGGCCATTTACAAGAGAAGACATGTTCCCAAAATTCTTTTATGAATGAATCATAAAGATATTCGGAAGGGCGGAGACCATTAAGGTAACTGGTAAAGTCTGGCATTCCACCACCATGAATGGCAAAACCAACAGTTCCGACCAAAACTATCTGGAATCTTTCATCACTTAGTAAAACTGAAGTTGCCCAGGATTCACTGGCTACCCAGGTGTTTCCAGTTATATTTTGCCGTAGTAGTTCCTCTGCCACAAATATAAAATCAGAATCCGATGTGATTACTACCACCACCTTTGCAGTTGACTGTCTAATGACTTGGACAATATGAGGAGCATTTCGATCAGGTTGACCAGTCAAAATATTTTCAGTGAAAGCTACACATGACCCACCATTAATTATCTCTTGCTTTATAATTTGAAGACCAAATTGACCGTAGTCATTATCATTGGCAAGGATACCAACCCAAGACCAACCAAAGTGGGAGACAAGCTGGACCAATCCTCTCATTTGGAAGTCATCACTGGGTATGGTACGGAAAAATGAAGGAAATAGATTACGATTGCTGAGAGTAGGGTTGGTTGCAAAGTAACTGACCTAGGAAACAAATTGTGAACAGACAGAAATCATATGTATTTTTTTATCTACTACCTTAAAGGGTCACTAAACTCACGCAAACAACTTTGCATTATCTGAAACTACAATTATCTGTGCTTGTTTTGTCATTAAACTATTAATGTTTAGTTATTGCTCCTAATTGCCCTCACCTCCCTTACTCACTGCCTTCTTGTAGTGTCTGCGACAATTAAAAATATTGCACAGCCTCACCATGGACACCGCTCTGCTTACCTCCCCTCGCTTTCTTTTCTCTGCTGATTCTCTTAATTGTTGCAGAAAGTGTGCTGACAGGCAGCCAAAGATCCTAGTAAGAGGTCAGGGATGGGGACATATTATAATTTCCACTTCTGGAGTGACAGGTCTTTCCCTGTAAATGCTATGGTTTCAAATGATGATTTCTCGGAATCTACAGCTCAGATTTAAAAATCCGAAAAAGTTTGAAGTAGTGGGTGCTGGCTCGATTTAAAGGTACAATTTTTAAAAAAAATTGATTTAAAGTAGTATGAAAGTTTAACAATAAATGAGGCGAGCTCACAACTCAAATGAAAAATTGTATATACTGTAGGTTAATTACACCCAACCGCCAAAACTGCAATAGTTACAAACCTGACAGATGTAAGTCTAACCTGAAATGTTGGCTGTTTTGTTACCTCTCTTTCTACTTTCTGGTTCTTACAGTTAGTAGCTGTCAGTCATGGATGTAACAGATGACATCATAGCCAATGACTAAATGCTGCATAACAGATTAACTCTATGTCTATCAGCTTTGGTGATTTATCTATATAGAATTTTTCATTTGGGGGTCAACATACTCTTTAAGCACAGATTCCCTGGTGAAAGAATAAATCATTTTATAGTTCTGGTCTGTGTTTCTCACTATTCACCAGCATTATATTGGTCTGGGGATATCATTTACCATTCATCTTTTTTTCATTTTTTTAATGTATCACCCATCATTTTATGGACTGGCAATTTAGCCATTTATAGTCTTTGTTCATTTGATTGATTATAGTTCTATAATGATTGTGTGCATGCTATGTGTATAGGTATAGGATCTGTAGGGCTGTATGGCGCAGGATTTGACTCTGGATATTAATTGTACATCATTGTTTAATACCAGTCCGTTATACATATACAGTATATAAATATAAACCAGTTATATGTATATGTAGCAAAAAGTTTTTTGAGTTTTCCATTTTCTCTTCAATCATTTGTATTTACCTTATCTCCAGTTTATTATAGGGAGGGGGGTATCACTGTATAGGCAGTGACTGTACTGTTAATTAAGTGGACAGTTAAATAAGCGGAGCATTGAATTCTTATTCCGTTCCTCAACGGAGCAGCATATTTATATAGTATTATATTTCTGTTATATTTTTTTCTGCCAGACTTCCTAGGATTTTTTCAACTAATCATTTTTTCTTTTCTCCAAATTTATAAAAAGAAAAATGAGATAGTGAAAATGACAAGTCAGGTTAACGCTGTGAATCATACAAGTGAAACAAGAACATTTCCTATTACCAGATATGGGCACACTGGTGGTAAATTGATAAAAACCACCTGGTGACTTACAGACTGAACACCTATCTTTGATATTTAAAGGAAAATTTACTCCCTTATACCCATTCCCTAGCTGCATAGTAACCAGGGTGAGGGCAGAAATCACTAAGTCCTCACCTCTGGTTCCTTTACCTAACAGCTAATATACTTAAAATCTCCCATGAAGCTTGATCCCAATCCTCCCAACTGGCACTGTCAATGACAATCTGTGATGCAGCCAATAGGAAGACACTCCTCCTTGCAGAGCGTGTCTTCCCATTTCAGATTGTGGAATAGGGCTGATTGAACATCTGATTGGTTGCTGCAGATTTAGAACCCAGGCAAAATGCTGCACCTCATATTGAATAAGGCCTGTGCTGTTTTTTTCAGCAATAGATATGTTGAATAGTGTAAGGTTACAATCACAGTTTTAGCCTATGAGTAAGGATGTGATGTACATCCGAAACGCGTCAGGCATTATGTTTGTATATGGTTTTAGCTGGTAGTTTTGGAATAAAAGTTATGTTTTAAACTTTAACTGGATGTTTGCACCGTTCCTGCATCAGGCGAAGTGCAGAGCTACCGAGTTATTGAGTTCCAGTATTGGATCAAGTGAGGGGTCTGGGGCGGACAGTAGGATATTTGCGAGCTCATTAAGTGATTAGGTCCAGGAATTATACACCTGGACCTCCAAGACAACCCTGTAAGTCCCTGAGAAACTTTTTAGTTCATTGGGACAATTACATTATTTGGGGGTCCATCGAACACATCAGGCACTATACCCAGGATTCTTTATTCATAGTATTACATTCACACTAAGGAATAAACCATGCAGGGAAACATCACACTTGCAATGTGCAATATTTCACCTACTTTTTCGTATGCCAGTGCTGTTGTTTGCTATGGTAACGCATTGCAGCACACCCCAACACAACCCAACACACCCCAACACACCACAACACATCGTCATGCCCCAAGTGTGAACACTAAGCAGTTTTGATTTTAACACAGATTTGATTTTAACACAGTATTTGATCTTAACACGGATTTTAACATGGTATTGGATAAATTTGGTTAATTAATTTGGTTAATTTGATTTTAACGTGGATTTGATTTTAACGTGGATTTGATTTTATCACAGATTTGATTTTAACACAGTATTTGATCTTAACACAGATTTTAACATGGTATTGGATTAATTTAGTTAATTCATTTGGTTAATTTGATTTTAACACGGATTTGATTTTAACACGGATTTGATTTTAACACAGATTTGATTTTGACACAGTATTTGATCTTAACACGGATTTTAACATGGTATTGGATTAATTTGGTTAATTAATTTGGTTAATTTGATTTAAACACGTGTTTGATTTTAACACGTATTTGATTTTAACACGTATTTGATTTTAACACAGATTTGATTTTAACACAGATTTGATTTTAACACAGTATTTGATCTTAACATGGATTTTAACATGGTATTGGATTAATTTGGTTAATTATTTTGGTAAATTTGATTTTAACACGGATTTGATTTTAACACGGATTTGATTTTAACACAGATTTGATTTTAACACAGTATTTGATCTTAACACGGATTTTAACATGGTATTGGATTAATTTGGTTAATTAATTTGGTTAATTTGATTTTAACACGGATTTGATTTTAACACGGATTTGATTTTAACACGGATTTGATTTTAACACGGATTTGATTTTAACATGGATTTGATTTTAACACTGATTTAACAAGGATTTTCTCAGTTTTGGTTCTATTATCTGAACCAAAAATGCACCAAAACACGCATTAAAACTCTTTTCTCTGTTTTGTTAATAGGGTGGCACATTATGGTTTTTAGTATCACTAATTTTAAGTATACTGTAGCTAAATTTCAACCCAGTTACATAGAGTAACACACCGTAGTGCTGTTCAATCAAAAGTCATTTTAAAGGCATGTCCACTGCTCTTACCTGTGGGTATCTGTATAGCCCCAAGATTTGGGCCATAAGAATTGATCGTGTTGACCCAGAGTCACCAATTATTCCTGCAAGCGGTGCCCTATGGTAACAGCGATAATTTGGGGTGATTTCAGTTACTCCTGATAGCATTGAAAGAGTCCCTTGTGCTGCTGGCTGCATAATATTGCATGTATCGAAAACCTGAAAGCCCAGTGTAATGTTCGGAAGAAATTCCGTTTCTGCATTAATCTCTTCAATAGCAAATATTAAGGCACGCATACTTTGGTAATGCTCAACGGCAAACCTATGAAGAAAGACAAAATGTGGTACAATAATAGCTAGAGGAAGTATTATTTTGTGTATTTGTGTATTATATTCTTATAATAAACCAAAGATATCCTGTAAATGTTATAATCTGATATAAGTGACTCACTAAATCATTATAGGAAATAATTTATCAATATTTTAAAATATAAAGTAATTTAAAATTAACTTCTAGTTCTTTAAAATGTATAAAAAAAATTCTCAACCAGTGGCTTCATGGTCATAGAACTGCTCTTCCTAACCTCCTAACCTTCCTACCCTCCTGCGCCGTCCATTCCCGTTCTATTTCTACTTGCGATGTTCTGGAGGCTTCCAGCTTTTCTTTGGGTTTTTCTGCCCCTTGGCTCTCAGTTCTCAGGCTTTCTGGAAGGAGTTTTCTCATCTCTCTCCAGCTGCAAAGGATAAGTGATTTTTGGCAGCAGATTTAAATTTCTACCTGCTTTTCCTATTCTCTGCTTTCACCCTTTTCTGATTGGTCTGACCATCCTTTTTAAGTCTCTCCTTCCTTTCTGTGATTGTCCGTTATAGCGTCTAGTTTATCTATCTTCATGGTGTGCTTCCTAGTTTGACTCTTGGTGTTCGACTCAGTTCTACAATAACTGCCTTGACCGACTTGCCTTGACTGTAACAACTTCACTTTTGCATTGCCCTTTTGTACCTCATTTGGATTTGACTGACCTCCATGCTTTGACCTCCAGCCCACAGCCATCTGATTTTTGTTACCTGTTCCTGCTTGTATCAGTTTTCCTGAGTATACTTAGCCTCAGCATAGATATTTTGCCTTTAAGTCCTGGGGGTATCTGTCTCCAGTGAGGCATTACCTGCTTCCTGGCAAATGGAGGCATGGCTATAGGCAAATATAGCATAATATATATATATTTGGAAAGCTACGCTGAAAGTATACTTGGAAATTTCAGTGCATTGCATTTACTTGATTAATTTTGACATACTTATATTTTACAAAATGGGTGCATTATTCACTATATAAGTTACAGTTGTTATTTTAGAGTTAAGTTTGTACAACCACCATTTGGATCTAATGATTTTGCACAGTGAGATTAGGGATGTGATTGTCTGCAAGCTAAATGGTTCACTTAAAGTCCAATAGTAGAGTTACAATGTATCTTGTTTGTGCTCAGGATAGGGGGGAAAGGGGGAAATAGGGTTGTAACAAAACATACAGGGGCATATTTATAAAGCAGCAAAGATGAAATTTTACTGCTATTTTTGCCGATTTTTATTTATCGTTATTTATAAAGAGGAGAAATTTTACCTTTTTGCCACTTTTTTTTTGCATTTTGCTTCATTTTTTGCCATTTCAGCAGGAATTTCGCCCAAACATCGTTAAGACATTTTTCATAGCCTTAAACATGGTGAAAATCTCAGCACATTTAAAAAGTGGATATTTTGCTAAATTTTATCTTCAAATTATCTTAATATGCGTCTGAGGTGGACTTAATACATCTATGGAATAAATCTAGCCAGGTAATAGGTTATTTTACTTAGTGGAAGGTTCCATTAACAGGACTGTTGGTTAAACAGCACTATGGTAACTGGCTTGGAAATTAGCAACCGTATTCTAAAAATGAACCAAGATGTGTTACTCTATTAACAAAACCCGTGACTTTTCACACTACTTTGAAAAGTCACTAGAGTGTTGATCCATGGACCCTGATCTGGTTATAGTAAATGTTCTAAATTCACTTGACTGATTCGATGTGTTGACTTGATTTTTCACCAAATTTCAGCATTATTAGTGTTAATTTTCTAATTGTGGCAAAGTCTGGAGGAAAAAAATAATAGTAAAAAAATGCTTGTGAAGGTTCTCATTCATCCAGGTCATGGTATATCTGTTGTATTCAATCAGATCAACTGGACTTGAAATGTAGTTTTGAAGACGTTTCGCTAGTCATCCGACTGGCTTTCTCAATTCAGAATGACTTCTACAAGAATCTGTGGCAATTATGTACCCTGGAAAATCCCAATTAGCATATCACAGCCAGGTGATAAGGGTGTGATTAGATAGTGGCTAAGAGGTGTTATAGGAACGCCCAGAGTAAGGTGTTAAAACAGCATTGTACCCTTATCACCTGGCTGTGATATGCTAATTGGGATTTTCCAGGGTACATAATTGCCACAGATTCTTGTACAAGTCATTCTGAATTGAGAGATCCAGTCGGATGACTAGCGAAACGTTTTCAAGAACTAAACTTCAAGTCCAGTTGATCTAATTGAATACAACAGAAATAGTAAAAAAAAAAAACTCCTCATTATAAATTTGCCTCATTGAATTCTGAAACAAACTACTGTATAATAAACGTTACCTAGGGAGGAAGTTAATATTTTTTGGGGGGTGATAAACTTGTACATTTGATCAACATTTGCTGGCAGTGTGATCAGATTCTAAAAACCTCTGGCAGCAAGGGATTTGCCCAAACATTCCTATCCATCAATTCAAGAGCAAGCGAACTTCATCTCTAGGAAGCCAAGTGATTGTTGCCCAGAGATGGGATCATTTAGGGATGCCAGGGACCCAGGTAACTATTTCAATCTGGGGTTTTGTGTTGGGGGGCTCCTCTGGGGGTGAACATTCACATTAACATTGCAATATCCAACTTCAACTAAAACATGTCATCATGCCAGGCTACAACAGTATTTATCAGTCCTTGTTTACAATCATATGTTATGTGTTAGTTATGCAGCCCATTATAAACCTTTACTCTGCTAGCACCAATTCGGGTTTAGACAAAACATTAGTTGCTCACCTCTGGCACTTGAGTTCCCCTGGTTTGCTAGTGAAACTGATGTCATTGTGAACTATGTCCAAGTGAACTGTAAATGTTCCCCCTATAATAATGTCCCCTGGCTGGTCTACATAGCCAGTTATTCTTTCGCCAGACAGATGGCAGTTGCTTTTAGAACCTGAATAAGCAAAAACCTTCATAGACCTTAAGCAAAAAACCCACACTACAGAGAAAATGAACCAGCTGAACCTGTGGAACATTATGAACATAGAAAAGAATTATAGCTTGACTTTTAATGCTCCAGTGTAGCTTCCTTACCTTCACTAAAAACAGCGAGATTTATATGCAGTGCAGATACAGTCATTAGGCCTTGGGGAGCACTGATTTAAAGCATGTTAAACGCTGAGAGACAATAATTCCACAGACTCATTTGTCACTTTGACATGTTGATCTCAGATGGGGACACCTTGTGAGATAAATGTGTTCTAAAAAAATAAGTAGACCCATAAGTGATATGCCATTGAAGGGTAAACCAATGCATTAAAGGTGATGTGATAGAGATATCTTTATTTTCAGCCAAACAATTAAAGAAAAGCAGAAGTGTGCAGCGTTTTCTTGATGCTTCTACATCTTTCAAAGTTTAGCAAACGCAATCCCATTACATGTTGGGCATCACTTTATTTAATTTCCCCTCAAGTATTGGGCCAGATCTGGATATCTTTGTCCGGAGAACCATCTGCTTTTACTTCCACATACCCATCATAGATCTGTAAGTGTATATTATTTTTACATATGCACCAGTTTAAAGGATAAGTCCACTCAAAAAAGTAAACCTATCCTTCCCATTAAAGCACAGGAGGTAAAAGGTCTTTCCGCCCTTTCTTCAATGAATGTAACAGGAGCCAGGAATGAAGATTACATTAATTAAAGAACGGCAGGTAAGACAAACCTTTTACTTCCCGTTCTTCAATTTATGCAAGATAGGATAGGCTCACATTTTGAGTGAACCTATCCTTTAAGGTAAAGAGTAGACAATAGAAATCAGTAGATTTCTCTGGGGGGGGCTCCCAAAACATCAAATTTACAAGGGAAGAGGTACAAAACAACAAACTGGCTTTCTTGGACTGCTTGGTAGAAGTTGGTAAACTGGAAGTAGAGGTTTACAGAAAACCAACACACACAGATCAGTATTTGATGTTTGACTCCCACCACCCCTTAGATCACAAGCTGGGTGTCATCAGAACCCTGCAACACAGAGCTGATAACATCCCCCACTAGCACAGAGACAAAGGCAAAAGAAATGAAACATCTCAGAGGAGCCCTTAAAACTTGTGGATATCCAGACTGGGCCTTTGTCAAAAGTAGAAGGAAAGAAAAGAACACGAATACCAACAGTGAAGGGGAAAAGCAAGACAGGAGGAAGAACATGGTCATCCCATATGTAGCAGGGGTCTCCGAGAAATTAAAAAGAATTTTCAAAAAACATCGTATCCCTGTCTGCTTTAAACCGAACAACTCACTGAGGCAGCAATTGGTACATCCGAAAGACCCAATACCGAAACACAAGAAAAGCGACATCATATACGCAGTACAGTGCAGTGAAGAATGCTCTGATTTGTATGTGGGGGAGACCAAATAGCAACTGCATCAATGTATGGCCCAGCACAGAAGAGCCAATTCCTCAGGACTCGGACGTGTACCTGCATCTTAAGGATAAAGGACATACCTTTGAAGAATGTAATGTTAACATATTGGCAAAGGAACGTGACTGGTTCAAGAGAGGTGTTATGGAGGCCATTTATGTGAAAATAAAGAAACCAAGCCTAAATAGAGGTGGGGGTTTCGACACCAACTGTCTGCCATGTACAATGCTGTTTTGACACCTTACTCTGGGCGTTCCTATAACACCTCTTAGCCACTATCCAATCACGCCCTTAACACCTGGCTGTGATATGCTAATTGGGATTTTCCAGGGTACATAATTGCCCAGATTCTTGTACAAGTCATTCTGAATTGAGAAACCCAGTCGGATGGCTAGCGAAACGTCTTCAAGAACTAAACTTCAAGTCCAATTGATCTAATTGAATACAACAGATATAGACAATATATATATATATATATATATATACTGTATATATGTGTTCATGTTTATGAAGTAAAGACTTGTTTACCATTTGATTTGAATATATGTACCACTTTGTTGAAGATTGTTCCCGGGACTTTTTTCCTGGTAGTTTTAAAGTTGTGTATTTAGGCTGCAAAAAATGTTCACATGAGTACACACAAGATTGCACACTTACCCTCACTCCCACCCCCTCCCTGGTGTTTTCTTGGAATAATGGGTAGAGGGTTCTATCGATTTGAGCATTATATTTTATATGGCTTATGCTGCTAAATATTTTTGTATTCTTGTGCAGTTAAGGGTGACTTATCCTTTTTGAGAGCTAATATAGTGGATAATGTACCCCCTACTGTAAATTATAAGGATATTAGAAGTCACCGAGGAGTTCCGTGACCATATAAAAGCACGAAGGCCGCAGGCCGAGTGTCTTTTATACAGGGCACGGAACTCCGAGGTAACTCTAATATCCTTATAATTTACAGTAGGGGGTATATTATTAAAAATAATCCACCCTTTTCTTTTACAGTTTTTCCAGGTATTACCTGCCTGCAGCCCCACAGTGCTCTATGAAATACATTCCAGACAGGGACCCCCCCCCTCGCCTTTACAAATACCAAATCCCAAACACAAAACACCCACCCCCCCCCCCCATCAGGATCCCCATGCTTACCCCCCAGCCCTCCTTCTCTGGGACACATTCCATGCAGAGCATTTAGTCTGACTCTCCCTGCTCACAATTCCACCCCCTTCTCCTTTGATGCAGTGATGCAGCTGTCAACTCCAAACCTTATCTTGCAACAACGTCATTTTCTTCCTCCGGTTCCATTCTGTGTTTCATTACAGCCCGGCAATCAGTGTGGACAGAACCCTCTGCCCTCCTCCTGCTTTTGTGCCTCCTGTACGCAGCGTAACCCTGCCTGAGAGTTAACTGCTCCTGACTGCTTAGAGAAACACCGGCAAGGCACAGTGAGTAAAGGGGGGAGCAACTTCCGGGTTATATTATAGGAATATTATTTACAGAATGGCCCCATTGACATTGATGGAAGGGGTGGATTATATATAAATAACCCACAAAGATTCTATAATTGCAAACTAAGAGATGATTGGATTTCTCACACCTGTAAAATCAGAATCATTTTGGACTTTTTCATTCAGGAGGTGTCTGGCTTTTCCCCATGGATGAAAATACATAGGTGCACAAGCTCAATGAATTCAGCAATCCCCTGCCACCACTGCTAGAAATCAAGAACATACGGGGTGATCTGCCTATGTCCTTATTGTCATCAGCAGTGTGAAAACTAATTGTAATTCACTAGGAAGAAAGCAGGAAATGCTTGAAACCTGCATAATTACAGATTTGTGGTTTCAGGGGTGGGAGCTACAGATTTATAGAATCCATTCCTTTCCAATAATTTATGAAGGATTGGTCAGGGAAAAAAAAAAAAATCACAATTAATTATAGTGACGTTATAGTCCAGCATTGCCCAATCTGTGGACCTTTAGGGTTGGGTGTGGCTATGGCAAGCCGTGGATGAAGGGTGTCTGTTCAGGGGTGGAGTTTGCGAGCGGCACAGTCAGTGTTTGGGGTACTGCTAGTGTGGCCCCAGCCAGGGGCAGGTTGAGAACCCCTGGTATAGTCAAAAGGCTAATGCAGAAATACATACGGTACTTCCCCATCCTGAAAATGTAACCCGTGCTGAATATAAAATCCAACTTAAAACCAACATGGAAGCTGCATGTACAGCTAACTGGATAGACGAAAATACATTTAATTTTGTAATAGAGGAACATCCACAGAAACCTGTCCTCTATGGACTGCCCAAAATACACAAGAACGTGAATAATCCTCTATTTAGACCTATTGTGTCTGCCATTGGGGCGGTAACTCAACAACCCTCTCAGTATGTTGATTTCCATCTTAAACCCTTGGTGTGTAACTTGCCATCATATATTAGAGATACAGGTGACAAGTTATGCTCAATTGGCAATTGAAAAGATAATTGGTACATTATCACAACGGACATTACAGCCCTGTATACAAACATAGATCAAACCAAATGTTTAACAGCGGTGGAACATTTTCTTAAGACAAGATGTGATAAATCTCCTCCCACGGATTTCCTGACGGACTGCATGCATTTTATACTACACAATAATTATTTCAAATTTGAAAATAACTTTTTCCTTCAAAATGTAGGGACTGCAATGGGCAGCCCTGTAGCACCATCATACGCCAATTTATATATTGGCTATTTAGAGGAGAAATGTATTTATACCAACGATCTGTTTATCAAGTATTGTGTTAGACTTTGGCGTTTTATAGGCGATCTATTCATAGTTTGGCAGGGCGATATTGTACAAGCGCATGAATTTATACAATTCTGTAATTCCCTTAATAACAAAATTGGGTTTAACGCTATTTTTACACAGGAACAGGCTCATTATCTGGATGGGAGTGTCAAAATCACACAAGATGGTATTCAAACCTCGGTGTATTCCAAGCCCACTGACCGCAATTCTTTGATACGTGGCAGCAGTTTCCACCCTAAGCACCTCTTCAAAGGAGTTCCGAAATCCCAATTCATGAGAGTAAACAGAATATGCTCAGAGGAGAAAGACAGACGAGAACAGGTTGACCAAATGATGAAAAAATTTAAGGTAAGGGGACATCATTTGCTTGAAAAGGCAAAATATGAAGCAGAAAATATGTCCCCCAAAGTAACTTTAGAAAGGGGTGTTCCCTTTATACAGAATTACTCTACCTTTTCTGATAAGGTCAAACAAAATCTCAAATAATTCTGGCCAGTCATAGAGGGGGATAAAACGTTAGCTAATACCACCAGACATAAACCATTTTGTGTTTACAAAAAAGGCAAATCCCTGTATAACCTCTTAATCCAAGCAGACCCTGTGACCAAATATAAAAAAGAACCATTCATTTTCTCCCCAAAAAAAGGTTGCTTTAAATGTTTCAACTGTAATATATGTAACTCCATGATTCTAGGTAACAGTTTTGCCCACCCATATATGGGGAAGATGTTTAAGATCAATGGTTTCTATAATTGTAACAACGAGTTCTGCGTATACATATTGAAATGTCCATGCTCCCTTGTGTATGTAGGGAAAACCATTGGACCATTTAAAGGGAGGTTCCAACGTCACAGAAGTGACATACGTATTGCCCTGTCCAAACACTTTTTAAATAGAGAGATCCCACCAGTAGCGGCACACTTCTGTCAGATGAACCATCAGGTTACTGAATTACGAGCGATGGTTATTGATCATATACCCATAAGCAGTAGGGGAGGAGATAGGAACAACATTTTACTCCGTAGGGAAGCTACATGCATTTATAAATTAGATACAGTTCAGCCTAAAGGACTCAACACAAATCTGGGTCTAGCTTGTTTTTTACCTAAAAGATAACGATATTATTTTGTATTTGAGCATGCTTCTGGATTGCATCATTTTAACAGTATTTACTCTTAGTGTTTTGAATGTATTGGCTTCATCTGTTTGTTTTAACATACATACACTTTTATTATATTTATATTATATTTATATTGCACTAGCACTTTTATATTTGTACCTAATGGTATATCACAGCACTTTAGTTCATGTATTTAAATGTTGACCACTAGATGGCCATCTTGTTCCTAATTGGTTATGCTATAATTAGAACACTGTTGCACTGATTGTTCTCAATACTTGTTTGTCTGAGGAAGGTGCCATTACAGCACCGAAACATCACATAATAAATAGAGTGTTGATCAAGACTGGGGTGACCAGTGTTATTTGATATGTCTGTATCTACTGTTGGCTTCAGCTTCTGGTTGCACCCAGCATCTACTCACCTTATGACTTGATGGTAAAGGTGTGCAGGATTTCTCTTTGTTTTTGAATATAAAATCCAGGTACAACCTGTGTGGTGCAATTAACAAACAAAAAGTAAAATCTGATTTTTTTTAATTTGTATTTGATATCACATCAACATAGCATACAACCACTTGAAATTGTAGCTGTTAATTAAGAAACAGATTTAAGCGGCCATCTTGGTGCTCTATACACTGTCGTCTGCCTTAGGGACCCCTCCCATTATTTATGAGCAACAGGTGACAATTTCAATGTTTGTGACACAATTTAATACTTTATAACATTCATAATACAACAAATAGTTTTTTGTTCAATGTCATTTATTTGCATTAATAAAAGTCCATGCCCTAAGTTGGGTTGAAAAAACAATAGCCTGGTGTTCATACATTTACCATTTACCCCATTTACCACTGTGTTTCCCCATGAGATGTTCTTTGAGTTCATCCTGGGTCTGAACAAGACAATGAAACATTTCGGCAAAAAGATGCAAGTCACAAGTGCCCAGCTGGAAGTGAGAATGGCAAAGACCTCCATAGCTGGTTGTACATGCCCCAAGCACTGAGATAGGCCGGGATAAAGGACACCCAGACACTGAGGAAAGACAACATACTGAATGTGATCAATTTGGCCTCATTGAAACTATCAGGAAGCTGTCTGGCTAGGAAGGCAACAATAAAACTTATAGTTGTTAAAAGTCCAAGATACCCCAGCATGGACCAGAAGGCAATAGGGGAGCCTTCATTGCATTTAACTATGATGACTCCAGGTCTGGTGTCAATGTCACCGTTCAGGGAAGGAAGGAGAAAAGATCATCCACATAATACAAATACATAATTGCACAAAAGAACAACACACAATTACAAAATAAGAAACTTTTACTCCAGTCAACTTTTTTAACCTGCTTTCTGGCTTTGTTGCCTTAAAGGCAATGACAACAGTGATGGTTTTGGCCAGAACAGAAGAGATGCAGAGAGTGAAAACCATCCCAAATGATACCTGACGTAGTAGACACTTTCCAGACTGGGGGTAACCTATGAACCCCAGAGAGGAAAGAAAACAGAGAAAAAGAGAAATGAGTAGAACACAGCTAAGGTCATAATTATTGGCTCGGACAATGGGTGTCTTTTTATAACGAATAAAAACCACCAACATAGTAAGTGGGATTACTGAGGAGAAAACAGAAATGGCTGCTAGGAGAAATCCCAGTGGTTCCTCATAGGAAAGGAACTCTGTGCTTCGTGGTAAACATCTGTCTTGTTTTATATTTGACCACATGTCCCAGGAACATGGATAACATTCCACAGCATCTAATGGGAAACCTACATTTTAGTTGTGTTATAAGATATGTGTTATTAAGTAGAGTAATCATTATTTACATTACCTGTTTGGTTTGAAATCTGTCCCTGAGGACACTGGGCACATTCATAGTAGCAAGGTAACTTTCCTGGTCTATCACTTTTCTAAATCCAGTGGGACAGTTTGGGGCTGCACTTGGACACAGGGATCTGTATAAAGAATAATATGTACTTGAAATGTACTTTATGCAAGCCAAAAATTAAAATCCAACAAAGCAATAAATGATCACGGCGATGTAATATTGCAAACTTACCCAATGAGATCTTGTCATGCAGTAATCGCTTTGCAATATTTATTGGGTTTATAACTAGTGAACATTAAGTTTTTATGCTACAAACTTAAAGGGCCTGTCCAGCTAATATTTGCCCCACTGCTTGCCCCACTGTGAAGTATTAAAAATCCTTACCTTACATCTCTGCTCCTGGAGAGTAGGAGCCTCTCTGTGTGTAATCAGGTATCTGCCACTTCCTGCTCCTCCAGATGCCTTGGTGCTGCATTTGGCTTTTAAAGTAATCAAAACTTCATACACTGTAGGGACCCCCCCATCTAAAAACACTAGATTGAACCCTCTAAAATCAGCATTGAAATGTACTTACCCAACCTTGTTCCTTCCTTTATTAGAAACCCCCCCACAACTATATATTTTTTTAATCTACACACCATCAGCTACGTAACTGTGCCATTTTTTTTTTACATACATGAAGAAATCCAGACGCAGTAATCCAAAGATTTTTTTTTTTAAAAATTTGTCCACATATGTTTCTGCACTTACCCTCTGCTCATTACAGAATTATCTTTTATACAGAACCCGCCAGTCACACTGCCTACTTTCTCCTCAAACCTTCTTTTCTTGTGTCTCTCGTCCTCTGGAATTCTATTCCCCCCTCTCTACGTCAAGAAACATCAATAAACAAGTTTAAATCTAACCTCTCATCCTATCTCTCTGAGCACAGCACAGCATAGGACTCCTGACACTGCACCAGTTATTACTTCTACCCTTTCCTATGTATCTGTATGTTACCCACCTAATTAGATTGTAAGCTCTATGGGGCTATAAGTGGTGCTATATAAATAAACATATACATACATAAAGATATACATAAGATAATTCAATGATAAAAATCCTACCTAAACCTACTTGACAAGTAAAAATCACACTAAATGTCAATCTCTGATATTCTGAATCAAAAGGTATACCATATGTGTGGGTACACACAGAGATTTTGCCACCAACTAACTCAAATTCGACACATGCACAAGTGCAATTGCACAAAAAAATCTAAGTGTTCTGTAATTTGTACAGCCTTCTTATTTTCAAAGGAAACAGCCCTGAAACTTGAAAATACCCACCACAAACTGTATATTTTTTGGAATCTTTAGCTAAGAAACCGTGCCATACTTTCATACATACATGAAGAATTTTTACAACTCATTTGACAAGTAAAAAACCCATTAAATGTCACATGTTCTGAATCAAATGGTATGCCATATGCGTTGGTGCAAACAGAGATGTGGCCACCAACTAGCTGAAATGGGACGCATGCATAAGTGCAATTAGAATTTAAAAAAAAGTCCATTGTAATTTGAATAGCCAATACTTTTTCAAAAGAAACAGCCACAGAACTTGGAAATACCACCAACAAACTATATATTTTTGGAATCTACACACCTTCAGCTACATACCGGTGCCATGCTTTTATACATACATGAAGAATTCCACAGAACTCTGCGTTTTTAGGAGATTTTGTAAAAAAAATAAATCCTACCTAGACCCACTCGACAAGTAAAAAACCCCACTAAATATCAATCTCCTACATGTCCTAAATCAAACAGTTTGCCATATGCGCACACCAAGGCATGGCCACCAATTTGCTCATATGGGATACATAGTATAGTTATAGTATAGTATTTGAGGTTGAATAAAGACATACGTCCATCCAGTCCAACCCATCTAGCAATATCCTCATTTCCTGCCTAACTGTTGATCCAGAGGAAGGCAAAAAAACCCCACCAAATTTATGAAGGGGGAAAAAATTCCTTCCTGACTCCAAGTGGCAATCCGAAATTTCCCTGGATCAACTCTACTTTATGTATCAATACCAGTAACTTGCAACATTCCTTGTTTGCAGAAACTCATCCAGCTTTTTTTTGAAAATGACCAATGAACCTGCCATAACAATGTCCACTGGAAGACAGTTCCATAGCTTTACCGTTCTCACAGTGAAAAACCCTTTCCGAGCTTGAAGCCTAAACCTTTTTTTTTTCAAGTCTTAAGGGATGTCCTCGTGTCCTTTGACATGTTCTATTGGTGAACAATGCCCCAGATAGTTTATTGTATGGCCCGTTAATGTATTTATACACAGTAATCATATCCCCACGCAAGCGCCTTTTCTCCAGCGTACATAATTGTAACTTTTCCAGTCTCTCTTCATATTCAAGCTCCCCCAATCCCCTTATTAATTTAGTTGCCCTTCTCTGAACCCTTTCCATTTCAAAGATGTCCTTTTTGTACACAGGATTCCAAAATTGCACTGCATATTCCAAATGAGGCCTTACCAATGCTTTGTAAAGAGGGAGAATTACATTTTCCTCCCTTGAATCCATACCTCGCTTTATACAAGACAATACCATGCTGGCTCTGGCTGTTGCCGCCTGGCACTGCTTGCTACCTTTAAGTTTGTTATCCACCAAAACTCCAAGATCCCTTTTCAACAGGGATTCACTTAACACAGAGCCATTTATAGTATAAGTAGCACAAGTATTTTTAAGTCCAAAATGCATCACCTTACATTTATCAACATTGAATTTCATCTGCCACTTAGCAGCCCAATGTGATAATCTATCTAGATCCCCTTGCAACGATTGCACATCCTCTGAAGTTTTTAATGGTCGACAAAGTTTTGTGTCATCGGCAAACACAGAAACCTTGCTGACAATACCCACTTCCAAATCATTAATAAATAGATTAAATAGAAGCGGCCCCAACACAGAACCCTGTGGCACCCCACTTAGCACTTTAGTCCATAATGATGAAGCCCCATTAACAACTACTCTCTGCATCCTATTCCTTAACCAATTTTCTATCCATGTACAAATGTGACTCCCCAGACCAACAGACCTTAGCTTATTCATTAGTCGCCTATGGGGGACTGTATCAAAAGCCTTTGCAAAATCCAAGTAAACTACATCTACTGCTATACCAGAGTCTAAATTTCTACTTACTTCCTCATAAAAGCCAAGCAAGTTAGTTTGACAAGATCTATTCCTCCTAAATCCATGCTGGTTACTACTTATAATGTCAGTCCTTGAAACATACTCTAGAACATGCTCCCTTATTAAACTTTCCAGGATCTTCCCCACCACTGAAGTTAAACTTACAGGCCTGTAATTACCCGGCTGTGAACGACTACCCTTTTTGAATATTGGAATAACATCAGCCTTTCTCCAATCCAGAGGCACACCACCGGACATGAGGGAATAAGCAAAAATAAGAAACAATGGCCTAGATAAAACTAAACTTAACTCCTTAAGTACCCGAGGATGTATTTTATCCGGTCCAAGAGATTTATTAATATTAACCTTATTTAGTTCTTTCTGTACCATATCCTCGGTTAACCAAAGTGAACTTGAGTCTTGTATACCTTTATTGCTACTATACTCTATGATATCTGTACTTGGATCTTCTATAGTGTATACAGAGGGAAAAAAATTATTCAAGACATTTGCTTTATCGCCATCCTCCGTAACTAACTTATCCCCATTAATTAATGGTGCCACATTCTCAGTCCTCATCTTCTTACTATTAATATACTTAATGTTTAGGCTTAGTGATGCTTTCTTCAGCTATCCTAACTTCATTATTAATTTTAGCTAGTTTGATTGCTTTCTTACACTCCTTGTTACAGTTTTTATACTCCCTAAAGGCCCTTTCCGTTCCCTCGGCCTTAAAGGTTTTAAATGCCTTTTTCTTCCTTACCATTGGCCTCTTTACATCAGAATTCAGCCACATGGGCGCGGATTTATTTTTTTTACATTTATTTCCCAAGGGTATAAATTTAGATGTGAACTGGCTTAAAATCCCCTTGAACACAGTCCACTTCTGTTCAGTACCTTTACCTGATAATACATTATCCCAGTTGACATTCTGAAGAGCTGCTTTTAACCTGGGAAAATTTGCTTTCCTGAAATTAAATGTCTTTGTTAACCCAGCGCACTTTTCCTTTCGATAACAAAGTCCAAATGCCACTATTTCATGGTCACTATTCCCTAAGCCTCCAGTTACCTTTACATCTATAATGCGCTCCACAATGTTAGATATTACCAGATCCAACAGAGCTCCTTTTCTAGTAGGAACCTCAACCACCTGTGAGAGAAAATTATCCTGCAGCAAATTCAGGAACTCATCGCCTTTTTCTGTGATGGCAGTTCCACCACACCAATCAATGTCAGGGTAATTGAAGTCCCCCATAATGAGCACACTCCCCAAACTTGCAGCCCTTGCCAACTGCATATGAAGTTGACTCACCTCCTCTCTGCTAGCATTTGGCGGCTTGTAGCAGACACCAACAATGACATTACCCCCTTTCCTGTTGCCTAATTCCACCCATATTGCCTCCACTTTATCATCCATATCACCAGTTATCTCTTCTTTTAAATTTGGCTTCAATACTTTTTTAACATAAACACATACTCCTCCCCCTTTCCTTTTTTTTCTGTCCTGCCTAAACAAGGCATATCCTTCTATATTTACAGCCCAGTCGTGAGAACTGTTCAACCATGTTTCTGCTATACCTATTACATCATACTTTTCATTCAATGCCAACATTTCCAATTCGCCCATTTTGTCAGCCAGGCTTCTCGCATTTGCAAACATACATTTTAGATTATGATCCTGTAATTTATTCGTACACTTTGATACACATTCCTCCCTATCCCCTATGCTAGCCCCACCCCCCTTTCCACCCACCATTGGCCTATCTACACCCTGCTTTCCTCCTGGACAATCTATCCCAGTGAGACTGCTAATACCCTCCCCCCCCAAACCTAGTTTAAAATCTCCTCCAACCCTCTAGCCATCTTCTCCCCTAAAACAGCTGCACCACCATCAGTGAGGTGCAACCCATCCCTACTAAAGAGCCTGTAGCCGATAGCAAAGTCTGCCCAGTTCTCAATAAACCCAAACCCTTCTTCCTTACACCACTCTCTTAGCCACGCATTAATGCTCCTAAGCTCCCGCTGTCTCCCTGGCTTAGCACGTGGCTGCGGTAGTATTTCTGAAAACACTACCCTGGAGGTCCTTGCTTTTATCTTGGCCCCTAGTTCTCGGAAATCATGTTTAAGGACCTCACCTCCTCCTCTAACTTTGTCATTGGCACCAATGTGAACCAAGACCGCTGGGTCACACCCGGCCCCACCCAATAATCTGTCTACACGATCCACCACATGCCGAACCCTAGCACCAGGCAGGCAACACACAGTTCGGCATGTAGGGTCTTGGCGGCAGATTACCCTATCTACCTTCCTTATAATGGAGTCCCCTACCACTACCACCTGCCTTGCATTCCTGACCCTTCGTTCCTCCTCCCTTGTATCAGAGATAGCAGTCCCCTGGGTGCTCAAGGGACTAGCCCCCTCCATACACGCTAATTCCGAGGTGTCCTCCTCCACTTCATTACCTAAGACGGCAAATTTGTTGGGATGGACAATCTGGGAAGAAGTCCCCCTACTCTTCCGTCCCCCACTTCCCCTAGTAACCCTAACAAAACTACCTCCTTCCTCATCCTTTCTTGTCCCTCTTCCACCCACCTCTATACTGGCCCCAGCCAGTGCCTGCTGACCCCCCAGTTCTGCCAATCCCCGCAATGCTGCAAGCTGCCCCCTTAGACTCTCCACCTCAGCTTCCAAACGGGCAACCCACTCACACCTGACACAGACATAGGTTCCCCGGAACATCTGCTCCAGGTTCCTATACATGTGGCACAATGCACATTGCATGGTACTGACAAAACTGTCCCTTCTAATACACCACACCAACACAGTGACGCACAAACCTTGTTTAATTGCCCTTAAATGTACAAGCTCAATTACAAGAAAAAAATCAAAGAAACAGCCACAAAACTTGTAAATACCCCCAACAAACTAAATATTTTTTGAATCTACACACTTTCAGCTACGTACCGGTGCAGTGCTTTCATACATAAATGGACATATGTCTTTATTCAACCTCAAATACTATACTATACCATACCGTACCGTACTGTACCGTACCATACCATACTATACTATACTATACTATACTATACTGTACTATACTATACTATACTATACTGTACTATACTGTACTATACTATACTGTACTATGCTATACTGTACTATACTATACTGTACTATACTATACTATAATATACTGTACTATACTATACTATACTGTACTATACTATACTGTACTATACTATACTATACTATACCGTACTATACTATACTATACTGTACTATACTGTACTATACTATACTTACTATACTATACTGTACTATACTATACTATATTATACTATACTATACTATACTGTACTATACTATACTGTACTATACTATACTATACTATACCCTGGTGAAGGAGGAGGTCTCCCTTTTCGCACGGATTGGAGCTTCATAGTGGGCCGGCTTCCATTATGTGGTCACAGCTTTAGGGGCTGCTATATTCCGATCCCCATATTGTTTTTGGACAAAACTGATGGGAGGTTGAGGGGGCTAGGGGGGGCACTTGAATGCCGCCCATGATTTTTCTATAGATGATGATATCCAGAGAGGTGGAGACTGGAAGAGTGTAGCTTACTTGAAGTTTTTGCTTTTTGTACTTGGATGCCCTAACCTGCTACAGCCTGTAAACTGTTATACAAAAAAGTGTCAGCTAGAGATGGAACCGAACCTGGTTCTGAAGTGGATTTCATGGATCTGGTGGAATTCGGACTTTGCAGATTTTTTAGAATTTTCTAAACCACAGAAACTTTTTCAAAAATTCTCGAACATTTGGGAATTTTCAAATTCAAAATATTTGATATAAATTTAGAAATTACCACTCGGAATGCCAAAACAGCAAACGCATAAAAAGGGCGATTTACCCAGGAACGCTGCCGGCGCGCATCGCTCATCGCCCCTTCATAACGTCGCACTAACTGATTTACGCTCAGTTAGCGCAACATTAAGGCTTGCTTTGCAGCGGCTGTGCGAGATCCAGAACAGGAAACATTAAGGCTTGCTTTGCAGCGGCTGTGCGAGATCCAGAACAGGATCTTTCTGGCTCTGGACCACGGTATTTATTTTAAATATTTTGGCCATTGCATAGTGTTCAAGTGCAGTCTAAATGAATAAGAATACTTATAAAGTGGTATACACATATATATAACTGCATTTTGTAGATATAAATAACAAGAGAATAGAACTGTAATACAGTTTGTATTTTTATTAGAGCATGCAACGCAGACTGCAGTGTGTCCCTCCTCTCACAGAGAATTTATAAGACAGGATGGTGTGAGAGAGGGCACTATATGAGGACAAAAGAAGATCACATTGTTTGTAAATTTTAGACTTCAATAGGTTGTGCGTTTGGACATCTCAAAATATTGGCAATACCACCTTGATTTCCACCAAACTAATTATTGGTTTATTTACAGTTTTTATTGGTAGTCTTCTAAGAGAGAATGTTGGTCTGGCCTTGTCCCATGTGTAAAATAATGACATTTTATATGTCCAATTATAATGAACATGCCCCTTTTAAGCTGCATAGCCCATTATAATTGCAGCAAAATATACAAATTCCCATTAAATTATATTACATATTAATTACATACAAGCACACTGTTAAGCCAGATATTTAGGTAAAAGAAAAAAAAACTGCTGAACTGACCCCCTTTAGATTATGACTCACCTGGAAACAGTTAATTATGCTGTGGGGTCCCAGATATTGAAATTGTATAGAGCCCTGCATAAAGAAATACAAAGGTATACAGTCCTCTGAACTCTATCCAAGTGCATAAAAGGACTCCATTCTTTTCACATTTTTTAAAAATTCTAATTAAATTCCACATTCCAACAATGTCCAATACAAAGTGAAATATTTCTTCTTAACTTCCTTATAACAGAAGATTTTTGTCCCCAGCTTTAGCCTTTAAAGTATATACAGGGAGATTCAATAAAAGTTCTAATTTTGCCCCAACCAATCAGATATTATTTAACATTTGAAAGCTAACATCTGATTGGTTGGGGCAAAATTGGCACCATTTTTGACTATAAGAACTTTTATTGAATAACCCCATTAATTCCTTAGAAACCGTATTTTCTTATTTGTCTCTGTCTTTCCTCATTAGATGTTCTCTGGAGTTCATGTTGGGTCTAAACAATACAATAAAGAATTTTGGGGCAAAAATACAGAGAACAACTGCCCAGGTAGAAGACAGGATGGCAAAGACCTCCATAGCTGTGGTGTACATTCCCCTCGCACTGAGATAGGCCGGGATAAAGGACACCCAGACACTGAGGAAAGACAACATACTGAATGTGATAAATTTGGCTTCATTAAAACTGTCAGGAAGTTGCCTGGCTAAGAAGGCAACAATAAAACTAATGGTGGCCAATAATCCAAGATATCCCAGCATGCACCAGAAAGCAGTGGATGATCCTTCATTACAATTAACTAGGATGACTCCAGGTTGAGTATCAGTGTCAAGGTCAACAAATGGAGAAGAAAAAATCAGCCACGTAACACAAATGCACAACTGTACAAAGGGACAACACACAGTGACACAAATGGAAACCTTTCTTCCTGTCCACTTTCTTAACCTGCTGCCAGGCTTTGTAGCCTTAAATGCAATGGCAACAGTGATGGTTTTGGCAAGGATGCAAGAGATGCAGAGAGTAAAAACCATCCCAAATGCCACCTGACGTAGGAGACACTTTTCAGGTTGAGGGTAACCAATGAAACCCAAAGAAGAAAGGAAACAGAGGAACAAGGAAACCAGGAGTAGACAGCTAAGGGAATAATTATTGGCTCGGACAATTGGTGTTTTTTTATAATGAATATAAACTCCCAAAATAATAAGAGGGATTAGTGAAGATGAAATGGAAAGTGTTGTTATGCTACAACCCAATATGTCTTCATAGGAAAGGAACTCTTTAGCTTTTGGTAAACATCTGTCCTGTTTTACATTTGGCCACATGTCCCAGGAACAAAGATGACATTCCAGGGAATCTAAAGGAAAACAATCATGTTGTTTTTTTAATAACATATTATTTATAGACCAATATATAATATATCATTTATATTGTACCTGTTTGGTTTGAGATCTGTCCCTGAGAACAACGGGCACATTCATAGCAACAAGAAGGTTTCCCTGGTAAGATCACTTTTCTAAACCCAGTGGGGCACTTGGGGCTACAATTCGACAAAGGAACCTGTGGAAATAATATTGGAATATAGAATGGTAGATAAAGCTTAACATGTGGTTCCATCATTCATAATTGTTCATTAGTAAAAACAAATTAACAAAATAAGATAATGTGGAAGTGGTGACAGTACCTACAGTATGAAATGTAACCACTGGTAATGAGTACAGATGGAGAACTTTCGAAAGTTCCGTCCGTTTTAGAACTTTCGAACTATATGGAAAGTTGGAAAACGGACCCATTAAAGTCAATGGGAGTCAAATAGTTTGAAAAATTCGAATGAAATACAATTAAAATATCAATGGTATCTTAATGTAAATGGCTGTGGGACCTGGGAAATGGTCTGGGGAACATGTTCAAATATCCAGGACTTTCCAAAACTCGATTTTACTCTCACGCGCGCTGCTTTCGAGCTCTCATGTTTGAACATTCGATAACTATCCCATAAACAACGAATTTGATATTTACTCGCGTATTGGTATAATAGACATTTTACTCGCAGATTCGATAATTCGATATTTACGCGCGTATTGGTATAATAGAAATTTTACTCGCGTATTCGATAATTTGATATTTACTCACGTATTGGTATAATAGACATTTTACTCCTGGATTTGATAATTCGATATTTACTCGCGTATTGGCATAATAGACATTTTACACACAGATTCGATAATACGATATTTACTCGCGTATTGGTATAATAGACATTTTACTTGTGGATTCGAGAATTTTTCGACATTTACTCGCATATTGGTATAATAGACATTTTACATATTCGCATGCCTCGAACATTTGAATATTCGATAATTATCAAAAGTCCAGATAATATCTAAAATCCTGGTCCGGGATAGTTCGAGAAGTCCGAGTCCGTTCGAACTTGGATAGTTCGACTCAAACTCAGGTTCAAGTTCTAGTCCATCTCTAGTAATGAACTGGAAGTATAATACTTACGTGTGCTACATATTTTGCCAGAGAGCATAATTAAACCTATTTATTAAGCTGAGGTATCGACACCACTGCATTTTATGACCCTCTTAAGCAGCGCAAGTTATTAATATTAATTGGTATTTTATGACTGTGGCATAAAATACCATCAATAACAAACCAATTGGTAATACAACATTGGTGCAATAATTTGCAACAGTGATAAAGAAATGGTAGGACAAAAATAGCAATATAATTCCTTTATACATAAGTACTCTGGGTACCTCTCAGGATAAAAATACAGAACCTAAAAGCATTGTGGGGGAGATGTAATAATTCTACTGGCGTTTAGCCCGGCTACTTCATTAACGCCATGCACTGCAATGCGTGATGTTATTGCATCGCGGGAGAGTGTATGTGTAAGTAGCGGGGACTGAAAGCCTGCAAGAAAAATGTTAGATATATTGCAAAATAGAGGCACAACATCTAACTTTTTTATTGCATAGTAAAAGCTGCGCCAATTGCAAAAAAATTTGGAAGTGATACAGTCCACGTAAAACGAGCTTTAAACCCATGCTAGCTGGCAATGCATCGGGTAGTGTGGTAAGTTCAGATCTATAGGAAGAGGATGCTGTTAAATAAGCAATACTAAAATAAATTAAGGAATTAAGGAGAACAGCTACTACAATAATAGTGAAAAAATAATAACCACAACCTCCCACGTTTAATATGTATAAAATAACAGAATTAGTACCTGAGCGCCTGAATTGGTCCATATTATTGCACTACTGTTCAGATTCATTCCAAATGGGGCACTGAAATCATAACGTCCAACTACAACCTGCTTCATTCGGCCCTTATCAGTCCCGTGCCAATTTACAATGTCATATACAGCAGGAGGGTTCCCTTTATCATCAAAATATACTTTGTTTCCATATTTAGTATTGAAATTAACATTTTTAAAATAATGGAGAAGCTATAAAATAATTTATTTAAAATATGAAAAAAAAAGAATATATATATATATATATACTTTATATTATTAAGGCGAAGGCAGTAGACTTCTGGTTCTTCATTGAAAACCAAAAAGAGCCAGGAATTCACTGCCTTTTCCCAAATGATTTTGCATTATAATCTTGCAGCATCACAGGCCTGAGGACTGCTGAACTGTGAGTGCCTATTTTTTGTGACTATATGTATATATATATACATTGAAAGATCATTACAAACAGTGAAAGATCTTAATTTCAAAATTAAACTGACTTTGATTCTTTGATTTGAAACTGTAAGTTTCAAAAATCCACAAATCCAATCGATTTTTAAACTTTTCATTGGAAAATTGAAGACTTTCCGAACATCAAAAATTTGCATTTGAAAAATGTAAAGTCCTATTGAAAATTCAAAAAATTATATTAAATACTCAAAATTTTCAATCAAATATTTTCAAATTCAAATTGGATTTTTGGACACAACGAACGTCAGACCAAAGCTCACCAAGTATTATGCATCTCTATTTACAAACTGTTAAATGCACTATAATTGCAGGTAAAACAGTAGTATCTTACTTGCCAAGGGTGAAATGATGTGATGTTGGCACATGTATTAAGATGGAATGGTCCAAATCCTGGTACACAATGGAGCAAACTTTGTAGGGCCTGTGCAAAACTATAAGTAGCTGTGTATATATCAAGAGAAATTCTATGTTCTGTCATCAGAGTTTCTATCTTCTCATGTCCTGTACATGCTCGATTTGTATTGTTATCGGTCAATTTAATTAGGTTCTCCTGATTATTCCATTTACATGAGAATGTTTCCTCCCAGAATTCTCTCATAAATGGGTCATAGGTACCTTCAAAAGGCTGAAGAGTCTTAAAGTACTTTGTGAAATCTGGCATTTGCCCACCATGCAAAGCAAAGCCAATTGTGCCCAGCAAGAGTCCTTGAAATCTATCTTGAGAGAGTAAAACAGCAGTAGACCAACTTGCTTTGGCTATCCAGATATTTCCACTCACATTTTGCCTCATTAGTTCTTCCAGCACGATCATAAAGTCAGGATCAGTGCTTAACACAACAACAACTTTTGCAGTTGACTCTTTGATGACCTGGACAATGTGAGGAGCATTCCTGTTGGTTTGACCAGTTACAATTTTTTCAATAAAGGACACACACACACCAATATTCATTATCTCCTGCTTTAACCTCTGAGATCCATACTGACCAGTGTCATCATCAGTAGCAAGGATACCCACCCAAGTCCAACCAAAATAAGAAATCATTTCAGCCAGATCTCTCATATGATAATCATCATTGGGTATTGTACGAAAAAATGATGGAAATAAGTTGCGGTTGCTGAGAACTGGATGGCTTGAAAAGTAACTGATCTGTGAAGTCAGAATGAATATTAAGATATATTATCTATAGGCTTTATGTAAATCAACAGAATGAATATTAAGATATATTATCTATAGGCTTTATGTAAATCAACAAATAATATACACATATAATACTTTGTAAAAATGAAAATAAC